>BLKM01011461.1:542388-560318 GCA_013340265.1 Coptotermes formosanus | reverse complement strand
TAGTTAGTTAGTTAGTTAGTTAGTTAGTTAGTTAGTTAGTTAGTTAACCCTTATGGCCTGGTGCTGAGTTTATTCAAATTTAAGTTCCCTAGGTTTATTTAACTGTTTTTCAGAAAACTAACCGGCAAGGAATGACCATTGTATTCGAAAGCTTAACACTTATGCTTCGCATTCGGAAAGTCATGGGTTCAAATCACGACCTACAAACGGGCCGTCCTCACTGAACATTTTTTAATCGTTTCGGACAAACGCTGGAGGAGTACTCCACTGCTTCCTTCATAAATCATGACTAGGCAATAGGACGGACGTCCGAGAAATCTGGTTTCTATTTCCGCCAAGAGTAGAGGATTTTTTATCCTCCAGAGCAGCCAGACCTACTCTGGGGCCCAGCCAGCCTACTTGCCCAGTGCGTACCGGGCTTGAAGCAACCGTGTACTGAAGCTGTACGCACAGTAACGTGTGAAATCATGGTACGGATCTTCACCTTTTAAAGCCTAGCAGTTACTGTACGTACCATCAGTTTTAACATTGCAAAATTCTATAGTCTTCCCGCAGTGTATTTATATGTTTTGTGTATGTGTCAGAACAAACGGCGAATTTTACCCTACACAACAATCAGTAATTGGTTTTTATAACCGAGATGGCAAGTGTTTACTGCGCGGTACGAACTGGGTCTTTAAATATAATGGATTACGTTTCGTCCTTAAAGGGTTAATTCAGCGCCAGCACAAAGTTGTCTCTTCCTTCCACATTTCTATGAACTGATAATTTTCTAACCATCCTAGCTTTCGACAGTATATAGACTGACTAATAGAGAGCGTCCTTAAACAAATAAGAAAATAATGAAGCTAAGGACGAGACGGCTGAGTTCAGATTGATACAAAAGACTTGATATCAACATAATTAACCCTTTAAAGACGAAGCGTATCTGTTTTATATAAGGAGTCAGTGCGTACCGCGCTGTAAACACTCTCCACTTCGGTTATAAAAACCGATCTCTTAATGTTTTATAAGGCAAAAGTTGCTGTTTGTTCTGAGATCCGTACAAAACACATAAACGCAATGTGGGCACCACGTAGAATTTTTTAATGTTAAACCTGGTGATACGTAAAGTCACCGCTAGGATTTAAACGTTTAAGGGGCAAGGAGTATTCTAACACCTGTTGTTGCTTTGACACGCACTCAAGGCGGTTGTCGGCATTGTTTGTATACTCTTTGATGACATGCCGAATACAAGCAGAATTAATGTGCATGTACCTTAGAAATCTACCAAGACGTACGTAATTAACCTTTTAAAGCCTAGCGGTAACTTTACGTACTACTAAGTTTAACATTAAAAAATTCTACGTGGTGCCCACATTGCGTTTATGTGTTTTGTACGGATCTCAGAACAAACAGCAACTTTTGCCTCAAAACACATTAAGAGATTGGTTTTTATAACCCAAGTGGAGAGTGTTTACAGCGCGGTACGCACTGAGTCCTTATATAAAACAGATACGCTTCGTCTTTAAAGGGTTAATGTTGTGATATCCTGGGTTATGTCTCTTGACCTCCGTCAGAACTTCACATCTTATACAGGATGTCTCTTTTATGATGCTGACCAAGGAAGCTGTCACGCGATGTTCCAGCGGATGCTGGCTTTACAAGGTGGGATACGATAAAACGGGCACGCCCTATCAAGCAACAGTTTCTTCTAAGCTCTTCCAGAAAATGTCTAATTTCGTAAAGGAAATAGAAAAGAACCGTCTGTATTTTATCATCCATCAATCATTAAACCAGTGCAACCTGAATTATTATAAATAGCACTCAAATAACAATAGGTTAGAGGCATTAGGGAAATATCACAGTTCGTTCTGAGAACTGTATGCAAAATATCAATATATTGTGTGGGTAAAGTAACAGGTGGTGCTTATAGTAAACACAGTGCTTGGAAGGGTTACAATGAAAACCACTCACGTTTAACATAGCTTTATTTCATACGTAGGCGATCCCCTCTTCAGCAACGATTCATTCATTCTTCATTCTTCATTCATTCATTCATTCATTCATTCATTCATTCCGTAGTCTGTCTTACGATAGGCCCATAGCCTCTTCCAAAGCAAGTTCTCCACGCAGTGCGATCTAGTGCTTCCTCTTTCAGTTTACAGTATCCTCTCGTTTCCTTAAGGTCATCCAGTATCTGCTTACGCCTTCTTCCTCGTCTTCCCGTC
This sequence comes from Coptotermes formosanus, assembly GCA_013340265.1. Lineage (NCBI taxonomy): Eukaryota > Metazoa > Arthropoda > Insecta > Blattodea > Rhinotermitidae > Coptotermes > Coptotermes formosanus. The sequence continues at coordinate 558,108 of BLKM01011461.1, read as the reverse complement.
ACTTCTGTCCTTCCCCCTTTCGTGCCTTCAATAACGTGTTTTAGAACGCAGTTCCTAAGCAAGATGTGACCAATCCAATTATCCTTCCTTCCTGCCTTCCTTCCTTCCTTCCTTCCTTCCTTCTTTTTACTGTATGTAGGATATTCCATTCCACCTAGACTGCAGGAAACATTTCTTCATTTCTCACACGATCGGTCCAGCTGATCTTCTCCATCCTTCTCCAGCACCACATTCCAAAACTTTCCAAGAATTTCTGATCTACCTTCCGTAGTGTCCAAGTCCAATTTTCTGGTGAAAAGAATATTCTTGTTCAGTGCTGCTTTTGTCATGGCAATCCTGGATTTAATTTCACGTGTACATCTTGCTTCATTTGTTATCATGCTACCCACATAGCCGAAATATTCCACGTTCTCCAGTTGTTTTTGATCTATCATAACCTGTCCTGGGGACGGTTGTCTTGACATTCTTATATATAAATATTTCGACATGTTTATATTTATGATTTATTAGCGCCACTGTCAGTAACTCCGAATTTATGGCTGTGGTTCTTAGGACGACGGTGCATAGTGAATTCGACAGTTTATTGAAGGAAGCTTTCTGTCGACATCTGCAAGTACTATCCAGATAATCGTCTCGACGGATTTTTACTATCAATAAAAATCCTCAGTCATGATATCTGATATCTGGAAGGATATTTTAACCCCAGAATTCCAAACTACGTAGCAGTACTGCTTCCCATTCGGCTGCCACATTCTGTGGTCTACAGATGATTGTCACATTGTCTCTCCTTGTAACCGAATTACAACTACGAAGTATGTATAAATCATTGCACTAAACGACATGCTAGCTGAAGCTAGCGTCAAACGAATGAAAGCATTACATTTTTATTACAATAGATTCGAACATCTTCACACGGTATTGTTTATAATTGTGTGTAAACGAAGGGTTTTGTCCAGGTCTGAGGCAGACACAGTGGAGTTTTTCTCGCTGTAAGAATATATCGTACCCACGGAAACAACAATCAGATTACAGTACAGCTGAAATTGGAAGGTGAAAAACTTGAAAAGCACAAAACGAAAAAGACATAAAAAGGAAGCCAAATATTAAGTTACTTATAAAAAGCAGAGCAGCGCTTCCATCTATTCACTGAACACTTTAAACACACTGCACATATTAACAGCAACCACAGTGAAAGGTGATATAATGTAATAGCGACAGTAATCAAGAAGGATGACAACATTAAAACTTAGTTTATTTACGTATACACACTAACCGTTCGCTGTTTATAGTACAGAGCCGCTATTATTGCCGAGTCGTTTGTAACCCGTCATTAGAATGTCACCACTGACATTCGTGTATAGCATTTGCCAAAAGTTATGAATCCGCGTGTCTTAGAACACACTTTAAATCCGGAGTTTTCAATTTTACGTAAGAGGTTATTCTTAAGACAATAAAGAGTAGAAGCGTCAGCCATTTGACATAAGGACACACAATGAAATTATGTCACGAGAACGGATTATGCAAACACAAGCAGCGGATAATGTTTTGCACTGAACTGTATTCGCTTCGTAAAAGATATCTCAACACGACGGAGGCCGTTACTTTAAGCTTACGTAACCCCCGAATATGAGTCCAATGCGTATATCGTTGTTAAGGGGCGTCTTATAATTTTTGTCCCTTCTAATGAACTATAAACACTTGCCCCTAACATATTCCTTGCAACTGTCATTACATCGGCGCACACTGTGGATAACCGGCAATTAATTCTGTGCAGATCTTTCACTGAAGTAAAAGCCCATAGAAGGCCGTGGTTTTACTGTTAAAGGCGAAACATCCATAGGATCTAAAAGGCCTTATTTTACTGCATGATTTAACCTTTTAAAGCCTAGCGATAACTTTACATACGACCAGGTTTAACATTAAAAAATTCTACGTGGTGCCCACATTGCGTTTATGTGTTTTGTACGGATCTCAGAACAAACAGCAACTTTTGCCTTATAAAACATTAAGAGACTGGTTTTTATAACCGAAGTGGAGAGTGTTTACAGCGCGGTACGCACTGAGTCCTTACATAAAACAGATACACTTCGTCTTTAAAGGGTTAAATGTTATTGCTAATATGCATGGTGGGCCAACAATGATGTGACCTGCCAAAGTACACACACAGACAGGGTGCAGGAAACGTCACTTGAAACTCGCTGTTCAACAATAGAAACACCTCAGCACGGTAAGTATGTGTTCTTTACTTTTACCAATAATTCAGGGACGACAAATTCTTCTTGTGAGTCTGACCAAACTTGGCAACATTTGAACGTTTCATAGAGCAGTATTACGTCAGTAAAGTTAAATTAATATGTTGCCTCTGCTTTAAGTGGCTTTTGCGGCATCCTCTACTTACGTGAGCTTCACGACTGCGACTGTGTATAACTTGGAAGTGATATCATTATGGCGTCATTAGGCCGAAATGTTATCATCTGTAAATACATAGAGACGAAATCAAGTCGCAATCCATCCAAACAAAACTAAGTTCAATTTATTATACAGAATTACATGCTTCGACCTATTTCAGGTTATCCTCAGATTCACAGTTTGTGTTTAAAACATACTGAGGAAGGAATATAAATTCGTAAACTGCGATCAGAAATATTAAACAACACAACAGGACATCATTTAAAATAAACAGGAATTTGTTGTTTAGCGTTGCTCATATTCGTTCAAGTAAAGGTAAAGGTTCACCCTGTAACAGGCCCTGAGGGCACAAGAGGGTGAGTAGAGGTATAGCTCTACCCGTCCGTGAGCCTCGGCACTAGGAGGGGATGGGGTGGCAAGCCCCACGCCGCGGCCGCTTTACCCCCGGGAAAGAGACCCGTTACCCATTGTACAGGAGGCTGGGTGGGCCCCAGGGCCGTTCTGGACTGCTGCGGAAAATCTCGCCTCCACCGGGATTCGATCCCCGGACCGTCCAGCCCGTAGCGAGTCGCTATACCGACTGAGCTATCGCGGCCCACTTCATGTTCCTTCAGGTCATGTAAAATACTATTTGCTCAACTACCAGGTTCTCAAAAACATTCCGTTCCGCGGAGTTAGGAAATCACATATTTGATAAAAAAATCTCTTAAGGATGATTATGGACTTACGTAATTTATATAAGAGAATTTATGTAAATTACACTCTACTGGGATGGGATGCCATATGCTTATGTTAGACAGGTACCAAGGCTAATCTACTCTTCTACCGTGCAGATGAAGCCAGGAGATCCGTACGAACAGCTGGTACCTGCTGCCACCGTCTACTGCAAGCCTTCGCTCGACTCTCACAACTGGTCGACGCAAATTTCACCTGTCCTTCTCACCCCTCTGTTCCTACACACCGATGGATACGAGGGTAATAAATTATAAAAGGTCGCGCCGGTGAGAGGTCGAGGTGGACAGCTTAGGTGAAATAGTGGAGGCAGGAAAGTAGGTGATACTGAAAGGGTGATACTTAATAAATCCACAAGAAATCATTACTGGAATTAACATGAGTTGCTGAAGTGCACATTCTAACATTTATAGTCATAGCTCGTCACACCAGCACCACATCAGCTGCCGTTCCTACAGTTTCAGCCAGATGGACCATCCTCAAAGCGAAAGCGAGAGGATTACTACGATGATGATGATGATGATGATGATGATGATGATGATGATAACTAATATCAATTTATTTTATAGTAAACAAGTCCTACATCATGATATTCTAAAATTGTAATTTCGTATTTAAATGCTTATTTTTACTTATCTTTCGAAAATTCATTTTGCATATCCATGGTTTCATTCTACGTTCAATTTGTCTTAAAATTCTTTTACTTGAAATCTCAAATTAACATAAAATAAAAATTCGAATATTTGCTCGAAGTGACGTTCATTTTGTGCACACTGTATCAACTTTAAATGGTGCGCGTATCCATCTTTCATATAGAGACAAACATGCAGCACAGTGCCTTAGCTGATAACGTATTTGTTGCAGTGAATGTTGCTAGGAAAGATCACGAGGAAAATTTTTCGTCCTACAAGATCAGATGATGGCAACTGGAGGATTAAAACTAATCAAGAAATTAATGAAGTAATTGAAGGACAAAACATAATTGGGTTTATTAAAATGCAAAGATTAAGTTGGTTAGGCCATGTAGAACGAACGGCTGATGATAATAATGTTAAAAGGATTAAGAGATGGAAACCCTTGGCGAAAAGACCAATTGTAGGGCCTAAGACACGTTGGGATGGTGACTTTTGGGATATATTAAAAGCATGAAAATATGTGACTGGAAGAATATAGCACAGAATAGGGACAGATGGAACAAAGCAGTTGAGCAAGCCAACACCTTGTGCAGGTTGTAGCGCTTTGTAAGAAGAAGAAGAGAATGCTGCTGGGTTGATTTTGATATCATATGTATGATATTAAACGCATTTATTTTATCTTCTGTGAAGTTATAGGCGACTTAAATTTGTCAGTCTGCAAGGTGACACTTTGTTTCTTCGGAGCTTTGTCACATCTCATTAAAATGTTCTGTTTTGTAATATCATTCTTACATATGTAATGTGTTCCATGTCCGTGCACTATATTATACAAAAACACTAATCACCAACAAAGGCACAAAGAGAGTTTTATCATTAATCGTAACACACTCCTACATGTTTCGACCATGCTGGGTCATGTTCAGGGAGAACTTTTTGTTATCGTTACACCAAGGTTGCACTTTTTAGTTGAGTGAGAATGTGCTGTTGACTGTGTGCTGGAGGCGTGAACTCTCTGCGGTCCGGGCTTGCAGCAGACAGTTCACGCCTCCAGTACACAGTACACAGTCAACAGCACATTCTCACTCAAGTGTAAAGTGCAACCTTAGTGTAACGATAACAAGAAAGTTCTACCTGAAGATGACTCAGCAGGGTCGAAACATGTAGGAGTGTGTTACGATTGATGATAAAACTCTCTTTGTGCATTTGTTGGTGATTAGTGTTTTTGTACTATTCTTACATATCCACAACAAGCACATAGGCCTTGCACATGGTTTAATGGAATCCACGCCTTTGTGCTGTGACACAGTAATATGGGCACTATATTACCCTCAAACACTACAAAATTTTAATAATATCACTAATAAATGCTACATGTTTCGGTCCTTGAGGGCCATCACGAGGCACTAAAATATATGACTTTAAAAATATACGTAAACACTACTGAACGTATTATTAAAAGTTTGTTGTGTTTCGCGGCAATATAGATATATGTGCCAGTATTGCTATGCACGAATGCACACATTCACACCGGACATATCCATATATAAATTACAGAGTTACTACACAAAATGAAATGCAAGTTCTTTGTATCTGTGAGTGTACTTTGATGGTTGTTACAAATATAATCAGTTTACATCGAAATTAAATTACAAAAATGTGACTTCTCAAAATTGTGACCCGTCAGATTGTGGTTAGGCAGAAATTATTACAAAAGTAAATAACGGGTTTTAATGCCACTTCTTTACAAGAACTGCGGACAACCCGTCATGTTGATCTGACTATAGTTTATGCGCACCCTCAGCCTTCTCGACAGTTCTGGCAGCTTCATATAACATTTCTTGCCAAAACCATAACATAATAAACCGCCCGAAACCACACAAGACAGCCGTGTGGACGCGATGTGAAAGCGGGCAAACTACGGTTTCCAACACGTGCTCCGTCTTTTTAAATCTCCAGCGGCGTTCGTCACAACTAATGGCACCAGCCACAGTACTCTGATTAATTCCAGAATTTATCACACGCTCTTCTATCCGCATTTTTTTAACCCTTGTATGTTAACGACAGAGGTTAGCAATAATTACGAATTATCATGGCACGGATTCAGGATGGGCGTCGCAATGAAAATTATACAGGATGCTTTCTCAAAGCAATGATCAGCCACAACCAACTTCTTCTTAATTCGATTTTATTTCAGAGCCAGGTTTCGGCTTTTATGAAGCTATCTTCAGGCTGTTCCTATCCAAGAACAGAATAGGCTCTACATGATCGGAGGGGAAGGCGTCCTCCTTTACATGTGTAAAAATCTTGTAAAGCAATTGCATAAGAAGGTAGAATATGATACAAGCATGAAATGGCGTTAAAACAGATAAAAAGTATAAAAAATACAAAATCGCCGACCGTGAGATACAAGGCGCCGTTTCATATGAAAATCAGAATTCTCCGCGAAAACTTAGAAAAACTGAAGATCTTTGGACTTAAACGTATAATATTAGGAAACAAGAAACGCATAGATTCATTACGGCGGAATACTGATGCCACTGCAGCACTGTTATCACCTTGTATCTCATGGTAGACGATTTTATACCTGTTACACTTTTTATCTGTTTTAACGCCATTCCATGCTCATATCATATCTTACCTTCTTATACAATTACTTTTTTTTAAGTGGTGAAGGGCCCCGCAGCAGACGCTACGGACGCACTGCAGCCATGAGGCTTATTGTGCAACCCTATGATGAAGATGAAGGTGATGATGATTATTATTTTTTGTCCTTTTCCTAGTAATGGAGCACCGGTGGAATGAAATTGAGAGGGAAAAACCGAAGAACTCGCGGAAAAACCTGTCCCAGTACCACTTTGTCCACCACAAATCCCACCTGGATTGACCCGGGCCTCCGCGGTGGGAGGCCGGCGGCTAACCGCCTGAGCCACGGCACGGCCGTTATATTTAATTATTTTACATTCTATAAAAGATTTTTACACATGTAAAGGGGAACGCCTTCCCCTCCGGTTATGTAGAGACTGTTCCGTTCTTGGATACGAACAGCCTGAAGATGGCTTCATAAAAGCCGAAACCTGGTAGCTCTGAAATAAAATCAAATGAAGAGGAAGTTGGTTGTAACTGATCATGTCTTTGAGAAAGGATCCTGTGTTAAAACGCCAACTGGGATGACGAAGATAAAGAAAATTATCAAGACGGTATTTAACCTTTTAAAGCCTAGCGGTAACTTTACATACCACCAGGTTTAACATTAAAAAATTCTACGTGGTGCCCACATTGCGTTTATGTGTTTTGTACNTAACCGAAGTGGAGAGTGTTTACAGCGCGGTACGCACTGAGTCCTTATATAAAACAGATATGCTTCGTCTTTAAAGAGTTAATGTTGTTCACGGAAATCATCGCGATTTAATCTGCAACTCATCACACACACTTCTTTCCCCCATACTCCCTCATGTCATGGTGCTTCATTACGCACTGGGACAGATTTACCAAGCCCAACTTTAGCTCTACGGAACAGCAGTCGCGATGAATAGCATAACTATTATGCTATACGTAAAAAGCAATCCCATTACAGGCCTGGACAGGTCCAGAGGGTTCCAGGAGGTTGAGGCTCCCAGATTTCTAGACAATCGGCACTTGAAGGTGGTAAGGTTGTCAGCCCTACGCACCGGCCGCGTTTACCCCCCAGGAAATATTCCTGGTACGCATTTCTGTTAGAGGCTGAGTCGACCCCAGGGCCATAGTGCGGCCAACAGGAATATGCCAATGAAAAAATCCACTGACACCATCGGGAATTGAACCCGCCCCCTTCCGGTTTGTAGCGCAGTGCCTCAACCAACTGCGCCACCGCGGCCCCTATTATGCTATATGTAGGGTTTATAAAACTCTGCATGGGACCTCCCACACCTACGATTTCTACAGTAATGAACTCCAAATCTAACAGCATAATTTGAACTCAGCGTGTCAGCGTGAAGTTTTTACTTTGGGGGAGGGGGAATCTGCAACATGAGGGCGGTCAGTGTCATGCTAATGCACAAGACTAATGGAGACTCTATGGCAGTTTTTTGGTTATTTATATATGCTACAGGGTACAGACTTTATGGGAGAGAGAAGTAATTACCTTTCTCGACAAACTGTCTTAAGTAACGCGCGGTTTATCAGAACATGATGGAATCCGATTTTTCCTTTTAAAATGAAAGGCAAACAATTTATTGTGAGCACAAAGAGGAAGACTCAAGCAAATCAACAAAGTGAAAGGGAAATAAACAAGAAAAAATCAAAAGGAAGAAGAGAGAAAAGGAAAAAAGAAATGTACGTGAAACTAAATCAGGACATAAAACAAACAGAACGCAAAATTTGGTGAACTCATTAAAGCAAGAAATTCGTCTAAACACTCTGTACAGTTTAACAGCTAGTATCTACCTCACAGAGAACAGGCTGCGTGTGTATTATAAACCCCAGCCCGTTATTTATATACAGGGAAACAGTCGCTGTTTATTTTGAGAATCATAGGAAATGAATACACTGTGTGTGAAAAATACAGACTTACTAGGCGTTCTTTATGAAGTAAGAAAAGAAGGGATTACTAACTGACGAAGTACTAAGTCACGGAGTACTAACTCACGGAGTACTATTTCATGGAATACGACTACACCAAGTACTAACTCGCGGAGTACTAGCTCACGGAGTACTGTTTCCTGGAATATTACTTCACGTGGCACTAACTCACGGGGTACGACTTCACTGAGTACTAACTCACGGAGTACCACTTCGCTAAGTACTAACTCACGGAGTACTACTTCACTAAGTACTAACTCACGGAATACTACTTCATGGAGCACACCATGTTTAGCATGGCTTTTAGTTTAAAGCTGGTAGTACACGCAGCAACTTATGTACTTTAGAAGCTTAAATAAAATTAAAAGAGTCTTTCACTCAACCCTGAAGATGGAGGCGTCATGTTACTTCGAAACCTCGGCGCCACACACGACGAAAAGACGTCACAATCCAGAAGGCAACAAACTAAGGAACAAGCACTTGAAACGGATATTAAAACTTGTCTCAGGTTGTGGACAGAGCTGAGAGCTTTTGTTGCAGTGGGCACGACTATTTTCGTACCGGAAAGTTGCTCGGTTGAAATCGTGAACAATTTTACCTACGAGTTCGGCGCAATAATTGCATTTAACAACATAAAAGTTTTTAAAATAACTCAACTGTGCTAAACAAAACGTTCTTCAAAATTCGCCACGGCACAAAACTTAATTTTGGATCAGAATAATTTTATTTTCTCTAACTTCCTGCTTTATAAACAAAGGTAATTACAGCACGTGAATACAACCTTGTTACCGTACACGGGGTTTTCCTTGTAAATGTGTTTAGGATATCAGCACACAGGCAACGTATTTGGTACACGCTAACAACCACGTACGCATTCGTTGAATACAGACCAATTAATTTCAACTCACAACATTACACAACATATCATTAAAAAATTAACCGGTAAACATTCAATCGATTATTCCATTTGATCTGAAGAGCACACAGATACTTTGGATCGGTCGTTGCAGCGATGTGCATTATCTAACTTGTTCCATATAAATATTAAACCCTTCCGTGTTTCCCGCACTGCAACGATGTAGTGGGTAAACAAAGCTGTCAAAATTTTTGAGGCGTGAAATTAATTTAAATGCTACTCAAAATCTTGGTTCCTACCTCGCATGGGACACAGCAGTCGCCACTATAAAGACCAGTCTGTTAATGTTGTTTCGAAAAAAAGAAATATTCTCCATTTTGAGAATTATATAAAACAAGCAGAAGTTTTGCGAGGGCAAAACGCAGAGTTTTGGAACGTTTGGCTAAATGCGCAGTATGAGCAACCAAGTTCCACACCCATATCGCGTCCCATATTATTGCCAAAAATTACTATTAAACATACCCTCATTACTATCCGCTTAAAGTAGCCGCTCGGGTTCAATCATGTATACTTACTGACATCCATCTTGCTAATACTCGTAACGTTACTGTCAGTCCCACCCGGGACTTTAACCCTATAAAAACGAAGCGTATCTGTTTTATATAAGGACGCAGTGCGTACCGCGCTGTAAACACTCTCCACTTCGGTTATAAAAACCAGTCTCTTAATGTTTTATAAGGCAAAAGTTGCTGTTTGTTCTGAGATCCGTACAAAACACATAAACGCAATGTGGGCACCACGTAGAATTTTTTAATGTTAAACCCGGTGGTACGTAAAGTTACCGCTAGGCTTTAAAAGGTTAATATACGTCAGCGCCTTTAGTAAGCGTTTTATTTAATGACGCTCTCAGTTGTATAGTGTATATAGGGTTAGTAATAGAAGAATGAAGGAATACGGAGCAATGGAAGAGTAATCCGCACATGCGCAGTGAGATGCCGGCGACCCACCGCCTGAACCACTGCATGGTCGTTTCTTTTCGCAATGGGCAGCGAATGTATAAGCCTTGATACCGGGCTGTACCCCGTCCATAGAATTCAAATAAATTTGTGAGAGAAATTCCTAGTCTCAAAACTTACGGAACTGTCGCAGATAGCAGGGCCTAAACCGTCAAAATATACAAAACAGTTAACTATATTGAGCAGAGTCCATCATGAGAAGCTAACAGTTCCTCAGCTAGCCAAGAAATTCGCTACTTTTTATGAAGCCCCCAAGTTTATCACCGTGTTCACACGAGCCCGCCAATTGTCCCTATCCTGAGTCAGGCCAATCCCATCCATGCCCCTTCTTACGTCTTGAAAACCCATTTTAATATTATCCTCCCGTCTACGTCTAGGTCTTCAAAGTGGTCTCTTTCCCTCAGATTTTTTCCATCGATACCCTTTCTACACCTCTCTTCTCCCCCATATGCAAAACAGGTAAAATGTAAAAAGGTAAATTTCAACCCATAATATGAAGGCAATGAAGGCACAGAGGGGAAGCAAAGGTGTAGCTCTACTCTTCCTTTGACCTCGGCGCAAAATAGAATGACGCTATATTATTATCACTATCATTATTAATAATAGTTGGTGGTTGTGGTTGTGGTTGTGGTTCTGGTGGTAGGAGCAGCAGTAGTAATGTCTACTTGATTTACTAGCGACTGTCATGATGTGAAATGCTGTCGTTCCTTTATCTAACGCCAGACCCAGGCAATTTCTACACATGAGTGTTCAATAATTTATCTCGGAAAATATTGATTTATTGAAAATTAACTTTCAGGTACAGCAATTTCAATTGGTGGGGTTTGGAAACTGTTTTCAAAGGGACATTATCGGTACTATCAGCAGTTGCCAGTTGCGTGCTATCTCATTACGTAAACCACGCTTCATGTTCCGTTCGTTTTACAAGTTCATTAAACACTGAAACATGTTACTGGGGCCAAAGGCAAGCTGGGAACAAATGCACCAGCAAAATCGAACGTAGCGGTTGACTGGATAACACTCAGCTTTGTGTTCGGTAGGTCCTAGGTTCAAATTTCTTCACCGAGACCAGTTACTCTGACGCTATTAGTGGTTTTACTCTGTCTCTCCAGGCAAATGCTAAGATAGTACCTGAGATTAGGCCACGACCACTTCGTTCAACATCATTTCAAATTCATTACACACAATAATCCTATTATTAAGCGACATATATCCTAAGCTTCCGATCCCAGTGGCAGCGACGTCTAAGGCATACGTCTAAGGCCGAGCGCTTGCTGGGATCGTGGGTTCGAATCCCACCGGCGGCATGGATATTTGTCTTGTACAATGTTTATGTTGTCAGGTAGAGGTCTCTGCGACGGGCCGATCCCTCGTCCAGAGGAGTCCTACCGACTGTGGTGTGTGCTTGAGTGTAATCAAATGAAATTACAAAAACCATCGACACCTGCTGTGAACAAGTAGGTAGAAGAGGGAAGGTCTAAGAAAGAAGATATCCTAAGCTACCGACAGCATATTTAAATAAACTTTTAGTTAATTAATTAATTCGTTAATTTAAAATATAAATATTAAAACATATGAAAAAAAACCCTTAATAAAGAAAAGTCATGTAGACTTCTGGTTAGGGTCGAACTCGGTTATAACTTCATGAAAGGGACCGAATATTTTGTGTCGTTATAAACGAGTGTTGTTCTAACCGAGGAGTGTAATGTTATAGTCAACAGTGAAGAATTAATTGGTGCCACAGAACATATGACGTTATAGACGAGGTTTCGCTTAAACCGATGTCGTTATAACCGGGTTCGACTGTATTTTGTATACTGGCATTTTTGATCAGTCGATGTATTCACCAGCCCAATAACTGAAATTTATAGAGGGTGTTCAAATTATAGCTTTGCGGACACGCCTGAAAAGCCGAACGGCCTAGACTAGTCCAGAAGTTAGGCCGGGCTTTGCAGGGTCATAATATGAAAAAAACTGTATTAACGAGACTATTTGCCTGTTGCTTTTACATCTCACTTTTCCATTGACTTTCCTTTGTTTCAGACACAAACCCTTTGCTGCAAAACTAGTGTCATTACAGATAACACACTACGTGATCTCAAATGATTATGTTTCCCCACAAGATCACGAAATCAAAAATAATTTTGGAATAAAAAATTAATATCACATTTCTAAAAATCAGTGTTATAATTTTGGAGACGAAGCATACAGATGGAAAAATGGCAGTCATACCACGACCTCCTGCACAGGCACTCACTTCTTGAAAATAAAGAATATGCATACAAACTACGACACATAGATTCTCTAGAAAGCCTAATAGGAGGCGACATAAATGAAAGGTACCAGCACGCGTCCAACTAACTGGTTTGCAACTGATGACCATATGGGCAGTCTGCCTTGGACCGGCGTAAATATTTAAAGTGTTACATCAGACTATTACACCCATAATCGTCAGGGGGCCTGCTCTCCAAGCAGAGCAGTGGCGTAGCTAAGTTTTCTTGGGGGCCGGAGCCAGTAAATACAATTGCCGCCTCTAACAGAAATTACATACTTTTAAAAAATCGAATTTATTTATCGAATTTCCTTATATTTTCATTTGAACTATTTACTTTGCTTCCCAATTTCCTGCCCCTTCGACTGTGCTGGCCGGGGGCGGCAGTACCACAACCCCCACCACACTAGCTACACCCCTGGACCAAAGAATAGGGACTGCGATTTGTTAAAAAGTTTCAGGTTTGCCAACTGTGTATGCTTACACAACACACATTTTCCACAGCAAGTACAATACACATACGTTGCCTCCATGAATCTATGACTCATACTGCAGATCGCGATTTATCTCACATATCTTCTGCTATAAGGACGGCTTAGTCGCATGAAGGGACAGGCTTGACCGCAGCTAAGATTAATTTTATATTCTGTGTAAATATTCCGTGGCTTCTGTTTACTATATCCTACCGCGGACCTAAAAGAGAACATCTAAAAACACTGTGAATTTTATTACCTACTCTTGCCGATATGTACGTCAGCCTTCGCCGAAATATGTGCAAGTACTGCGGCAGAGTTCTCGGGTCTAATTCCAAAATGCATTTTAATTTTTTGACTGCTTTAACTTCTTAATTTCAGTGTTATTTATTATTCAAGTTTTAGCTTCTATTTACTGTCACAATGACAACGAAAGCAACTACCCACGGGGCGAAGAACAGATACATCTGTTTGTGATTTGTAAATTTCATGGGCGTTTTAAATATTTCAGGAACCTTTATATGGTATCCGGTATAGTGACCAGGTTACGGACGTACTGGACAACCGAGGCATTGTGGTTCATTTCCCGGAAGGAAGCAGTTACATCGTCTTCTGCTTTCTATATTTACATGACCTCACCGACAACACCAAGCTTCGCTTTCAGTTTACTTGACCGCATCACGTGACGTCAGTGAAGTACCGGCAGCGCGGGTGGTTAAGTAACGGCGTTATATGAGTAAGCAAGGCCATAAGCAGCAGGGGAAAGTGCAAGACCAGTGAAGGCTGGCTGCTGCTGCTGCTGCTGACCTGGAAATCAGTACGAAAGCAAAGTAAATGCCCGTAGCCACGCCCAAACCGAAATCAGGCTGAGAATGTCGCAAAGACTTTGCTTCCAAGCTGGGTCGGTATAGAGGCTAGGCTAAGGTTCGGATGACGAAGATATAACTGATCGATTCCCGGTAGAGATATTTCTTTCATCCACAGAGTCCAGACCGTCTACCCAGCGTCGTATGCAATTAGGTGGTCCTTCCTCCGAGGGTAACACGGTCGGGGCAGGATACCGACACACCCATCTGGCGCTAAAGTCAGAAATTCGTAGAGCTATAAATCAACTCTACCATCAATCGTGGCGTGGTGCATAATTACGCAGAGGGAGGAATTTACCTAGGCGTACAGAGTTAAAAACGGAAGTAGGGTGGTCAGTACTGTGACTAGCCTAAGGGCTAGATGGTTCGGAATTCGAATCCCCTAAAGGAAAGAGACGCATTTCTTGTCCAAAAAGTTTGCTCAACTACTCGTGTATTCCACGTCTTTATGAAACCGAAAGCTTCATTACTGTGTTCACTAGCACCGCCACTGGTCCCTATTGTCAGCCAGACGAGTACAGCGTGTACCGTCCTTCCCTGAAACTTCTAGCATCGTTCCGTCTACCTTTACGTCATATCGCTTAATGACACAAATTTAGTTTATTACAGTGTTCATAAAGACCAGCAAAAGAGAACAAATTCAGGCACGTAACAATTTTTAGGCACCTTCGCAGCTGAGGGAGGCGGCTATTAGATTCGTAATGTCTGTCCTTCAGTCTGTCCGCACGTATCAGCCTGGCACCCACTAGACACACTTTCGTGACATTTGATGTTAGATACTTTCATTAAATACTGTCGACAAAATTCATGCTTTGTTAAAATCTGACAAAAACATAGGTCACTTTACATACAGGCCTCAGTAAAGGTAAAGCAGTCCCATTACAGGCCTGGACAGGCCCTGAGGGTTCCAGGAGGTTGAGGTTCCCAGATTTCTAGACAGTCGGCACATGAAGGTGGTAAGGTTGTCCGGCCGCCTTTACCTCCCAGGAAATATTCCTGGTACTCATTTCTGTCAGAGGCTGAGTCGACCCCAGGGTCATAATGCGACCGACAGGATTACGCCAATAAAAAAAAACCACTAACACCATCGGGAATCGAACCCGCGACCTGCCGGTTTGTAGTGCAGTGCCTCAACCAACTGCGCCACCGCTAAAGGCCTCAGTACGTTTAAGATAATATCACGCTGAATTCTTCCTGAATGAAGAGAATTTTCAGACAAAAATTGTAAGAATAACTCAGAACACAATTCACGTTGAACACGTTCTCCCTAAAGTCGTGCGGTTTGCGAGGCAAATATGAAAAACAGGCTAAACCAGACAAGCCACAGATGACTGAACACAATATGGCGCTAAGAACATTCGATGTGCGTGTCGGGTAATTAAGAAAAATAAACACAAAGCAATAAATACCCTCAGATAAGAATTCTTTATTTCTATTTTCGAGAACTGGTACAATGCCGTCCCCCTTACGAAAGGCTAGGATATAGACAGCAATACGTACACCAGCAGTCGTCTGTATGGGTGTGACACGCACTCCCCAGTTTCGGAAAGAACATAAATGGAATTGCTAACCTGATGTTGGAGACAGCGGGTTAATCCGAAACGTCGGTAAGATAATACGGTGTCACTACGCAGAAGATAATAAGCTTTCATAGACGCCACACCCTTAAATTTTTGTGTGGTGATGGGTTTATGGACTTTATCCATCGTCCGGAGAGTAAAATATTAAAAATGTTTAAAAAATTAAAATCACAACGTTTCGGAAGCTGGCTCTGCTTCCGTCCTCAGGTGAATGGAGGGGGAGAAGAGAAGAACACCTACTCTGTCGGACTTCTCTTCTTTTATCCCCCTCCATTCACCTGAGGATGGAAGCAGAGCCAGCTTCCGAAACGTTGTGATTTTAAT
>BLKM01011461.1:502466-542082 GCA_013340265.1 Coptotermes formosanus | reverse complement strand
ATCTGTCGGACTTCTCTTCTCTTATCCCCCTCCATTCACCTGAGGATGGAAGCAGAGCCAGCTTCCGAAACGTTGTGATTTTAATATTTTTAAAATTTTACTCTTCGGACGATGGATAAAGTCCATAAACCTATCACCACACAATATTATACACCATCGTCAAAACGTTTTAGAATTTACCTTAAATTTTTTATTCGAAAACTGGACTGATCTTTGGTTTTCAGTCGTTAGTCACCGCAGCTGAACAGGCGAGTTGGTCTGTTGAACCATGATCATAGCTACGGTGCTTTGCAGCGTTTCATGATTTATTGCGCATAACTTGTACCCCGCAGCAATTTTTCCTTTATCTGCAAGACTCTTCAGTTTAAAAGACTTAATGTAACCAGACTCGCGAGCTGTAAATTGCGAAGTGGTTATATAAAAACAGACACAATTTAGAATTAGAACAATGTGGAACCAAGGACGTTGCGGAATGACTTTCAGTTAGTAGCGACGAGGCGTGAAACCCTGACCCGTCACGCTATGGCTGGCTACTCCTTCCTAACACGTGACTTTTATAAAACTCCAGATACAAAAGCATTAATTTGATATCCACAGAACGCCGTCATTAGAACGTGCTGCTTGACGAAATATAAAACCCAGTTGAACCCGGTTATAACGACATCGGTATATACGACACCTCGTCTGTAGATTCAGATATTCTGTGATACAAATTAATTCTTCACTGTTAACCATAACATTATACTCCTCGGTTATAACAACACTCGTTTATAAGGAAACAAAAGATTCAGTCTCTTTAAACTTTAAAATCCTAGCGGTAACTTTACGTACCACCAGGTTTAACATTAAAAAATTCTACGTGGTGCTCACATTGTGTTTATGTGTTTTGTACGGATCTCAGAACAAACAGTAACTTCTGCCTTATAAAACATTAAGAGATTAGTTTTTAAAACCGACGTGCAGAGTGTTTACAGCGCGGTACGCAATAAGTCCTTATATAAAACAGACACGCTTCGTCTTTAAAGGGTTAATGACGTTATAACCGAGTTCGACCGTATTTTTTAAACGACCTTTAAAAGAAAACAAAGTGACCGCCCATCTGTCTCGGAGCTTTTTGTTGTCTGTATCGGAATGTGTAACTTTACATCTTGCAATTTACAACTTTCGTGTTTCAGCATTTCAGTTGTAAATTTCAAGGCAAATGTAAGAAGGAACAAAGCAGTGAGCCGATAGTACGTCTCACTTACAGGTAGAGGGGGCAAGTGGAGCGGAGTGCTATCCAATAAGAAGAAGCGAGGTGTTTAACAAGGACTGGATGAAAAGAGACGGAACCAGACTACGAGCCTGTGATTGAGGCTAATATGAAGAATACTGCCTTCTGTAATGTGGCATCGTGCATCCTGGTAGAAATTTCTAATCGTTTCAGGCGAAGGTGCAGCATTAATTTTCAGATCTGAAATCACCTATTACAAGAAATATTCTTCGGACCTTGAACATTTTGTGTCTCTCTTCAGGACTAAAGGCGTGGAGGTATTTGATAATCTATACAGCGCCTCTTATGCTTGCAGGACCGCTATATGTAGCTGAGTGACTTACATATTTACATCTAGATATTTAAACACCATCCAGTTTCACCTTGCAAAGTCCCAATAAATTAATTTAGATTATACCAGCTGCTTATCCCTATTATTACCTAATGTTTATTCAGTTTTATGTTTTCGCCATTCCAAAACTTGTCACACGATTTGTTGCGTTAATTAGGAAAGAAAACAACACATTTATAAATCAACTACTTTGCACACTAATACGCTGTGTAAATAAATTTCGCGTCGCAAAGAATAAGTTCCTTTTAATACCTGGGGTCAAGTAGCATACAGGCTACAGCTAAATACACAGTTGCCAGTAGAACTCAAAGCCTGCATTCGTACTGCATAAGTCTTTGTTCTACATATCTATTACTGGGCTCTTATTCTTGTTTATTTTATTTTGTGTCTTCCTACTGTATCATTTATATTTATCGTACATAATCTCAAAACGCACATGGTTTCCATGTTCGCAATTGTTCACTTACAAACAGCATTTCATCCATGTAGGTATTTAGATGATCTACCCCTACACCATATGTCACATTCCTGGCTCCACTGCTTCATAAGTAATTGCCGTCAAACCGCAGGTTAGACAGTTTTCGCATTGCCGCTTATCAGATCATTCTAAATTCTACAAAAAGACTTCACCGTAACAAATTTTGCCTATCATTGCTGGATGTATTGCCGTAAACGATGTCATGCCCTGACAGCAAGTGTCACTAGTGGCGCTGACGGCTCAAAATTAGCGCCTGCATATTGTGAGGTTAAAACAGACTGTAGAAAACTGAAGAGTACCGCGTTTGGGTGTCTTCAAATAGCAAGATGTTCGAACTAAATTTCGTAAAAATTGGTCAAGTGATTCGAGAATTTAAATGGACACACACACACACCATGGAAATCTCCGTTTTTAGGATGAAAAAATCAGCTAAAAGTTCTGCACTGTGTCCACAGGGTGTTTTTATGTACTTTGCACTGTTCTCGCAACAAACAATGATTATTTCCTGTAAACTGCATCAACTGATTTGTCTTTATGTAGCGCAGAAGCTTATTAAATGCGAGGCGGGAAATCGATTTTTAACTACTATGTACATAAACTTTGTACCGCAAATGGTGAAGAAAAAGGAACTGTAAACATTACGTGGGTTTACACTGTCCCCTGCCACTCGAGCGTATCTCATGTACTGTGTTTGTATAACAAGCGTTCGCCTGCTTACTGCAAGCACTGTCATAATGCAGAAGGCTCTGAAATTTGTAACAGTTTATTCTAAACCGCTCTGCAGTCACGGAACGCAATGTTTACCTTAATATTCACGGTACATACTACGCATTAAAAGACTTTTGCTCAAGTGTCAAAGGAAGATTTTGTTAGCAAAATTGCGCGAAAATATTGTCACCTCAAAATTCTACGCGCCAGAAGGCTTATACAAACAGGTTCGATACTGACGACCCACAAACATTGGTCGCCACCGTACCAAACCGAGTCGCCACGGCAACCTGACGGACAAGATTTGTGCAACCATGCATTACACGTACACAAATTCAGACCGTACCTCACAGAGAATACTGTGTTGCCATTATGCAACTATCGGTGAATGGTATATGGGGAAATAAGGCGAGAGCCATCTGCAGCACTTACATGCACAATGCAGACGAGAGGCAAAACTTCACGACTTTCCACCCATCCTTAAAAGACTTAACAAGACGATAACAACGTGGAAATAATGTCTATGTACTGTACACGTAACACCAGAAACCAGAAAAACAACTTTCACCATCGTCTTACTTCACAGCGACGTGATCCCTCTGATTATTTTTTCGCTTTTATTCATTACATACCGGAAGTATGTTACTGCATTTTCACCGAATTCATTTACCTTCCAATTATATTTATCTTGTGTGATTTAACCTTTTAAAGCCTAGCGGTAACTTTACATACCACCAGGTTTAACATCAAAAAATTCTACGTGGTGCCCACATTGCGTTTATGTGTTTTGTACGGATCTCAGAACAAACAGCAACTTTTGCCTTATAAAACATTAAGAGACTGGTTTTTATAACCGAAGTGGAGAGTGTTTACAGCGCGGTACGCACTGAGTCCGTATATAAAACAGATATGCTTCGTCTTTAACGGGTTAATCTTCACACTACAGACACATCAGAAGGAAAATGTGTTTTCAAAATAGCAACAAGACGTGGGAAAAAGTGCAAAATATGGAACAGGTGGAGAGAAGAGAAGAGAAGAAGAACAAGGAGGAGGAGGAGCAGGAGAAGAAGAAGAAGAAGAAGAAGAAGAAGAAGAAGAAGAAGTATGAGGTGTCCGATATAAAGATGGCAACATCAGTATAGGCTCTTCTCTTCAATAAGAGGGTAGAGGCAATACGTAGACCTAATCTATGGATAGGCCAAGACTAGAGACCAGGGGTGACCAGGTTCACGGCCTTCAAAAGGCGCACTGGAGGAGACAAATTCAGCAAGAGCCACGGATGTTTTTTACCTGGGGCAACAGCCCCCAGTGGGCCAAAGACTCCTTATTATGGAGGCCTCACGATCACACTCAGACACACCACACTTGGTAGGACTCCTCTGGACGAGTGATCAGCCCCACGCAGAGACCTCTACCTGACAAAACACAACACACAACCCTCGCAAGAGACAGACATCCATGCCCCCAGTGGGATTCGATCCCTCAACGCCAGCAAGCGAGCAGCTGCAGACCCATGCCTTAGACAGCGTGGCCACTGGGATCGGCCAGAAATGCATTAGTGGAATAAAATATTTTTGTCCTTAGTTGATGGCTGCTTATTTCTATACATGCAACTACAGTATGTCAGCTTCAGTCAGTTATGAGTCTCCTTTCTTTAGCAGATCTTTCAAAACGCCGTTCACGATCAGCCTCGTGGCATGTAAACTGCCCGCCTGTCATGTTTTTGACATGCCAACTGCGCGACCCGCATTGTGGTCACCCCTGCTACAGACGTGTGTATTTTTTACCCAATTCTGAATACGAATATGCTGCAATTAGGATGCCTTGTTTTATTAATTTTATCCCTCTTCTAAAAGGTACAGGTAAAGCAGTCCCATTACAGGCGTGGACAGGTGCCAGGAGGTTGCGGCTACCAGAATTTCTAGACAATCGGCACATGAAGGTGGCAAGCTTGTTAGCCCTACACGCCGGCCGCCTTTACCCCCCCCCTCCCCCCAGGAGATACTCCAGGTTCTCATTTCCGTTAGAGGCTGAGTCGACCCCAGGGCCATAGTGCGGCCGGAAGGATTATGTCAATGAAAACCCCCAATGATTCCACTGGAAATCGAACCCGCGACCTTCCTGCTTGTAGCGCAGTGCCCCTTATCCATCTTCTAGCATTCTGAAAACACACTGTGTTCCTAACACCGGTTCTCTTTCTGTCCTCAGCTGAACGGGTGGCAAGTAGCGACAGTGTTCGACCCATCACAGTCTCTGCAATAGTTCTTCTTATAGGATACAACTCTGCAGGTACCTTCCCATATTTTTTTCCCACCTGAGGACTTAAACATCCATTTCTCTCAATGTTACGTTCTTTTTACGGAGTACTGGACAAAGCCCAGGCACTCCCGAATGGCGTGTTGGTGTGGCAGTGCACACAGGGGCTGATTGAAGTCCTGTCTGACTTAATAAAGTCCTCTGTATGTAATCTGACGCTATTCTTTTAGGTGACCCGCACAATCTGATAAGGGGAGTATGAGACGCGGGTCGCACAGAGAGTAGAAATTTGCGTGCTGTGACATCGCTTGGCATGCTTAGATGTTTACACTTTTTAATCATCCAGCGGCGCACTGCAGTTATTATACCGCTTCGGGAACGTTGTAAAACTGTTATCGCGATGATATATCATACCAAACTACGTGCCACACACCGAGGATCGTATACACTAACCTCTTTTCATTAATCATTGCAGCTCATCAGATAACAACCTGACACGGTGTCAACCGGGTGAATAGAAATTCACTCCCCGGCCAGTGGACAAGGTCATACTTTGTCGTATCACCTATTTTCACCTGCACAAAACTGGTACGTAAAGTATCAACAGCTGCAAAACATATCAGTTTTAGCCTACATTCTTCTTTGACTTCGCAGTCTTACAACAGGTCCACAGCCTCTTTCAAGGCCAGTTCTCCACACAGTGCGATCTAGTGCTTCCCCTTCCAATTTCCAGTACCCTCTCTTTTCCTTAATGACGTTCAATAGCTGCCTACGTCTTCTTCCTCTTCTTCTCTTCCCTTTTTTCTTTCCTTCAATAACGTGTTCTAGAAGGCAGTTCCTAAGCAAGATGTGACCAATCCAATTGTCCTTCCTTCCTGCCTTCCTTCCTTCCTTCCTTCCTTCCTTCCTTCTTTTTTACTGTATGTAGGATATTCCTCTCCTTGACTACACGCAATGCTTCTTCATTTCTCACACGATCGATCCAACTGATCTTCTCCATCCTTCTCCAGCACCACATTTCAAAACTTTCAAAGTATTTCTGATATACTTTCCGAAGTTTCCAAGTTTCAGCAACATACAAAGCTACGCTCCATAGTCCTATATCCACTAATAAATCTAAAAATAGCCTACATTGAGAGACTGCCTGCTGTTGCACATTTCAGGAAATTCTGCCTTCTAGAATACCCTTTAAAATATAATTATTTAAATGTAGAAAATTATTTACCGTTATTCATACCGTACATAGTTATTGTAATTAATGATATATATATAGCAACAAATGTACATAAAATGTATAAAATTACAAGTTAGCTGTATACGTAATCTCCCCTACATGTTTCGCCGAATGTTCGCCATAGACAGGTACAAGACAATACAAAGGCCTTCACACAACCTTAAAATTAACAAGTCAAAATTTATACACATTTAAACATTTAACAGCAGCTGCAATGTGACAGTCTATATATCGTACTGCTGAAATTTCCGTGGGTCATAATGCATTGACGTGTAGCTGTTTACGACGTATCTAGTTGTGTGCGGACAAACAGCTAGTAGGGAATTCTTCGATTCAGGAAGGATCTAGTCACTGTGACGTGTTGTGGCGTGTCCCGCGTAGAAGGGTGTTGTATACAAAATTACAATTCCACCTTTTGTCTCATAAACAAGTCGAATTTGGCATCTCACCCTAACAGATTTATAGGACCTAAGGGTGTTGCAGAAGAGGGTCCTAAGGAGGACATTGCACCAAGGAGGAAGAAAGCTACAGGAGGACGGAGAGAATACGAGAGTGGGGGCTTCACAATTCGTACTGTTTTATCATACATTGTTATTATTCGGGTAACCAAACCGAGAATAAAGAGATGGGCGGGGCATGAAGCACGTATGGGGGAAAAGAGAGGTGCACACAGGATTTTGGTGGGGAGAACTGAGGGAAGGCGACTACTTGGGAGACCCAGGCGTAGGTGGAAGGATAATATTAAAATGGATCTTCAAGAAGTGGGATGGAGGCATGGAATGGATTGAGCTGGCTCAGGATAGGGACAGGTGGCGGGCTCTTATGAATGCGGTAGTGAACCTCCGGGTTCCATAAAATGTGGGGAATTTCTTGACTAGGTGAGAAACTGTTAGCTTCTCAAGAATGCCTCTGCTCCATGGAGTTAGTTAGTTAGTTAGTTAGTCAGTTAGTTAGTTAGTTAGTTAGTTCACATACATTGTTAGGAAGATGAAATATAAACGTTTCAGACAGACGGCACATGTAGCAATCATGATCACAAATCCTCAGTGAAGCTTCTCTTTTAGGTAACTAATAAAAAGTACATCAATATAAGCCCAGCGTAACAGCCTCAGTGCGGTTACTCGCTTCTGTTCTGTTATCTCGAAAACAGTAGGACTCATTAACCTTTTAAAACCTAGCGGTTACTTTACGTATTACCAGGTTTAACATTCACAAATTCTACGTTCTGCCCACACAGTGTACTTATGTGTTTTGTGTGTATCTCAGAACAAACAGCAACTTTTGCATTATACAGCATTAACCTTTTAGAGCCTAGCGGTAACTTTACGTACCACCAGGTTTAACATTAAAAAATTCTACGTGGTGCCCACATTGCGTTTATGCGTTTTGTACGGATCTCAGAACAAACAGCAACTTTTGCCTTATAAAACATTAAGAGACCGGTTTTTATAACCGAAGTGGAGAGTATTTACAGCGCGGTACGCACTGGGTCCTTATATAAAACAGACACGCTTCGTCTTTGAAGGGTTAACTGACTGGTTTTGTATAATTGCAGTGGAGAATATTTACAGCGCGGTACGGACTCAGTCCTTTCATAAAACAGATACGCTTTGTCTTTAAAAGAAGGTCTACTGGGCTTCACTTCTTTATACAGCTTTTGTTCAAAACATTCTTCACTCCCACAAACATTTGCCAATTTGTGCTTTGGATTCTTAAAAAAAACATAAGGACACTTTCCGTCATTAACGTCCTAGAGTAACGAAAACTGCAGCGCGTTGATAAAGTCTTGTAAACCTCACTAATGCCGAATTTCATAAAAATCCATTGAGCAGTTCTAGAGGTTTTAAAAGCGGACATTAAAACACAGCGAATCTAATAGACGTATTTTTGAAAACACGCCCGAAGAAAAATGTAAGTCCTTTTTTTTTTCAGTATATCTCTCGTCAGACTGACAGTTCTTAATAAACTCCATGCAGTCCAGTGCAACTGTATGTACAGTGCGCTGGGAATGTTGCAGTCCGGCACAAACAGGTACTTCCTTTCGGTCCCGGCTGAAACAAATATTGTTCAATGGGTCCTACAGTACGTACCAGAAGCCGAGGATCTAAGCTGTAACACCGACCAACAAATGCACCAGATAACATGTATAAAATATATCTCAGAACCCCTACATATATTTCAGCAAATAAGCTGCAATCTTCAGGGAATTTTTAGCACAGAACCATAAGAACTTGGGGCCGCGGTGGCGGAGTTGGTTGAGGCACTGCACTACAAACCGGAAGGTCGCGGGTTCGATTCCCGATGGTGTCATTGGAATTTTTCATTGGCATAACCCTTTCGGTCGCACTATGGCCCTGGTGTCGACTCAGCCTCTAATAGAAATGAGTACCAGGAATATTTCCTGGGGGGTAAATGCGGCCGGTGCGTACGGCTTACCACCTTCATGTGCCGACTGTCTAGAAATCTGGGAGCCTCGACCTCCTGGAACCCTAAGGGGCCTGTCCAGGCCTGTAATGGGATTGCTTTACCTTGACCATAAGAACTTCCTACATCAAATCTACAATAAATTTCACGTTATATGTAATATAAAATTTGAAAGAAGCTTAG
Organism: Coptotermes formosanus; assembly: GCA_013340265.1. NCBI lineage: Eukaryota > Metazoa > Arthropoda > Insecta > Blattodea > Rhinotermitidae > Coptotermes > Coptotermes formosanus. Next base: position 533,195 of record BLKM01011461.1, on the reverse strand, counting down.
GAATTTATCGTTTCAGAATCAACTGTGAATCACATCCCTGAAGGCCAAACGCGTGGCAGCCAAAAGGACAACTCACTGACATACATGCACCTCCTTCACATTATTAAACACCAACTGACTTCAGACAACTACCGATTCCTGATTCATTTCAAACTGATTAGCTAATGTCTTTCCTTTCCACCGGCGCAACAGCCCCAATGGGGCCTAGGCAGCCTCCTTTTGGAGGTTTCTAGATCACATTCAGACACACGACATTCGGTAAGACTCCTCTGGACGAGGGATCGGCCCGTCGCAGAGACCTCTACCTGACAACACACAAACACTCACAACAGACAAACATCCATGTCCCCCGTGGGATTCGAACCCACGATCCCAGCAAGCGCTCGGCCGAAGCCCCACGCCTTAGACCGCGCGGCCACTGGGATCGGAGATTAGATAATGTATTAACCAGTAATAGAATAATTAGTAAATGGCAATTCGAAAGTGACGAAGAAGGAAGCTAAATTTAAGATAATACGCCGACGTTTTGAAAGAGAGAAGCTGAGGAAAGTCATGAAAATGCTGAGTCAGAACAACCTGTCTGCAAGCCGACGTATGAAGCTGGAACCTCCCAAATATACAGCAGTTAACACTCGGCCTCGATATTCGTCGCGTCCTTAATACGACACTCCCTGCAATCGCAGTGGGATTTGGTATTGATACCCTTTATGGACAAGAGAAACCGCAAAGTTGAGTACTGAAGCGTAACGTGCCGGTGTAACGGAATTATTCTATGCAATTTGGGGTCAAGGCAGCGGTGAATATTGCGAATGGCCTATGGATAGTGCCGTGTTTTCCAAATGTTTAGCCCTGTGCACAGACAATGATTCCTCCCCATATTACCGCATATATTTATGACACATGGTGATGAAAGGGGGTCATTTTGTGGTATCCAGCCCATTACGTTTTACTTTCGGTTGGTCAAAATGCGACCATTATGTTAACTGGGTGTGTATCGGGGCAATAAAGTGCAATGGCATTGATTTAAGTGGTTTAACCCTTTAAAGACGAAGCGTATCTGTTTCATATAAGGACTCAGTGCGTACCGCACAGTAAACGCTCTCCACTTCGGTTATAAAAACCAATCTCTTAATGTTTTATAAGGCAAAAGTTGCTGTTTGTTGTGAGATCCGTACAAAACACACAAACGCAATGTGGGCACCACGTAGAATTTTTTAATGTTAAACCTGGTCTATGTAAAGTTATCGCTAGGCTTTAAAAGGTTAAACACCCAAGCTTAGCACGTCCGATCAGAACACCATTTGAAATTGCCTGGCGACAAACACGACGTAGCTTCTTGACACACACGGATTCACAGGCACCCATCATCTATTACAGAAGGAGACTGACAGAATAGTTACCACGGCACGGCATGCCACTGCTGTCCGGCGGTTATTTACGCGGCCTCTCACCTCGGAGGCCCGGGTTAATACCAGTCCATCCTGCGTGAGATTTTTAGTCGACTATGTGGCACTGAGGCATGTTTCTCTCCGCGTATTTCGGTTGTGCCCTGTCACGATCATTCCGCCGATGCCACACTCTCTTTTATCCATCCATCACCGACGCTACATAAATTTAGCAACTGATAGCCTTGTTAAACAACATACTACAAAATGTTCAACGATGGACGGCGCCAGAGCGACCGATTTTTAGGCGCGTTCGCAGAATTGCAAAAAGCAGCTATTAGCTTCATCATATCTGTCTACCTGCCTGCCTGCCTGTCCGTCCGTCCGTTCCGTCTGCATGCAATAACTCGGTTCCCAGTGGACGGATTGTTTTGAAATTCGATATTTGAGTATTTCTCGAAAATCTGTCGAAAAAATTCAAATTTCATAAAAATCTGACAAGAATAACGGGTACTTCACGTGAAGACCAATGTACAGTTGTTATAATATTTGGCTGAATTCTTCCCAGAATGAGAAATGTTTCAGACAAAAGTTGTAGAGAAAATCAAAACACATATTTTATGTTCAATCACTTTGTTTCCGAAAATCGTGCCGTTTATGAGATAATGTGGAAAAATATGGCAGAGACAGACAGGCCACAGATGACAATATAATACGGCGCATGCGCTTTGCATGCTGGATAACTAAGGCTACAGACACACACTCAGTATATATAATACTGTACTTATTGCTTTTCCATAGTAACAATGGTTACGCGAAGACGCCTCAATGATACATTAGGCGTACGTCACCTGTCCTGTCTTAAATAAATCTTTTGCAACTTATGGTAAAAAAAAAGCAATCCCATTACAGGCCGTTAGGGTTCCAGAAGGTTGAGGCTCCCAGATTTCTAGACAGTTGGCACTTGAAGGTGGTAAGATTGTCAGTCATACGCACCGGCCGCGTTTACCCCGCAGGAAATATTCCTGGTACTCATTTCTGTCAGAGGCTCAGTCGACCCCAGGGTCACAGTGCGACCGAAAAGATTATGCCACTGAAAAACTCCAATGGCACCATCGGGAATCGAACCCGCGACCTTCCGGTTTGTAGCGCAGTGCCTCAGCCAACTGCGCCACCGCGGCCCTTATTGCAACTTACGAGAGACCTTAAAACAATCTTAAGTGATGGAGGCCCCAAGTAGTGTGGGCCCCCGTTCATTTCTCCCCCTGCCCGCGCACAGTATCCGCCACTGCCACCCACAGAACGTCATGCCTCACAATATCGCTGCATGTACATGGTGTTAATTCTTTCATGTCGATCCTTGCGAAGCGGTGGCACAAAGCTGCCATGCTGCAGTTTGCCTTTCGCCACAGCTGCGCCGAGGGCGGTGACACCGCGTGGGAGATTAACCCGTACCCTGCGGCGCCAAATGGAACAAAGGCGCGTTCACTGAGCCCGGATCTCGTGCAAAAATTCGGCCTTGTTTCTATCTAAATAAACTGAGGCACCGAAAAGAAGGCTCATGGATACTGGTAAAGACGTAACTCCAGGCCTCACCGTTTAGGCCTTCGCTGTAGGCCTATGTCCCCTCAGTCGTTTGTTGCCTGAGTTAACCAAGCCAAAGCACGGACGTAACTACCAACACTCGTGTGAACAGAATGGCGTGACCACTGGAGCTACAACATATAGTATGAGATCTGGAGGGTGTGATCCGTGAGACTTCTTAACGTGGCCTCAGCACAGCCCTTATTAACCCTTTAAAGACGAAGCGTATCTGTTTTATATAAGGACTCAATGCGTACCGCGCTGTAAACACTCTCCACTTCGGTTATAAAATCCGGTCTCTTAATGTTTTATAAGATAAAAGTTGCTGTTTGTTCTGAGATCCGTACAAAACACATAAACGCAATGTGGGCACCACGTAGAATTTTTTAATGTTAAACCTGGTGGTACAGTACGTAAAGTTACCGCTAGGTTTTGAAAGGTTAAACACTGTTTACCGACATAACATACGTTTGAAGCAACAGTCATAAGATCCGAATAGACAATTTAGTTATTCTACAGAAATAAAAGCATATATTATCGGGGACAATAACAGCTGCAGTAATAGGAAAGGGGTTAGTTCAGTAATGATTTGGGGAGACGGGGAGGGGTTCTTAGTCAGCAACGCGTACCCATTCCCTTTGTTCGAGTCATATATGAAACTCGGCGCAACTGATTTGTAAACTGCATATAGTACTACAGCCCCATCGAACAATGACGCATATACATACATACATGAAAGCTGGGCTGAGGGCACGAGATTAAAGTGCAGTATGTTCGCGCACAGTCGGATTAACGGGAGGAAGGGACTCCACTACAATAGAAGTACGAAGATAATCAAAGTATCGAGTTCTTCTAGGGGTGAGTGTCAGAGGAGGGGTGTAGTGCCGACAGGGTGGGTTTGTGGAAGTTATAAGAGGAGAGAGATGAGCGAAAAGTGGCATAAAAGAAATGAAGCACCCAGCGGAATTATAATGGATTAGCAAAGCGTGTGATTGCGTTTGATAGCTTGCAGCAACCTCGTCATGACGCTCACCCACTGACTTGTTCCAGCAGACGTCATATCCGTGACAGAGCGATATATGTCCATGTCAGCACTTTTTGATTATTAAATATTTTTGTTGCTAAGCAGCTATACATTTAACTAAATAACTCCATGGAGCAGAGGCATTCTTTAGAAGCTAACTGTTTCTCAGCTAGTTAAGAAATTCCCCGCGTTTTATGGAACCCGGAGGTTCATTACCGCATTCACAATAGCCAGCCACCTGTCCCTATCCTGAACAAGCTCAATCCAGTCTATGTCCCCCATCCCACTTCTTGAAGATTCATTTTAATATTATCCTCCCATCTACGTCTGGGTCTCCCAAGTGGTCGCCTTCCTTCAGGTCTCCCCACCAAAATCCTGTACGCACCTCTCTATTCCCCCATACGTGCTACATGCCCCGCCTATCTCATACTTCTCGATTTGATTATTCGAATACTATTTGGTGATGAGTACAGGTCATTAAGTTCCTCGTTGTGTAGTCTTCTCCACTCCCCTGTCGCCTCGTCCCTCTTAGGCCCAAATATCCTCCTCAGCACACTATTCTCGAACACCCTCAGTTTTTGTTCCTCCCTCAGTGTGAGAGACCAAGTTTCACATCCATACAAAACAACAGGCAAAATCATAGTTCTGTATACCCTAATCTTTGTGTTCTTGGATAGCAACCTGGAAGAAGTTACACATACACACACACACACACACACACACATATATATATATATATATATATATATATCCCTAAATATTACTGCACGTCTTGCGCGGGGTTTGCTTTGCCCAAGAGCCGGGGCCTAAATCGAGACTGTTTTTGCAATGGCGGTTTCACTACATTTAATTTCCACTGCAAACTATACAATTAAACATTAAAAACTGACTACAAGTCCATTAATTTCACCCCTTAAGGTTACAGGCCCTAATGTTCTTGCCCTAGAAGAGCAGTTTAAGTTCACTCCCTTTGTACTTCATTAACAAATATGAAATTAGAAACATTAATACGACATCAGGTTAGCGTGAAACTGCCCTAAGTCGGGGGATATTTTTAAACCAAAGTGCATTTTTCTATTCTTTTATATAAATGTTTATTGCCTTTATAAAAAAAGAAGATACATTAACCCTTTAAAGGCGAAGCGTGTCTGTTTTATATAAGGAGTCAGTGCGTACCGCGCTGTAAACACTCTCCACTTCGGTTATAAAAACCAATCTCTTACTGTTTTATAAGGCAAAAGTTGCTGTTTGTTCTGAGATCCGTACAAAACACATAAACGCAATGTGGGTACCACGTAGAATTTTTTAATGTTAAACCTGGTGGTACGTAAAGTTACCGCTAGGCTTTAGAAGGTTGAGGGTGATAAATGGAGTATTTGGGCCTATCACAGAATATGTTGGAGGCCGATGAAGAGAATTGCGTAACGAGAAGTTTAGTTAATTTTCACTCCCCACCAAACATTATTAGATTACCAAAACGATGACGGATTACATGGGAAAAACATGTAGCACGTATGAAATAAGTTACACTGTAAATGTGTATAGCATTTAAATCAGAGAACTTGAAAGAAACAGACCATTTCGGATACGTGGGCGTAAAGGCAAAACTAATATTGTCCCTGTCCACGCCATAAAAGCATATAAGGGGAGTAAAAGTATAGCTCCACTTATTCATAATTTCTGCGCTAGATGGAGGTAAAATTATATTAAAATGCATCTGAAAGACATGACTTGTCAGTGTATGAGTTGCAGTCATCTGGCTGAGCATAGGGTCTAATAACCCCCCCCCCCCCAAGGGACATAACAGCCCCTAGTGGGCCAGGGCCTCCTCAGTATCGAGGCTTCACGATCACACTCAGACACACACCACACTCTGTAGTACTTCTCTGGACGAGTGATCAGCCCGAAGCAGAGACCTCTATCTGACAACACACAACACTCACAAGAGAAACATCCATGCCCCCGGCGGGATTCGAACCCGCAATCCCAGCAAGCGAAGGGCCGAAGACCCACGCCTTAGACAGCGCGGCCTCTGGGATCGGCAATATTAATTACAAGGAAAACACACCGACTTTCCAGAACAAACCCAAATTTTTTTATGTTGTTTAGGAAAATTAAATATGTCCACAGTTTATTTTCGGATTCATATGAAAAGCATCTATTCTGTATGATAGAAATGCAGGGTTTCTCAAGCTTATACAGGATGTTCAAAAAGAAAAGCAACCCACGGAAAACGCATATTTATTAGTAAATCCTAGAAACCGTTCAATGCGTTCGCCATTATATTTTGCACATACGTGCACACGACGAATGATTTGTCGAACGGTCTTTTAACGTCTCTTTTGAATGCCCTCTACTGTAGCTGAATATTGACTTGTAACTCCCGCAGTGTATAAGAGTGATTTGAATGCAAAATACACTTTCAAAATCCTCATAAATGAAATAAACAGGGCTAAGGTCCGGAGATCTTGGAGGCCATACTCCTTTTGATACTAGCTGACCATAGAACATAGATCCTAGTAACACAACAGAAAAGCAGTGGGTTAAAAGAAGATGTGCATTCTGCATGGATTGCTTTTCTTTTTTAACACGCTGTATCGAAATTAAACAACTATGTTTTAAACGTTTAATTGGAACCCTTTCAGTTCAAAGACCAAACACGTGGTCAGGCAGACGGACAGACAGACCTCCCCTATGTGTATTCAGTTCGTGCATTTTGCACAAAGATAAAACAGCATATGAAATATACGTGAAACGAAATCAAAGCCGTAGATACGTGACTGTTCAAATCGAGTTTCCTTTACCTAAATATCACAACACATACTTGTCATTTTGTGCTTGAGAACCTTTGGCCCTGTGTTCATTTCACTACAGGAAGTGTAGTTCCTGGCTGCCATATTGTTACTAAACGATCTGCCATCTACAGGAAAATTAATAGTTCTGTGTAAGTCTGCTGCTCATTGGAACAGCGGTGACACCAGGCGGCCAGGGACTGAAAGTAGCAAACAGATGACTCATACTGGTCCCCTAACCCCATATAAAACCAGTTCTCTCTCCCCCCCCCCTCCTACCGCATTTTTAATAACTCTCCAACTCAAAACCAACTGGTCTACTGCGACCATACCGAAAATTCAACTACAAAATGCTTAAAAAACGCTCCATCTTAGTTCTAAATAACCAATAATGTAAGTCAGCTGTCTTTCTGGAGCAGCTGCCTATGTGTTCCCCCCTCAACAAATTGCCTCTTCCTGCTATATTTTCACGGTCAGGTTAACAATAGGCCTTCCTCAACCTATAAGCTCAGTTCACAAGCTAGACAACCAAGAGAAGTTATGGTAGTTGACAAGTAATGTTTCCATACATAAGCAGCTTACCTCTTACAATTTTGATACACGTGCCTAATGACAGCTTTATGAAAAAAGCCGAAACATGTAGCATGTTTCACACATTAACCCTTTAAAGACGAAGCGTGTCTGTTTTATATAAGGACTCAGTGCGTACCGCGCTGTAAACACTCTCCACTTCGGTTATAAAAACCAGTCTCTTAATGTTTTATAAGGCAAAAGTTGCTGTTTGTTCTGAGATCCGTACAAAACACATAAACGCAATGTGGGCACCACGTAGAATTTTTTAATATTAAACCTGGTCGCATATAAAGTTACCACTAGGCTTTAAAAGGTTAAAAGGTATTGTCTAAAACGGTTGTGTTTGACTGTCTATTGTTTTATCTGGCTATTAAAACAAAACACAACGGGATGTAACATCCTGAAAGTGAAGATTACACCATTGAAGGACATAAATTTAGTTTGCCATAATCTCCTGTTTTTGGACTTTGTCCATTGTCTAATTTTTTAACGAAGCAAGACGTTTCGGAAGCCGGTTCTGCATCCGTCTTCAGGCAAGGAAAGAAGAGCCGGCTTTCGAAACGTCGTGCTTTATTAAGAAATTTTACGATGGACGAAGTCCAAAAAATAAGATACGTCAGTGAGCTATATACCACCGTCACAGTGCTACAGAGTTGAATAAACTTACTTAGATAATTTGATAAGAAAATTAAACAACAGCAATACGGTGTACGACTGTTCAACTCACTTCTTGATCCTTGAAGATGGGACCGATATGTTGTATCGAAAAGTCGGTAAAGGATTACCACTCGACGGTGCGTAATATCGTAGAATGGCACAGATGTTAACACATTAATTGCTCGATAAGGGTTCATCAACGTGAGCATGACATTCCTCATCACGAGACAGACGTGCGATGCCAAAGCGTCCACACATTATGATACGAAATCATCACAGGACCATCAAGTCGAAGGGCTATAAACGTGCGCCATGCAGTATGTCGCTGTGAGACCCGTTCCTTCCTTCCTTCCTTCCTTCCTTCCTTCCTTCCTTCCTTCCTTCCTTCCTTCCTTCCTTCCTTCCCTCCCTCCCTCCTTCCTTCCCTTCCTTCCTTCCTTCCTTCCTTCCCTCCCTCCTTCCTTCTCTCCCTCCCTCCCTCCTTCCTTCCTTCCCTCCTTCCCTCCCTCCTTCCTTCCTTCTTTCCTTCCTTCCCTCCCTCCCTCCCTCCTTCCTTCCTTCCTGCCTTCCTTCTTTCGTTTGTAGTCCTGACTTCTTCTACCTGCTCACAGTAGGTGTCGAGGGTTTTTATTTTCACTTGATCACACTCAGACACACACCACAGTCGGTAGGACTCCTCTGGACGAGGGATCGGCCCGTCGCAGAGACCTCTACCTGACCATACAAACACTGTACAAGAGACAAAAATCCATGCCTCCGGTGGGATTCGAACCCACGATCCCAGCAAGCGCTCGGCCGCAGACCTATGCCTTAGACCGCGCGGCCACTGGGATCGGCGAGCAGCTTCTTACACAGTTCGGCATCAGACAGCGTACATAACGTCGAATGATACAGGATCTAATTGTGTTTTAAGTTTGCAGGACAGTGAGGACTGAGATCGCGTTTCTATGGGTTGTGACACCGTGCGGTCTGGTAGATGGTAACATGATAAGAATTATTAAAAAAGCAAAGACAAATTTATTCCTGTCCGCAACTTGAATGCACACGCGTGGGAGCGGAGGTGTAACTTCTTAACGTCGGCAGCAGATGTGAGCCAACGGTCAAGTTAACGCCCCGGCCGCTTTACCCGCGGGACAGAACTTCGGTACTCACTGAATAGGAAGCTGGGTGGGTGAGCCCCAGAGGCGGTCTGGACGTTTCGGACAGTCCAGCCCGTGGCCTAGTCACTATACCAACTGAGCTATCCCCGTTCCTGATCATGTAAACGCCAAACAAAGCGTGCATATTCTCCGGTTTCGGAAACCATACGAAGAGCAACGTGTGGTGAATGGAGCTCCAGGTATCGAGGGTACATAACAAACCCCCCAGCACGCGACCGGCACTGCATAGTATTCTTCTTGTGTTAAAAACCCCCCCCCCCCCCCCCCCACCCCGTCCTGCATCTTAATGCTTGCCCTTGCGCAGGCATGGCGAAGTAAAGCCCAGGTTGCCTGCCACTGCGGATACCATACCAGCTGTTCCAACTTGCCATAATGCGGAGACGTAAATTTAGCGTGTGTGTGCCTTTCATTCGACAATCCCATATGACTATCGCTGCAAGGTTTGTTGTCCGTGTGTTACAGCTGGCAAGCTCTACGAACAGACTGTGGTTTAGGTTCAGTAACATTTTTCATTCATTGTCATAAATCGAAAGTTCTGGCTTTCAATATTCCTTGCATCGAACCGGCTGGCGTAGGTCGTGTAGGGTTTGCGGCTGTCACAATCCACTGTACGCAGTTGTATGAGGCCCCAACATTACAGGTACCCCGAAAAGGGTACTTGAATTTTGTGTCAATCTTGCTTTTGACGTTCAGTCTGTATACTGACTGGGCTGCGGGCTGGATATTCCAGGGTTCGAATCCCGGTAAGGGAAATAGATACTTCTCTTATTCAAAACATCCTGACCGGATGTGAACCCCCCACCGCGTTTCATTCCCTGGTAAAATGCGGCTGGGGCGTGATGTAGACCACTCACCTCCACATAGCGGCGAGGTTAAGAACAAGTGGAGCCGTACCTCTATTCCCCTTATATGCCTTCATCAGGTGGAAGGAACGTTGCCTTTTCTTACCTTTACTATGTATTCGATTTACATTCTCACATTAGTCTATATTTCCTGTGCAAGTCTATGCGTAGGTAGGGCTCCAAAATTTAATTTTGGTTTGGGCTATAAATGTATTAAACCGGGTCTGGGCGTAGCGGTAACGCCCCAGACTTACATACGGGAGACCCGTAGTTCGAATATCGACAGCATTATCTACTATTCTGGGGTGTCGCGGTGGCGCAGTTGGTTGACGCACTGCGCTACAAACCGGAAGGTCGCGGGTTCGATTCCCGATGGTGTCAGTGGATTTTTTCATTGACATAATCCTTCTGGCCGCACTATGGCCCTGGGGTCGACTCAGCCTCTAACCAGGAATATTTCCTGGGGGTGACAACCTTACCACCTTCATGTGCCGATTGTCTAGAAATCTGGGAGCCTCGACCTCCTCGAACCCTCAGGGCCTGTCCAGGCCTGTAATGGGACTGCTTTACCTTTTTTTATCTGCTATTCTGACAGGTGTATCGTGCCTTTGTGTTCTCCCTCCAAATAAATTTCGCCATGTTTCCTTGAACTGGCCACGACCACTTCCTTCCAAATCATTGCCCTACCCTATTATCACACTGTGTTATCCGCACCATAGCAACGGCACCACAAACGAGGTAATGCGAAGGGCCGATCCTTTGTCCAAGGAGTTATACCAAATGTCTACAAAAAAGATTTATAAATTAGTACATCAACTAACTTATGCGCTTCATAAAATACATTCAGAAGCAAGTATAAAACTTCTACATGTTTCGACACCGGGGTGCCATCATCAGGGAGTTATTCAGAACAATGGAACAACAAGGACAACAGCTAGTCTAGGTACTGTGTCGCTTTTCTTAAAACAATTAAAATATCAAAATTCTAAAATATAAAAAGTTAATAATCAAAAGATTATAATGTTACAAATTTAAAATTTTTTAAAATTTTCACGTGAGCCGTTACTCCTTTGTCGGAATATCTCCTTGATGATGGCAGCACGGCGCCGAAACATGTACGCGTTTTACAATTGCTTTCGCCCATATTTTATTAAGTCCACAGGCTGGTTGGCAGATTAATTACAAGATTATGTATGGTATGAGTAACATAAAAAATATTTATAAACCCGGAAAAGGGAAGCCAAGTCTGCGTCGGTCTGTAATGCCACAGCGATAGATTTATCCGTGCGATTTTTGGATTCCGTTTTTTCTCCCCTTTTTCCCAGACAGGTGTGTGGGCCAGGCCGACGTCAGCTTTGTCCCCCGTCGCAGTGGATCCTAATTCATGACCGTTCTGACATCCATCATGGTGTCTGTTACCCTCGCAGTAAAAATGCGTGACGTCAGACTATTAAAACAAACGATTCCATTCCGTGAAGGCAGCAGTTCTAATCTGTCAACCGTGTATCGCAGGGACTAGCAAGCAGACATGAGGACAGTCGTCCGCGAAGAGCGTGACAACTACAGGTAACTGCAGGGCTGCTAACTTCGCAACTTCAGGATTAAATTACAGTCCAACCCGGTTATAACGACATCGGTTTATGCGATACGTCGCCTGTAGCGTCAGATATTCTGTGACACCAATTAATTCCTCATTGTTAACCATAACATTTTACTCCTCGGTTATAACAACACTCTTTTATAACGACACAAAATATTCAGTCCCTTTCATGACTTTATAACCGAGTTAGAGTGTACATAGCAGAGTTGAACTCGGTTATAAGGTCATGAAAGGCACTGAATATTTTGTGTCGTTATAAAAGAGTGTTGTTATAACCGAGGAATAAAATGTTATGGTTAACAATGAGGAATTAATTGGTACCACAGAATATCTGATGCTACAGACTAAGTGTCGTATAAACCGATGTCGTTATAGCCGTGTTCGACTGTACATAAAGAGTACTGTCTTCTGGGATGTGACACCGTGTGGTCTGATATATATTTAGCGACGTTTCGAAGGAATGTGCTGCATGCATATATTCAACGATGCATACAGACGCAGCACGTTCCTTCCGGAACGTCGCTAAATGTACATCAGACTACACAGTGTTAGGTCGCACGTTTGTTCGCAGACCTTGCATAGCGGAATCCCGGGTTCGATCTCAGGACAGTCTACAAGGAATGTGTGGAACAAGCAAGTGGCCCTTCCAGTACTTCGGCTTTCCCCTGTCAGTATCATTCCACAGTTGCTCCGTATGAATTCTTTCACCTAACACCGACACTGTGTAAACTTAGCAAGTGGCAGCGTCCCTACGGAACGTACTAACAAAACTACACGGTGTCACATTCCATTATTCATAGCCACTTCTCTGAGAACCTCAGACCTTAATTAACCCTTTAAAGACGAAGCGTATCTGTTTTATATAAGGACTCAGTGCGTACCGCGCTGTAAACACTCTCCACTTCGGTTATAAAAACCAGTCTCTTAATGTTTTATAAGGCAAAAGTTGCTGTTTGTTCTGAGATCCGTACAAAACACATAAACGCAATGGGGGCACCGCGTAGAATTTTTTAATATTAAACCTGGTCGTATGTAAGGTTACCGCTAGGCTTTAAAAGGTTAATGCAGCCTGTTCTATTAAACGACGCTATCAGTTTTCCTGATTACGCAAGTTGAAGTTTGATTGTTGAATATCGAATTGGGACCGATATGCAAGCAAGCTGTCACGTGCACTATCCCAGCATTTATATCTACTGACTGACGACAAACAAGATCCGGCCTAGAAATCAGGTATTCTAGCATCTTCCGTGGTTTTATTCAGTACCTCCAAGTAAATGTCGAGATGCCTAAAATTACGAACGTTCCCATTCACGTACTTTCAAGGTAAAAGTAAAGTTGTCCTTGTACACGCAGTAAAGGCATATGCGGGAGTGGAGGTATAGCTCCACTCATTCTTAACCTCGGCGCTAGATGCAGGCATTCACGCCCCGACTGCTTTATTTGCGGGAAAGAAGCACGAGAGGCTGGGTTGGCCTCCGAGGCGGTTCGGACGGTTTCGGAAAAGAGAAAACCTCTTCCACTTGTCACGTTTCGAGCCCCGAACCGTGCGGCCCGTAGCGACATCTACACCGACTGCGCTACCTCCCTCTCCTGCACGTCTTTCTTTCTTTCTTTCTTTCTTTCTTTCTTTCTTTCTTTTTTTCTTCCTTCCTTTCTTCCTCCCTTTCTTTCTTCCTTCCTTCCTTCCTTTCTTCCTTCCTTTCTTCCTTCCTTTCTTCCTTTCTTCCTTCCTTGCCTTCTTTCTTCCTTCCCTTCTTTCTTTGTTTCTTTGTTTCTTTCTTGCTTTCTTTCTTTCTTCGTTTCTTTCTTTCTTTCTTTCTTCGTTTCTTTCTTTCTTTCTTTCTTTCTTTTTTCTTCCTTCCTTCCCTTCTTTCTTCCTTCCCTTCTTTCTTTCTTCGTTTCTTTCTTTCTTTCTTCGTTTCTTTCTTTCTTTCTTTTTTCTTTCTTTCTCTCTTTCTTTCTTCCTTTCTTTCTTTCTTCCTTTCTTCCTTCCTTTCTTTCTTTCTTTCTTTCTTTCTTTCTTTCTTTCTTTCTTAGTCTGACCTCTGTCTACCTACTCAAGTGTAGGTGCAGAGGGTTATTGTTGCACCTGATCGTACTCACTGACACACACGCACACACACAGACACACACACACACACACACACACACACACACACACACTCGGTAGGACTCCTCTGGACGAGTGATCAGCCCGACGCAGAGACCTCTACCTTACAACACACAACACTCACAAGAGACAGGCATCCATGTCCCCGGCGGGATTCGAACCTACAATCCTAGCAAGCGAAAGGCGGCAGACCCACGCTTTAGATCCCGCGGCCACTGGGATCGGCCCTTTTGCAATTCATTGCTCACAAATCATACAATAACAACGTAATCTGAGCTAATGAGAAAGCCATTAAATAAATACACCTACATCCGTCCACTTGTTTCATTTCATAAATTAGTGCACAAATGTCACCACCGGGTTCTGCACATGGACACGGGATGTATAGCCAACGACACTCGCGTCTGATGCACAGAGATATGATCGTCACGTCAGCGTACACGATATTCAGTTATTTATTCATCATTCCGAATTCAACTGCGACAGCTGATGCGATATATTTCGTTATTCAATATTCCACTAGCTCGAAGCGTCCTGTCTGTGACCCCACACGTTCTCACTAGACGGTTTCCTCCCTGGACGTTTCGTAGCTATGGACTGCATTGCAGACAGTAACTCTACATAGGCTACACATGTAAGCTTTTTTGTGTTGGTTGTCAAAAGCACAGTAAATGGCTGACAAGAATCAGGCAACAGAAGCGTCTCAGCCGACTATTAAAAATGCAATGAAAATACATGTTACATGTTTTGGCCTTTTGTTAAAGCCATCACAGCATGCCATGTATATAACATATACTTACATCATACACAGAGGAAGTTCAAACACAACAGTGTGGTCAGGATACGTCAGAAAGTTTGTGGTCTAAACTCTTCTTTACGTTGCGTGTGTCCATATATATATATATATATATATATATATATATGTGTGTGTGTGTGTGTGTGTGTGTGTATATATATACACACACACATATATATTATTAAAATGCACATTACAGTGAATTAATTGATATTTATATAGCACAAAATGGGATGGCGGCACGCGGTGGCGCAGCTGGTTGAGGCACTGCGCTACAAACCGGCAGGTCGCGGGTTCGATTCCCGATGGTGTCATTGGAATTTCTGACTGACATAATCCTTCCGGCCGCACTATGGACCTGAGGTCGACTCAGCCTCTAACAGAAATGAGTACCAGGAATATTTCCTGGGGGGTAAAGGCGGCCGGTGCGTGGGGCTGACAATCTTACCACCTTCATGTGCCGATTGCCTAGAAATCTGGGAGCCTCGACCTCCTGGAACCCAAAGGGCCTGTCCAGGCCTGTAATGGGACTGCTTTACCTTTACAAAATGGGACAAATGAACAAAAATATCACATTCCGTTCTACAGTGTTGTCCTACTACTAGAATTTTCACCAACGAAAGTCATAGTAATCATCAAAGTACAACAATATTTACGCAAATTAACAGTTTATTATCAAAAGCCCAACACGTTTGCTCCGAATCTGACCACCAGCAGGAGGCCGGCCGCTTTCTAAACACACTTCGCTGTTAGATCTATACGGCACCTTAACATTTTAAAGACTGACTCTACTCATCAACGTACAAAACTCTGCTTACTTAGACTCATTAGCTGGATGTTAGCCATCAATCTATCCACTCACACCGTCATCCATCAGTCCACCTATCTACTCACATTCTCTCATCCATCAATCCATCTACCAACTCACATTCTCTCATCTATAGATCCATTTACCAACTCACATTCTCTCATCCATCAATCCACCTATCTACTCACATTCTCTCGTCCATCTATCCACCCATCTACTCACATTCTCTCGTCCATCAACCCATCTATCTACCCACATTCTCTAGTCCATCAATCCATCTACCAATTCACATTCTCTCATACATCAATCCACCTATCTACTCACATTCTCTCATCCATAAATCCATTTATCTACTCACATTCTCTCGTCCATCAATCCGTCTATCTACCTACATTCTCTCGTCCATCAATCCACCTATCTACTCACATTCTCTCGTCCATCAATCCATCTATCTACCCACATTCTCTCGTCCATCAACCCATCTATCTACTCACATTCTCTCGTCCATCAATCCGCCTATCTACTCACATCCTCTCGTCCATCAACCCATCTATCTACCCACATTCTCTCGTCCATCAATCCATCTATCTACTCACATTCTCTCGTCCATCAAACCATCTACAAACTCACATTCTCTCATTCATAAATCCATGTACCCACTCACATTCTCTCATCCACAGATCCATCCATCCGCCTGTTCCGCCATCAGAGCTGCAACTAAAATGTGACATTTCCACTGGTATATTCCAATAAGTCATACGTACTGACTGGGTCTACCCTTTATAGCTAGCGAGAAGATGGGTACATTGAGCATCCGAACGAAAGCAAGTGCAGACGGGTCCTTCTATACTAACAATGCCATCTCGGCATTTGCCTGAAACGGGTAAAGACGGAAGATTTGATGTGCCGACATACAGTGTGTCTGTCAGCATTAGACTAGTCCCGCTCCACACAGCCTCAAAGAACTTGACAGAATATGAAAAACGAATAAGTCTTCTACAGCGAACGTTGAAGGCCACATAAAGATCGCATTTATTCGTCTCACAGTTGCTCGGACGACATGCATAGTTCGCCTGATGGGATAACTGATGGAAGATGAATGGGAAAGGATTATAAAGGCGGCGGTATCGGGGTAGGAGAAGAATTAGCCTAGAAATTTCCTGGGGTTAATAACCAAACCACGAAAATTGTCAGCGATGACAACCGATGACCTGACCCAGATTCGAATCAGGCTGTCCCAAAAGCCTAGAACCTTATCTCTAAACCGTTTTGGTGAACTTGAGTGGCATCACTAAGAAACACATGTACAAACTGTTCTTGAGATTTTCGTCTCGTAGAGCAAAGTACTGTATATGGAAAAACGAGACGAAGCCACGAAATTAATTTCGTTTATGATCCTCCTGCAAAACTTTGTTCTGGACCAACAAATAAAATTGCGTCCATGCATAAATTAAGAAATTACGAACAGACAAGATTCTACTAATACCTGCTGTCGTTCAGCACCGAGTCGTTTGTCCACCTGCTGTCTAAAAAGGTAAATATTAGAAGCACAAAATTATAATTCTGCCTGTTGTACTCTATGTACGTGAAATGTAGTCTTTCACATTAAAGGAAGACCACAGAATGGGAGTATGTGACAACAGGGTGCTTAGGAAAATATTCGGAATCGAAGAGGGAGAAAGCAACAGAAGACTGGAGAAAACAGCATGATAAGGAGCTTCATAATTTGTACTGCTCGCCTAATACTCGTAGTATTAGTGTGATTAAGTGAAGGAGAATGAGACGGACTCGGCATATTGTATGCATGGGAGGGGAGAGAAAACTACACAAAATTTTGGTTTGAAAAGACTGAAGGAAAGAGTTTACTTGAAAGACCTAATTGCAGATGGGAATATCAAAATGGCTCTTGAAAAAGTAGCTTGGTAGACGTGAACAAGATTAACTTGGCTCAGGATAGGTGCCAGTGCTGGAATTTTGTGAACACGGTAATGAACAGTCGGGTTACACAACAGTTGAGATGTTTTTTAACTAGCGAAGCTAGTGTTATATGCAGAACTATAATTTTACCTGTTGTTTTATATGCGTGTGAAACTTGGTCTTTCACACTGAGGGAGGAACAAAAACTGAGGGTGCTTGAGAATAGGGTGCTGAGGAGGATATTTGGGCCTAAGAGGGACGAGGCGACAGGGGAGTGGAGAAGACTACATAAGGAGGAACTTAATGACCTGTACTCATCACCAAATATTATTCGGGTAATCAAATCGAGAAGAATGAGACGGGCGGGGCATGTAGCACGTATGGAGGAAAAGACAGGTGCATACAGGATTTTGGAGGGGAGACCTGAGGGAAGGCGACCACTTGGGAGACCCAAGTATAGATGGGAGAATAATATTAAAAGGGATCTTCAAGACGTGAAATGGGGGCATGGACTGGATTGAGCTGGCTCAGGATAGGGACAGGTGGCGGGCTCTTGTGAATGCGGTAATGAACCTCCGGGTTCCATAAAATGAGGGGAATTTCTGGACTAGCTGAGAAACTGTTAGCTTCTCAAGAAGGCCTCTGCTCCATGGAGTTAGTTAGTTAGTTAGTTAGTTAGTTAGTTAGTTAGTTAGTTAGTTAGTTAGTTAGCGAAGCTAGTGTTAAATTTTAAAGGCAAATTGTGATGCAGAGAATTAGTTCTGCTAGATTATGTCAGAATATTGTGTACTTTATACCGCGCACAACAATTCAGTCTCCTGCCACTCACACGCGTGGGTTACTGTTTTAATTGAATTTTTCCTATCCCGGTTGCTATAAAAGACATCTGATGTTGAAATACGAAACAAATTTACACATACGTCAAAGCCGTTGCAAGTGCGAACACTCGTCGCCTTAGTGAGAAGCTTACCCGTGCTCTGTAGCCGGAATAAATTAACACATTTCAGGAAATACATTTTATAACACAGGCACCACATAAGCCTACCCAATATATGAGATGCGCTTCGGAAAGTAAAATGGAAATTCAGCTATAAAATGTTGTATCTGGAAAGTTTCTTTTTCTGCCGCTTTGTGTGGCAGTTTACACGCTGCAGCGTTGTGTGGATAAACGGGGCCATTCCAGGAACTATGGCGCGCGGCAGACACGCTTCGAGATAAATCTAGAACATGGACATCAAAACAAGCAAATGAAAACTTCCTGAAGACTCATAGTTATGTAGATCGACAAGAAAGATCTGAGTAGTAGAGGAACTCTTTAGAACAGCTGGCGGCATACTGAGTCAAATTTGTTATATACCGTGTCATTTCTTTGAAACGGTTATTGAAATGCCACACCCAAAACATGCCGGAAACTAAACCAAGTCCGATGGGATGTTATGCCGTGTGCACTGATAAACAGCTACAGACGTTTCGAAACAATTTAGTGCTTTCATCTTCAGGGTACAGTTACTGATTGATGGCTGCGCGTCACGAATGTCCACAGTGGAGCCAGAACGTATTTCCGTGCATCCCAGGCGCGGCGGGTGGTTCAGTATGTACTGAGGCCGAAGAAACAGTTGAACTTCGATAATATAATACAACATACAGTCTGTTCCCTATACGGTAGGAGTTGAGTCTGTAGAAACAATTTAACATCGAGCATAAATGCAACATAGCACAACTATATAGCAGAAAAATAGCAGACGGATTAAGAATAAAGAAAGAAAGCTGTAAAGTAGAGCATGCGTAATCGATTATCGATTTATATCGATAGTAAACTATTAATATTGATTACTGTCCATTGAAATCCTCCGGGATCGACTACTATCGATGGTTACAGCGTTTCGGTATAGCAGCGCGTGTCTGTAATGGCAGTCCGTAGCTATTATCACAAACACTGCAAAACAGAGTACAATCATTTGTATAAATAAATCATTCCAGCGTTTGGTCAAAGAGAAAGAGGTGCTTGGGTTAATTTCAGTTGTGCGCCACTTTCCACTGCTTTTTACGTGTGTTTGTTTATTTCTCTTCACGCTTCCAAAATTTTTGCCCCTGGTCGTGTGGAGGTGACAGATGTGTGGATGTAAAGTGACAAGCAACAAACGTTAGCTTGGTCCATGCTAAGCTTCATTTAACAGACAGCTCTTCTACTTTGTGTACGCTATGTACAGCACAAAGTTTAACAAACGTACAGCTATAATTAATTATTATTTACAAAATGACAAATTAGACAGCTGGAATCGTCAAAGAGAAAAGATCATTTCATATCAAAAGTTACCTTTGGACACAGGCGTCACGTGTTTCTAAGGCCCTATCAGTCATGTTATGGAAAGGGTTAGCGTAGAGAGAGCTTAGACGTGACCTCACAGAAAATAAGTTTTCAGCCTTTTAAAGTGACTGATGACTGTACGCACCGCCCGTTTTAACCCTTTAAAGACGAAACGTATCTGTTTTATATAAGGACTCAGTGCGTACCGCGCTGTAAACACTCTCCACTTCAGTTATAAAAACCAGTCTCTTAATGTTTTATAAGGCAAAAGTTGCTGTTTGTTCTGAGATCCGTACAAAACACATAAACGCAATGTGAGCACCACGTAGAATTTTTTAATGTTAAACCTGGTGGTACGTAAAGTTACCGCTAGGCTTTAAAAGGTTAATATTAGAAAACTGTGCACTTAAAACATATGAATTATATAATAACCAGCCTGTAACTCAATTGCCAGACACATTTGACATGACACACACGTTTCATAAACTTTAATTGGTGACAGTGAGGATAGCCTAATTTGACTGAAATGTGTACGTCACACCAAATGCACACATGACATGTGAAGAGCAGGGCACAGTTCATTATTTTATAGTGTATACATTTACAAACGCCATGCGGAAAGCAGAAATCCAAGTCTGAATTTGAGGTATAATGCTTCAATCCCGACAACAGAAGCAGCATGTTCTTCCGAAACGTCGGTATCCATCAACCAGGCTTCATTGTATGAAACTGCAGAAGAACACACTGTGAATATTCCCCGCCGTAACAAGAATCTCAAAACTTATAACTAGCACTTGTGATTGTAATTAATACAATTCTACTTCGCGTGACTGATTCAGTAATTTTAACGGTTCGGACTACATTCGACCCGATGCGCTGAAATCACAGTGCAGCCCCCTGCCGCGTATTTACTAATTATCCGACATAACAAGCTGGGATTAACATTCCTCGTGGCCCTTCCTGCGATCTCCAATAGGCCTAAGTAGCATAGCAAATCTAAATCACCTTCATGCATGTACAGTGAGAGCTGCATGCTCATTAGTCTCTACGAGGGGCCCCAGAGACTATCCGCTGTTGCACAGCTGCTCTGCGTTCTTAAAAAGGACGAGGGGAGGGCTCAGATTGCCCAGTATCAAAGCTTACTACCACATTAAATCCCAGATGAGACATAGAAAGTTTCGAACCTGAGACCCTCCAGGAAATGTAATTTTAATGCATTATTCATGCGAACAAATATGTAATGTATAGCTAACACACATACACACACTCACTCACTCACTCACTCACTCACTCACACTCACTCACTCACCCACTCACTCACTCACTCAATCACTCACTCACGCAATCACTCTCTCACTCACTCACGCAATCACTTTCACTCACTCACTCACTCAATCAATCACTCACTCACTCACTCACTCACTCACTCACACTCACTCACTCACTCACTCACCCACTCACTCACTCACTCAATCACTCACTCACGCAATCACTCTCACTCACTCACGCAATCACTTTCACTCACTCACTCACTCACTCACTCACTCAATCACTCACTCACTCACTCAATCACTCACTCACTCACTCACTCAATCAATCAATCACTCACTCACTCACTCACTCACTCCTTGTCTCTACGGCCTTCTGGCAGCCTTAGCCTCCTTAATTATAGACGCCGATTGTTCTCTGTCCACTGCCATCTGTAGCCATCTTTTAACCTCTGTCTCACTTAGATCCTTTTTAACATCTTCCAACCATCTCAATCTAGGTCTTCCCATTCTTCTTCTTCTTCCCTTCCTCCTCCTCCTCTCCGGTTTAATCTCAAATATTTTCTTAAACTACCCTTACTACACCAAATACAGTAATATTTGCACATGACCAGGTATTAAGAGTTGCAAGTGAAGATGACCTGCAAAGTGCAGTTTTCAAATTACAAACCAACCTAAAGAATTATAAAATGAAAATTCCTGAAGAAAAAACTAAATCAGTGGCAGTAACGGGTAAAACCCTCCCGAGAGTCAAAATATTAACCAATAACAAAATAATTGAAAAAAACGGATTTTATACATTTAGGATGTCTTATTTCGCCGTGTGAACACCAAAAAGATACTGACAGAAATTTGATGAGGTATAATAAATTAAATGGAATTTTGAGAAGGAATTTTGGGAAACAAATGAGGAAAGACATTCAAATTAGATGTCAAAATGTAATATCAAAACCGGCCCTTCTTTATGGCAGTGAATGCTGGACGCTACGTCCAAAAGATAGAAACAGAATTAACAGTACACAAATGGAATTCGTACGCTCGCTAACAGCAGTAACTTTACGTGAGAGGATTAAAAGTGAAGATTTGAGAAATCGTTGGCGAGTACAAGAAATGTTTGAGGAAATTCAAAATTACAAATTTAAATGGATGCAACATGTTCTGAGAACGCCAGCTAACCGCCTGCCCCGAAAACTACTGAAGTGTAAACCTCATGGTCGCAGAGATCTGGGAAGACCACGTCGCCGATGGACAGATCAGTTCCTGTAGTCGCTGAACGGGCAACGATACCCAAACTGACAATGGGAAGAAGAAGAAGAAGAAGAAGAAGAAGATTATGATGATGATGATGATGATGATGATGATATTGATGATGATGATGATGATGATGATATTGATGATGATGATGATGATGATGAAGAATGAGAATGAGAAGGGCAAGAAGAAGGAAAAGAAAAACAAGAAGACCCTCCCATGATCCGTTCTTACTAGATAGCATATCCATTCCAGTTTTTCCTTGTAATGCCTGCTACTGTGTCTAAATATTTATGTGGTTGTGCAAATCGTGATTAATTCTTATTCTCCGTTGTATCTGTTCTGTCACTGGTCAGTGTACTGTCCTTAACATTTTCCTCTCCCGCGGATTCAGTCTTCTCACATCCATCTCTGTCACAGCCCATGTTTCATTAACAAAGTTAGATTAGTTTTATACAGTGTGTTATGAGCACTTATACATAACATTGCACAGGACTGGTGAGAAACGCCGATGCCAGTGGCCGCGCGGTGTAAGGCGTAGGTCTCCGGCCGAGCGCTTGCTGGGATCGTGGGTTCGAATCCCACCGGGGGCATGTATCTTTGTCTCTTGTACATTGTTTGTGTTGTCAGTTAGAGGTCTCTGCGTGGACCGATCCCTCGTCCAGAGGATTCTTACTGACTGTGGTGTGTGCTTGAGTGTAATCAAATGAAATTACAAAAACCCTCGACACCTGCTGTGAAGAAGTAGGTAGAAGAGGGAAGGACTACAAAACAAAACCAGTGGGAAAAGCAGTAATGAGTATGGGACAGGGGTAGAAAGACAGTGATGTCGGGACACCTGCTGTGAAGAAGTAGGTAGAAGAGGGAAGGACTACAAAACAAAACCAGTGGGAAAAGCAGTAATGAGTATGGGACAGGGGTAGAAAGACAGTGATGTTGGGACACCTGCTGTGAAGAAGGAGGTAGAAGAGGGAAGGACTACAAAACAAAACCAGTGAGAAAAGCAGTAATGAGTATGGGACACGGGTAGAAAGTGATATCAGGAAAGCCGAAGATCGCATAGAGAAACCTGTCCCATAGAGAAACCTGCCCCATAGAGAAACCTGTCGCTGTGCCACTCTCTCCACCACAAACCTGACATGGACTGACCTGGGACAGAGACCGGGTCGCCGAGGTGACAGCCCGATTGATAACCGCCTGCACCATCGCATAGCCTAAGTTAGCACAGATGTCAGTAGATCAGGCGTTCTTTACAAAGTAAAATCAGTGCTTTATATGGAGACCAAGTGCGTCCGCCTGTGACCCGGTATCAAGGCCTACACCCTTTGTCGGACGTACATGAAATTCAGCATAGAAATTTCTTTACAGTAGGCTACACAGCAAGCGCGAGTTTCACAGCAGTCGGATCAGTGACAGCCATACTTTACCTAAAGGCATAAATGAACTGCTAAACGTAATTTTCACATTTATTGGCCGATGTGAGTGAAATTTGGTACAGCAAATCTCCACGTATTACCGTTCAGCAATTTCGAGTAAATGAAATATCGTCTAGTCAACATTTTTGTTGCCTCATTCCGATAAATTTTGCCCTTGGAAATGTTCACAAAATTTCGTTAAGTAATAGCGACTTACGTAAAAATCGGCCCAGTGAAAACCTTGCTTTGTTTAGGGACGTAAATAAATTTCTATTTGTAAACCTGCTTCCAATATTTGTTGCCAAATTTGCGCAAAATTCAGTATAAGAAATACGCACACAATATTGTTTAGTATTTGTCAAGTTTCTTCGAGAATAGGGTGCTGAGGAGGGTATTTGGGCCTAAGAGGGATGAGGTGACAGGTGAGTGGAGAAGACTACATAACGAGGAACTTAATGACCTCTACTCCTCACGAAATATTATTCGGGTAATCAAATCGAGAAGAATGAGATGGGCGGGGCAGGTAGCACGTGTGGGGGAAAAGACAGGTGCATAGAGGATTTTGGTGGGGAGACCTGAGGGAAGGCGACCACTTGGGAGACCCAGGCGTAGGTGGGAGGATAATATTAAAATGGATATTCAAGACGTGGGATGGGTGCATGGACTGGATTTAGCTGGCTCAGGATAGGGACAGGTGACGCGCTCTTGTGAATGCGGTCACGAACCTCCAGGTTGCATAAAATGCGGGAAATTTCTTGACTAGCTGAGAAACTGTTAGCTTCTCAAGAATGCCTCTGCTCCATGGAGTTATTTGTCAAATTTCGTGAAAATGGGCGCAGGTAAGTTTTGACTCTTCTTCCGAGCATAAAGAGAATTTCATTGAGGCGTGTACCCTGAAATGTTATGGAATTTCGGAAGTAAAGTACGTCTTGGTGAACTCTGCATATTATATCACAAAGTAAACTTTTTGCAGTCTTATTTAATGGTAATTATGCCATTTAATTGTTACTAACAGCGTAAACACTGAAGACAACTTGCAGCAACCTGACCCAGTGTCAATGCGTCTTCCCACAAATCTAATGCGGACTGCCCTGAGATCTAACCCTGACCTCCGTGCCAGTCTGTTTGCATACACAAGTCTCCTACGGGAAGTGTGCAGGTGTTAGGCAACCAGGCAACACGCGCAGTTGTCCTATTGACCTACATTCCGAGACGTGTCAATGGAACAACTTCTAGCCTGGAGTCTACCAATCTCACATACAAGCCCTTGAACTACATTGCTATGCAGGTCAAAGAGAACTAGGGCAGGTGTTCCATTTGCCTAGCTTCATCAGTTCCTTTCATGGTAATCAGTTATAATTAAAGTAAAGGCATTCCTGTGATCCAAGACAAATCCGCAAAGGCGTATGGGGAACTGAAAAAAAGGCTCCGCGTATTCTTAGTTTGGACAGCAGATGGCAATTAGTAAATTAGCTACTGTGGAAGGTGTGGTTGAGAAAATCCCCGCCCAGCAATGAATCCGTGTCGTAAATCACACAACCGATAGTTTTACGTTCAATTTGACTATAAAGCAAAAAAGTACTTCATAAACGACATTCAGAAAGGCTACTGCAGATATTCTCTCTCTTAACTTAACCTTTTAAAGCCTAGTGGTTACTTCAAACAACATCAGGTTCAACATTTAAAAAATTCTGATATTCTACACACAGAGTGGATTTATGTGTTCCGTGTGGATCTCAGAACAAACAGCGATTATTCCCCTGCACAGCATTAACTGATTGGTTTTTATAACCGAGACGGAGTGTGTTTACTGCGCGGTAAGAGCTGGGTCTTTAAATTAAAAAAAATACTTTTCTTCATACGCTGCTTCTAAGTTTCTATAAACAGCGGATGCACAGATACTCGAAGTAACTGCCGTGTGTGACATTTGTCAAAATAATTATTCACCAGCTGAAATTCACACTGCTGTCGCCAAGAACTTAATCCACAACCCTACAAAGAAAACTTTTGGCTGAAATATACGAAGGTTGTGAAGGCAAGGTTCCCAAATACAGTAATATCTGTGATATCCGGCGTTGTGTTATACGTAAATCTCTATTAACCGGCAAATTGGCAAAGAGTGTTCTAATAACGTAGTGTGGTACAATAAGATGCTTTATTGCCTTCCCCTGTTACAGGGCGTTACAGTGCAGCGCCTGGAATATTTCATTTTTGTCATGGAACGGGCTGGTAAAAAAGCGGAAAAGAGTAGTTTTAACGACAAGGGCAAAAATATTTCTGTCCATGAAGTTGCTAGGTATACTACGATACTTGTTAAGTACAATACTCTGATATCCCGAAAGTTGCAATATCCGGCAAACCTTTGGTAAATGTTGTAAATGCTAGAGGAAATTATAAGTGTCCTTTTATAAACAGCAACTTAAGGGGTTTGTAAAATCAAGATAAGCAATTGTAATAATTGTAGAAATATCAATCATAACTGGACTGTACACAGTACTTACACACTTTAATCCGTCTCCCGCTCATTAAACTGCTCGTTGACCTGTAAGAAATGAAAAAAGAATAACAGGAAATGCCATTAGTTTAATTGACAATAGTAAAATGATGGCACATACACCGGCCTCCTTACAATTCCATGTAAACTTTCCTTATTCCAAACAAAAATGTTTGTGGATTTCAGAACGTGATATTTGGCTACCAGAAAGATTAGTTCTAGAAGATTTCTTTTAAATACACAGATTACAGAGGGAAATTACTTCACTACGTACTGCCGATATGATAAGATTTAATGAGTCCGCATCATTGGTTAAGTGAGTACACAACATTTCATAGGCCCACGGACAAATGAGATGCTGAATTTTAATTTTGCAACAATTTTTGGCGCGTCCGCAACCAAAATTTGCAAAAACACGTCTATTAGGCCCTCCACGCCAGTTTGTTCTTCTGCTTGCTCTTAACTACTCGGCAGAACAGTACAGATATTCATGACATGTTTCAATAAAGACTTCTGCTAAAATTTCTCGACACGTTAAAATTGTGTTTAAAATAAAGCAACGAAAAAAAAATGACTTGCATTTTAGGTCTGGACAGGCCCTTAGGGTTCCAGGAGGTTGAGGCTCCCAGATTTCTGGACAATCGGCACATGAAGGTGGTAAGGTTGTCAGCCCTACGCACCGGCCGCCTTTTCCCCCCCCCCCCCCCAAGGAAATATTCCTGGTACTCATTTCTGTTAGAGGCTGAGTCAACCCCAGGGCCATAGTGCGACCAGCAGGATTACATCAATGAAAAATTCCAGTGACACCATCGGGAATCGAACCAGCGACCGTCCGTTTTGTAGCGCAGTGCCTCAACCAACTGCGGCACCACGGCCCCAACGCGCCAAATACTTTTATCTAAAGGGAAAACAATTGGAACAAACCTCGTACAGAAGAATTCAACACACATTTTATGTCAGCGAATTTCTTCCATTCGTATAACGGCTATCGAGATAGCTGAATAAAAGCGTTCTATATGCAGTCTCAATACAATAACAGCAACGTTCTTCAGCTGTTTAATGACGCTTTCATTTCTTTAATCAAAAGAATTTTTATGAGTATATTAAATAGAGTGTCCCTTTTATCCTGTCCCTGAACACCGCAGCTGTCGCGGCATGTTCCGGCGGATGCAGGCTTTCTATGCGACACAGCTGCCGCACTCAGTGACACAATAAAAGGGACACTCTGCATAATGATTTAACTTCATAATTATTTGCGCGCAACCGATCTTACAGAAACGATACGGAAGTGACGACCACATTGATCCAGGGCCCTCAATCGGAGGGACAGGATATGAGACTCTTGTTGCATTTCTCCGAAGTGTGTGTGTGTGTGTGCGTATTTAGGCGTAGAATCATTATAAAATTGATGGCTTCCATTGATATTGTTGTTCCATACATATTTTCCCTTTGTTACTGCGCAGACCTTTGACGAAAAATGAAGCGTCATTTTTGGTCGGACACGTGTTACGAGCCCCCGTTACATCTGTTCAGAATGGCTTGAGGTGGGGGAAGGGGGGGGAGGGATATTGCACTCACAGTGCTGGATGCAGCTCCTGTACAATGCCCCTGTGCACGCGTTTGTTCATTGTTGTCAGGAATGACGGGGTGAGAATTGGAGGTGGGGAGCGGGGGGGGGGGATGTGTTTTGTATTGGACACTGTGCATGTGCCCCACATAAGACGCAGATTGCGACGCGTAATGCACGCCGCACTGTGACGTAGTACAGTGGTTTACTTTCGACGTCAGAATTCTCCTTTGTCCTCCAGCACACAATGAGCCGTCTGTAGGCAGCAGATGAAGCACATGGCTGCGGAAACGCAACAAGCTGCAAGCGATAAAGGGGACCTATATAGCGCAACCTGAACCTCACTGGCACCTAGATATCCCTGTTTAACCTTTTAAAGCCTAGCGGTAACTTTACGTACCACCAGGTTTAACATTAAAAAATTCTACGTGGTGCCCACATTGCGTTTGTGTGTTTTGTACGGATCTCAGAACAAACAGCAACTTTTGCCTTATAAAACATTAAGGGACTGGTTTTTATAACCGAAGTGGAGAGTGTTTACAGCGCGGTACGCACTGAGTCCTTATATAAAACAGATACGCTTCGTCTTTAAAGGGTTAAATTAAACTTGATACGAAACCGGACGGAACCGCAACACTGTATTTTATATTATCATCATGAAAACTTGACATCTACGCTCTTCTGTCATATTACGCAGCGCTGAGTGGTAGTTCTGTACGGACGTTTCGGGACAACCTATCGATCCCATCTTCAAAGGTCAGGAAGTCCAAGAAGAAGTTAGGTTGTCCCGAAACGTCGGTATAGAACTACCACTCAACGTGTTTTCCTTGGACTTCTTGACTCTTGAAGATGGGACCGATAGGTTGTTCCGAAACGTCCGCACAGAACTACCACTAAAAGCGGCATAACACCCCAGAAGAGGGCACATCTTATCTACATCGTGGCGGATGTCTGAAAGCACGCATAATGAGAACTTGTTCGGAGACGTCGAGAGAGCGTCAGTGCTGGTGAATTAAAGCAACGTCCTGCACATTTTAATAGAATAATCTTCGAAAGGTAAGCAGTGTATCACGGGGTTATTTGTGTGTAAATTCGTATAGCGACGGGCGTGCGATATCTATATTTGGTTTGCGGCTTGGTTCCTGTAACTAAAAAAAACCGAAGCTCTATACATGAAAATGCGCAAGGGCAAACGTACCTAGAATTCTTTTATGCTACACATGTGTTCAAAATTACAAACGTGAACACAACGGGAAACTTTGACAGTATATCGGAGACCTTAAAAGCTGCCAGCATCTATTTAGGTCTAAATGTAATCATTCAGTCACCCGACGCTATGACGCCGTAAGATGAGTGTGGAACAATTATGTATAAAAACACTCAAACAGCCAGCAATGTGTTTCACCTCACTTTATTCAATCAAGTGGTTAAACTACCGGTTTCGGTCCGTATGCAAGAACAGCATCAGGTTTTCACTTCATAATTGATAACAAAGTCTATATATCATATAAGTGGAGGCCGTCACTTTTACAAAGTAATATCATATAAGTGGAGGCCTTCACTTTTACAAAGTAATATCATATAAGTGAAGGCCTCCACATATATTATATATAGAGTTTGTTATCAAATATGAAGTGAAAACCTGATGACGGTCTTGCATACGGACCGAAACCGGTAGCCTAACCTCTTGATTGAATAAAGTGAGGTGAAACACAGTGTTGGCTGTTTGACTGTTTTTATACATAATTGTTTAATATACGCCAACGGGGATGTCCAGTATCAAAAATGACCGTGTAAGATGAAACAGAGAGGCAGAGCAGCAAGCAGTCATACCAAATTAGGAAATATACACAAAACATAAAACTTACTGAGCCTTTGCTTCTATTTATTGAATTATGTCGAATCCCGCACGATTTTCACAACACATATGAGGTATAAAATGTTTAGCGTGTTACGCTTGAAATGCGAGCACAAAAGCGTGTAGTCTTTTCGTGTAATGTGTCTGCCATTTTTACTCGACTTTAAAAAATCTGGAATAATTCTATAGTAGTCTATTGTGGCCACCACTTTTCCAGCTTTGAAAAACTGGAATATTTTCACAGTGGTTTTTCGTGTAAAATATCAGTCATTTTACGTGACTTTGAAAAACTGGAATATTTATACAGCAGATTAATGTGTAACATATCAGCCACTTTTGTCCAACTGTTGAAAAACTTAAATATTTCCACAGAGTTTAAGAAACTCTACAGCATAAATTTAAAAAACAAAATCCATTCCATTTTCGTGTTGTTACATTCTTACACGTCAAAGTCAACAGCTGCATTTTTACACATTTACGCTGTAACAGCGTCTAAAAGTACAAAAATCTCATTATTTTACGATCTGTAGGATAAAAAAAAATCTAAGCTAAAGGAACGCAACATTTTATATAATTCTATTGTATAAAAAATAACAGCATTTCCCGATACACTTTAATACTTTGAACTTTAGACATATTTCCTCTTTGGATAAAAATAAGAAATTTGCTGATAGTGGAATTAACATTTCTGTTGTCCTTTGTTAACGGTGTGCTTTTTGTTAGCGCGCTTGCTTTGTTCGATAGAACACATGGCAGGCACCCTTCTGCTCTTCAACCGTATCGCGTCAAGCCTGCAGATACGATAACCAGTTCCCCCGCCCTGTCGTAACACCATCAGCTGTTCCGTGCAGCTGATGGTGTTACGCTTTCTCGGAACACTCCCTCACCACCACACAAACAAAATCCCTCATCCTGTTCTTTCATATTACCATAGCTCATTCATATCCTGTCTCTTTCATCAAAAAAATGCACTGAAGTTTACATGCAGCAAAAAAAAATTCACGAATACTTTGCAATTAATTCACAGAAGTTGGTTGTGAGTATAACAAGAAGAGATGCTTTTATAATCTGCCTTCAGCTTCATGAACTCTGAAGGTGCATAGATCTCTTCACACCTCAAAATTTTGACTAAAATTGGACAAATCTTGAGACCAATTTATCTGAAGACCTACACGCTTGTCTGCGTGTCTGTTCGAATCTCGACCGTAATGTGGCAAACATTCATCGAAGCCAGAAACTTTTCGAACAAACTTTGTACAAGAAATGGGACATTTTGGGGGGGGGGGGGGGGAAAAGCAAAGAAGCCCGCTGTAGTTTGTT
>BLKM01011461.1:220595-483204 GCA_013340265.1 Coptotermes formosanus | reverse complement strand
AGGTTTAACATTAAAAAATTCTACGTGGTGCCCACATTGCGTTTATGTGTTTTGTACGGATCTCAGAACAAACAGCAACTTTTGCCTTATAAAACATTAAGAGACTGGCTTTTATAACCGAAGTGGAGAGTGTTTACAGTGCGGTACGCACTGAGTCCTTAAACAGATATGCTTCGTCTTTAAAGGGTTAATAGACGTCTTATAACATTTATCCTTTACAAATGCCACATCTGCCTGTTACCTTCCCACTGACCGTTGGAATCCCGTACCTTCCCGGAAGTTCAGATCGTTAACGTCATGCTATATACCGGTATATACTTCCTTCTTCCTCTTCTATAGCCACCATCAACGTCACCGCAATGAAAAAGGGGAAAACTTGCAACACAAGGACACAAATATGGTTTCCTAAAGGAGGAGGAGGATACGGTAACGTCTGTTGGCCAGGTAGCATGTGCGCCAGGAAGCAATTAGGGGCGTATTTGTGTCGCAGTTGTCATCTGATGCAAACTTACGAACGAGGGGGGGAGAGGGAGGGAGGATATGTGACGTCAGTACCGGAACAGGTTGGTAACCCACGTAACAAGAAAAAGGCACGGAACGAAAGAAAACGAAGCAAGGCGACGAAGATTACAAACTTCTGGGTCATGACGCCTGCAATACCGACGATTCGAAGGCATATTGTCTTCACTATTAGTGCAGACAAGACAAGCGACAAACCTGGGACATCAGAAATTTTTCCTTGGTTGCTTACTCGGTACTATCGACGCTGCCGTCCATATACGGATGTCCCACGGACGTTTTCCACTGGCGGAGACCTAGAGGGGCCTGAACGCAGAGCCGACCACTAACCTCGATCTGGCAACCGGCTTAGTAATGTGCGAACACAATCTTCCGCCCAATTTTCGCTTCGGTTTACTTCCCCACCCTCAAGATAATAGACTTCTATACGGCACCTCGCAATTTCTGGCCGGTGAAAAAAAACTAGCAAAGCTGGCGGATGGGCCTACTCTATATGAGGTGGCAAGCACGGGGTATTTGTTTTGTTCCGCCGGCCAACCCGCTATCGCTGTAACAGTGACTGACTCCTATACTTTCCGCTTAAAAATTTCCCCGGCCAATAAGTAGCACGTAACCTATACGGCTGAATTTACTTCAATGGCACTGCTCACCACAGTTTGTGTTCTCACGGAAAACACTTTTTTTCACAGCTGCCCTGCGATATAACGCCAACACACTGGATCATTATCCTTTAACAAAGGGCGGAAAAGGTCAGGTGATTTTAACGAACATATGTTATTTATGGACAAAACCGATGTTCGTCCTGTTTATTTCATACCCTTTGCAAGGTCACGAGCCGCTTTAAAAAACATCTTCCGAGGTACTGAAGAATTATGAATTGAATTATACGATATACTTCGTTTCGTAGTCCTTCCCTCTTCTACTTACTCACTGTGGGTGTTGAGGTTGTTTATTTTCACTTGATCACACTCAGACACACACCACAGTCGGTAGGACTCCTCTGTACGAGTGATCAGCTTGTCGCAGAGACCTCTACCTGACAACACAACACTCACAAGAGACAAACATCCATGCCCCCGGTGGCATTCGAAACCACGATCTCAGCAAGCGCTCGGCCGCAGACCTATGCCTTAGACCGCGCGGCCACTGGGATCAGCGCGGGGTATAATTAATCTATAGGAAAGGAAATTCAAGACTTGTGCTTTTAGCAGCCATTGCCATGAAGCAAGATAAAGTCGTTAGCACATAAATACACAAAAGTCGTTAGAGTGACGCGCACGTCTGTAAGTAAAATGTTTATTGTGGCTGTATTATATAATGCACCCAACTCAAACACTTTAACTAGAACTAGGAAAAAGCAAAGAGAACTGCGTAACAATTAAACATCAAGGCGTATTTGAGAAGTGACTGATAAAGCAGGACTGACAGAAGAGTAACTCCGCCAACCTGAACACGGAGGCAGAACGTTCCTCCGAAACGACTGTAACTAACTACTAAGTACATGATGTCAAATTCCAGGAGACTGCAACGTTTACATACAGCTTCAGTAAATAAATAAATAAATAAACAAACCCTGCTAAGCTCACCCTGATAATTTTCAGCTGCTACCTTCAAAACACAAGGCGTCAGAATACTACAAGCAGAGATGCTTTCTTCTTTGCCTGTGATAAACTCGTTATTTCTCGTTTCCCCAGTTTCCGGACGTAGCCACAGCTAAAACCAGCAGCTGGACGTTCTAACGCACAAAACCCAAGCAATCTTCCAGAGGAAATGACATAATTTTCATGTCAGTGGCGCCAAAAGCCGGGCAAAATTAGACGTCAGAGGACGGTTCTGGTTTGTCTTATTACTGCAGGCCATTCACGGGATCGCCTTTTGTCCCATCTGGAGCACATAGCTCACAATTGTCCACAATTAGTACAACATACACAGAACTTTAACTTCGTGTACCCCTAAGCCAATGTGCAGTGTGTTTGAGGGTATTTTCCACTGCCTTTTTTTTTTACCAAACTGTTAATTTAAAAAAGTAAAGTGGTTGGTATTTATAAAATGACAATTTCTGTGCAGCTTATATACAGGGATGGCTGCAAGCTGTGTCCCACACCTAAAAGTTCTAAAACCAGTCTCGTCCAGCTGCATTTGTTACTGAAGTTGCACAAAAAGTCAAGCAAGATTTTGTGTTTGATTTTCAGGCAAAAACCACAAGTCAGGAAAGTTTTGGTAACCCCAAGTTGCGCCATAAGTGGTCTGTACTTTCACGTAGTGCAGACAAATGAAAGTACAGGACCACGAGGTAGAAACGTACTTCCAACTGTACATTTTGATGCGTTGTTGTAATCATTTTTGCCATGGAAACACAACAATACTTTCCCTTTTATTGGTGTTGTACATGTAGCTATAAACAATACAAAAGTGCTCAGCGTTGCCACGGAAATGCTACAATCAGTTCCCTTTGCAGTGTCGTCGAAATACAAAATATTTCGTACTGGTCTTAACTATAATAGGTATTAACCCTTTAAAGACGAAGCGTATCTGTTTTATATAAGGACTCAGTGTGTACCGCGCTGTAAACACTCCACGTCGGTTATAAAAACCAGTCTCTTAATGTTTTATAAGGCAAAAGTTGCTGTTTGTTCTGAGATCCGTACAAAACACATAAATGCAATGTGAGCACCACGTAGAATTTTTGAATGTTAAACCTGGCGGTACGTAAAGTTACCGCTACGCTTTAAAAGGTTAAATATTATTAGTGTGTGTCTGTATTCTTGCCTTAGTTATCCTGCATGCAAATTGCATCTTTTCTGCGCCGTATTTTATTGTCATCTGTGGCCTGTCTGGCTCTATCATATTTTTCCACATTATCTCATAAACGGCAAGATTTTCGGAAAAAAGTTATCGGACATAAAATGCGTTTTGATTTTCTCTACAGTTTCTGTCCGAAACATTTCTCATTCTAAGAATAATTCGGCGAGATATTATCATAAATGTACATGGGTCTTCATGTAAAGTACCCGTCATTCATGTCAGACTGTAATGAAACTTCAGTTTTTTTTTCGTCAGATTTTCCAGAAGTCCACAAATATCAAATTTCATGAAAATGTGTCCAGTGGAAGCCGAGTTGTTCCATGTGGACAGACAGACAGATAGA
Source organism: Coptotermes formosanus (assembly GCA_013340265.1). Lineage (NCBI taxonomy): Eukaryota > Metazoa > Arthropoda > Insecta > Blattodea > Rhinotermitidae > Coptotermes > Coptotermes formosanus. The sequence continues at coordinate 479,537 of BLKM01011461.1, read as the reverse complement.
CACGACGAAGCTAATAGTAGCTTTTCGCAACTTTTCGAATATCCCTAAAAAGAAACAGAACAGACACTGCACATATAAGGTAACACTTGCCTTTACAGCTCTTCCAGAAGCCAATGTTTGATTCTTCAACATATATCATCGACGTTACATAAAACTATAGCTCCCTTTGCCCTTGCTTTTCAACTTACTGCTTATACTTGGCTACTCTCGGTTTCGCATACGGTTTTAGAGCGCAAATAACGGGAACCACTGGGCTACGAAAACGACTGGAGTGTATTCTGCGATTAGACCGTGCGAGTATGGTGTATTCTGCATGACGGGAATCCAATCACTGTAAACAGGAAAAACGTTAATGGAGTTTGGCGCGAATTGACCCCGTGCAGTACACGCAACAATGAGAGCAACTACCGCTCGAATTGTTGTTGCATTCAACAATGGGTTTAGAAAACAAATGGATCGATCGAATTAATTAGTTTTGTAGTACGTATAGCACAGTAGAACTTGATAAAATAATATAAAGAAGTTAAAAGCAGAAGTATTTAAAAAACACTAATCACCAACAAATGCACAAAGAGAGTTTTATCATCAATTGTAACACACTCCTACATATTTCGACCCTGCTGGGTCATCTTCAGGGAGAACTTTTTTGTTATCGTTACACCGAGGTTGCACTTTATAGTTGAGTGAGAATGTGCTGTTGACTGTGTACTGTGTACTGGAGGCGTGAACTCGGACCGCAGAAAGTTCACGCCTCCAAAAACAACGCAGTACACGGTCAACAGCACATTCTCACTCAAATATAAAGTGCAACCTTGGTGTAAGGGTAACAAAAAGTTCTCCCTGAACATGGCCCAGCATGGTCGAAACAGGTAGGAGTGTGTTACGATTGATGATAAAACTCTCTTTGTACATTTGTTGGTGATGAGTGTTTTTGTATAATATAGTGCACGGACATGGAACACATTAAATTTCAGAAGTATCTCATTTTATTCCTTGGTCATTAAATAATATTTAAAAATAAACGACATATTTCCTCGCCTTAATGTTTAATGTTATAAATATAATATATCGGTATATGGATTTAGCAAGACTCTAGGACGGAATATACAAAAAACATAAATTAAACTGATGTTAGAAGTAGCTTCCAGTTCAGTACGTGGACAGAAGTGCAGTATGACAAAAAGCAACACATTGCTTGAAAAGAACCTTTAAAATGTGGCATGGCAACAATGATACGAAGAACACAAGGTAAGAAAAGAAAATCAATTTCTCAGATTACATTTCTAAATAAACAGTGCTATTTACAGCTGGATACAAAATGAGGAACGAGGATGTGTAAGAAAGATTAGGAATTATAGTAGAAGACACAAAACAATATCAAAGCAAATGTTTTGAACACGTACAAAAAATATTATCGAAAATCCCACACGGGTAAACGTATTTTTACGATGAAAATTCAGGCTGACCGACAGAGACAAAGATGCAAAGAACAGTTCTGTTACCTTTTGAACTACGTAGTATTTGAGGTCCTGATGATTCTTAAGGAAGAAAAAGTAACTAGCTCGATGCAACACTGACATTCTGCAGAAACCAATACACTCTCGGACACTCAAATAACTCCAACACTTTCAGGGAGCCAGAAGGTTCAAAGCCGTGTTCACAAGAAGCAGTTGATATACTGGCTACGCAACCAGTCGAAGAAATTCCTCTTCAGCGGAAGCAGTTGATAGCATAGTTACTCAAAAACTTGTTTTGAACAGAACCTGAAGGTTCATTACCCCGCTATCTGAACTTGGTTCTCTTAAAGAAGGCTAAAGTGTAGTTAAAATTATTACAATCATCTCAGAAAACAGTGTTTTTAATCTTCGAGCCGTGTGTTATTAAGATGGTGGCACGCTACCAGATCGGATCTCCGGACTCCCGAATTTGACAACCTGATTGTTACCCTACATCGGCGCAAAGACTCCAAGTTCCAGAACCAGCAGAGAGTACTGGCAGGTTGGACCCATTGCGTCACAATATAGGCATTATCGTCTTCTAGCATATCACATCGTATACTCTGCTCAAAATATTCCAGCGTTTCGAAAGAAGTAGCTGCAACCATCTTCAAGGCACACGAGGCGGAACTTTCCTTCGAAGTGTACATACATTCCTATTACACTGCACATATCTCATATACTTTATGACACCAGTTCCATGTTACATACGGCGGAGGACGACACCTGCTGACCTAATGGATAACTACTGCTCGTCATTGTTCCCACATGCACACTCATTCATTCGTCCATCTATCTATCTATCTGCCTATCCAACCATCCATCGTGATAACCGAATTACTGTTCCCTTTCATCATGCACGTATGGGTAGGCACACAGGATATAGGCTACCTAATGGACGTCTTGTTTCACGCGTAAAATCTCTACCGAGTGTCGTTCTGTTAGGGTAAACGATGAAGGATTACGCCTGTCGATGCAAACAGTGTACAATTAACCCTTTAAAGACGAAGCGTGTCTGTTTTATATAAGGACTCAGTGCGTACCGCGATGTAAACACTCTCCACCACGGTTATAAAAACCAATTTGTTACTGTTGCATTAGGCAAATTTACTGTTTGTTCTGAGATCCACGCCAAACACATAAACGCAGTGTGAGCACCACGTAGAATTTTTTAATGTTACGCCAAGTGGTACGTAAAATTACCGCTAGGCTTTAAAAAGTTAACACTCTGTAGTCCAGTGGTTATATAACAAAACACACCCAACTTATGCACAGTATTATTATTTATTTATTTATCTTTTTTGTTCATGTTCTCCCCGACATGTTTCGGCAAGTAACTATGCTATTATCAAGGGGGCTATATCAAATTACCTAAGATGTGCACGAATGTGACTATAAAATGTTAAAATTTTTAAAATGTTAAAATCTTCTATATTTTTTTTTTTTGCTGCACGTTTGTTTTACTTGTATCGCTGCTATGGTGCTGTTTTTCGGCCTGGCGTCCCTAGTTGACGTAATTCCAAGGTTTGTGATGTGGGACATTCCAGGTATCAGGTCGCGTGTCGACACTCGATATAGTTACATATATATATATATATATTTGATATAGTTACTTGCCGAAACATGGGGAGAAAATGAATAAAAAAGATAAATAAATAAACAATAATATTGTACATAAGTTGGCTCTGTTTTGTTATATTGATCATACGCACGGAAATCAATAACATAAAATTTCCAGTGGTTACTATATGTACCACCAGGTTTAACACCAAAAAATTCTACGTTCTGCCCACACAGTGTATTTATGTGTTTTGTGTGGATCTCAGAACAAACAGCGATTATTTCCCTATACAACATTAACTGACTGGTTTTTATAACCGAGACGGAATATGTTTACTGCGCGGTACGGACTGGGTCGTCTTTAAAGCCCAGTGGTTACTATACGTACCACCAGGTTTAACATTCACAAAATTCTACGTTCTGCCCACGCAGTGTATTTACGTGTTTTGTGCCCATCTCAGAACAAACAGCGATTATTTCTCCACACACCACTAATTTTTCTGTTATCATAAACGAGACGGCGTGTTTACTGCGCGGTACGAAATAACTCTTTAAACATAAATGAGGCCAGCCGTACTCTTTAAAGGGCTAATGAGTAGCTACGTTGATTTTTGTACCTGTAAAGCGAATATCTTCAGAAACAAACGTACGAAAAAGCACGTTTCTCTGGGCCATGCCCGTTATGGTACCAGTAGACACTACCCGTCACGCTTACTAAGATTTTTCGTGAATTTTCACAGTTCTTCCAGGAAAATTCCGGGATATTACTTTGATTAAGCCATTATAACTTCGTCTCAATTCCTTTTCGATTTACCAGTAATCATCCTAGCATCGACACTACACAGCCCGTAATACTGACGCCATAAAACAAACCACTACCACGGGGACTGCTAACAGAAGGAAGGGAGACAGAGGAATTTTACACAACGATGCCATCAAGTGCAAAGATTTTACGACAGAAAGCCGGTGGTAGATGAATAAAATGCGAGTTAGGAGTTATTTATTACATTAAAACCAACATAGCAGGCAACGTAACGTAACGTAACATACATTCATGAAGCCCCCACATGATGAGGCCAATCCAGACCGCCCTCAGAATAACATGTACCTTTGAAGCTGTCTAGGATTTACCGAAACAAGTAAGGAGAGTATTAACCTTTTAAAGCCTAGCGGTAACTTTACGTACCACCAGGTTTAACATTAAAAAATTCTACGTTGTACCCACGTTGCGTTTATGTGTTTTGTACGGATCTCAGAACAAACAGCAACTTTTGCCTTATAAAACATTAAGAGACTGGTTTTTATAACCCAAGTGGAGAGTGTTTACAGCGCGGTACGCACTGAGTCTTTATATAAAACAGATACGTTCCGTCTTTAAAGGGTTAATATTGCAACGTGTATTATATATTATATTGTGTACCAAGTTGCTTTCAATGCAATAAACAATTCAGCAAGTACACAGATTGTACTACATAATGAGTTAGGGAACACTGCTGATATGACAATAAAAGGGAAAACTGAAGCACTCGGTGGAAAAGAAACTCTCCCAGCGCCACTTTATCCCCCACACAGACTGGTCATTGAGTCGAAGCCTATAATGCACGTAAACTTGTGTGCGGGTGGTGAGGGGGGGTGGGGGGTTGGAAGGGAAGCTATCAGTTTAGGACTGGTCTCTTGTTAAGCGTAATTTGACCACTTTGCTTGGTTCTACCAACCTGTGACTTCCAAGTCATCAGTTAACCGCGTTTATTAAAATTTAATGGTGCTCTAGCAGGACATGTTCGAAACACGCATTTACACGTCCATCACATGGCGTAACCCAGGGACACCTTTCATACCTATCATCACACACTACCTCCAACTCTGATGACTGGTGATTAATGGACTGACAATGCGAACAGTTTGCAGTGTGTGTGTGTGTGTGTGTGTGTGTGTGTGTGTGTGTGTGCGCGCGCGCGCGCGCGCTAATGATTTGTGGTTATCACATGCATCTGATTGTTATTCATCTGCTTGACACACGGGCAGTCTACTATGGCGGTCCGACACTGCCATCAGACAAATGAAGGCAACAGACAGAGTACAGCTGTGCATATGTTTCTTGGGCTAGCAGATGCTGTCTTATCTGCAGGGGTCACGTCATATCCCCTGACCGATAGAGACATTTAGAAATACAAAGCGATATGGTTGGCGATAGATTGCAGTTGTGTCGGACAGTGTCAGTGTTACAGGCCTTATCATCACAGTCATCACGATGACTGTGACAGTACCCTGTGTATGCTGGTGCACTGTTAACACCGTTGTGTCGGCTCAGAACAACTGAATATAAACAGCACACTGACAACATTCATTAGGCATCTTTAGGCGTGTTCGCGTAACAGCAAAATCCGCCCATTAGCTTCCTCATGTCTGTCTGTGTCTGTAACAACTCCAATATTACTGAAGGGGTTTTCGTCGAATTTAATATTCGCGACTTTTATTAAAATACGTTCACAAAATCCAAATCAGTTTCAAATCGGACAATAACATCGAACACTCTACACGCAGACCCAAGTAAGCTTATATTGTTAACAGTAATACGAAATATTTTGTAGCTCGACAACAATATTAAAAATAACGCATTATTGCAGGTTTATAGAGAAACTTTAGGTGTCAATTATTGACACAGACATGCGCAGGATAACAATGCACAAAAAAACTTATTGTTGCCTTTCTGTGGAAACATTTTCAATATTGCATTATTGTTGACAGTGACACATGCAGCTAGACAGCAAACAAAGTATGCATTGTTGCGTTGCCACGATAACAATGATTACTCGGAGGCGCCACATATCACGTTATACGTTCATATTCCATCTTGCTTTATCGGGTCGCTGACATACTGCAATATAACCGAGAGAGTGTAATAAATGCACTTCGCATTAAACGCTTTCAGAAATCTAGGTTAATAGTCAAATTATGACTCCTCGGGTTCTTAAGGCAATTGTGTTAATTCTATAGCGTTTAATTCCTCTATAACAACCACACTTACCGCAACATCAGCGTTACTGATGTACAAAAGTTAGGGAATAAATTCGTAGCGTTATATGTCTGTTACGCTTCCTCTGTTGTGATTAAATTTTCAATTTTTGAATGTTATTTTTAGTTGATGCTTTATAAATGGCGTACAACAGGCTGGGCAGAGAAGCGACACGGATATCGTGGTAAATTAAATTAAATTTACCCCAACAAAAAATAGGAAACACGTAGCAATAAGAAAACAAATTAAAAATAATAAAGATTGAGACAACTGTCCTATTTTTCTTAATAAATATTATGGCATTAAAAGTATTTTAGAAGGCTAAAATCTTTACGCCTGCTATATAAGACACCAGTAATAACTGCCATATGTACAAATTCTATAAATTGAAATGGATGCTTTCAACGAATTCTTTACACGGAAAATCCAAAATCAAAATAAATACAATAGTTCTCAGTTATCAGATGAATACACCATAAAAACTCTTTTTGTTCAGTCGTATCAAAAACTGCAACTCTTATGAAAAAAACTTGCATTTGGCTTGTAATTTTTCACTTCTTCAACAACATCCTTACTAAATATTTTTCACACTGATAAGTCTTTAGCCAGTTGTGCTCCAGCTGCACTAGAAAGCATTTAGTTCTTGACATAAATTACATATTACTATAGTGTGTTTTCGGTCCAAATTGGCATGTGTCGACAAATGCTGTAAATGTTCCACATAAGAAACTTCTTGGAAGTACAGTCCGGGAACCAGCTTTGCGACTCTGTACGGAATATAAGCCACACTAAATCACATCTCCCCTATATGTCTCCATCTTCTGCGGTCACAGAGCCCAACACCGGATTACATATCCAGCAGTTCGCGATTTGTTACAGCGGACAGAAGGACGGACAGGTAATGTGACAACCACATTCTTTAACCTTTCGTCGGGAACGTGCCAAAATTAATTAGGTGATTGATTTCAAACACCAGATATACCGTGCTGTAGATTAACACTAGCACTTATATAGAATTTCTTTATTTCTTGAACATGTGACGGCTGAACGTGCAGTACTTGTAACTTACAGCTGCAAGGTGAAACACGGTCGTTGCCATTGGATGTGTCTAATAACTTTCGTTAAACCAAATTTGTTGCTTCGATCGCCACGAAGATATAAAATGGAGGTATAGCTCCACTAATTCCACCCCGGTCGTTTTATCCTCGGGGAAAAGGCCCCGGTACGCATGGAAGAGGAGGATGAGTGAGTTACAGAGCCGGAGAGGACGCCTGTGAGAGGAGAAAAATATTTTGCTCCTACCCGGAATCGAATCACGATTCTTCTGTCTTCCAGTCCGTAGTCTACTTACTACACCGGCTACGCTATTCCAACTACATTTTTTTGCACACTGCATGGATTATAAGATTTACTTTTACGCAAATATATTACTGTGTAATGCTATTGGTCATTAGTACCTGTAGCAGCCACAACCGGGTTGTACGTGCGTTACCACAGCAATACATCCATCATGGACGGAATGACAGACAGGACTCAGATTTGAGATCAAGTCCCGGACATTTCGACACACGATGCCTGATATACGTCGTGTGTACAGCGAACTTAATTAACAGCGATATTCCATGACGTACATTCTTCGCACGCACGCACGCACGCACATTCACACCATATATTTGTAAGTGTGTGTACATTAATATGTACACATATAGCGACATATGGGGAGGATAAACACAAACGATCTGACATCTTTCAAAAATTTATTTAACAAAAACTGAAACACCAGCGGGAAATGAAATACAAAAACTGATTTGGTACATTATTGGATTTCAACGCATGCAACGTTTGAGCTTGAACACAAACCTACATCAAAGCAATACTCCTCCTTACCAGAAATTTTCTAACATATCAATATAATCGTCCCCAAAATCGGTAAATTCTCAAACTGAGAATTCTTTATGGAACTTCCTCCGTAAACCTCGTTAGACCGTACTCACAGATTTTGTGGACCGGAACTCAAGCACACACAATGCGTTCTCCAGTTGGGCCGCCATTTTACTGTCACTTTAACAGGTTGCGCTCCTAGTGGTCATCATGGCACTTACACCATTTCGCTCGAACTTTCCAAAGATCTCCTCCCGTTGACGTAAGTTTTATTTCTGTATAGCGTTTAGTTCTTTGCTACAGACACTAATGAAACCACTCAGCTCATATGCACAGTCTGTACGTATGTATACATGATATATACATATATTAGAATTAAAGTGTGTAAATCGATTATTTCACGCAATATCCAGGAAGTCTTATTTCATATCAACTGACCGTTTTAGTTAAAGGAGCAAATGAGAACAACATTTATCACCGGGATACTAGTGGTGCATACAGTGAGCAGAAGCCATACGTTAATTATACACACAACGCACTTCGGATTAATTGCACTACAGGTTGCCTAATAAGACTACATAAAGTTCTTGATTACATGCTTTAACTGAAATATTCAGTTGACGTAGGATTAGACGGGTATTCTGTGAAATCACCCCCTGGTGATGGCATATCTACCGCATATATATATATATACACACACACACACACACACACACACACACATATACATAATGCCAAAACATTTTCTATCACCACTGTCAGAAAAGATATGATCATATTAACATTTTGGATCATAAGAAAACTCAAATAGACTGCCTAAACCTACACCGTTTAGGCGCATTTGCAAAATTCTGAAAAGCGACTATTAGTTTCGTCACCTCTGCCCGTCCGTCCGTCCGCATGGGCGAAATAGGCTGTCACGTCGTATTTTCATGAAATTTGATATCTGTGTATTTCTTGAAAACGTGTCGACATAAGTTGCACTAAAATCTGACAAGAGTAACGGGTACTTTACATGAACACGTATGTATATTTGTGATAACATCTCGCCGAGTTCTGCTTTGAATGAGAAACGTTTCAGACCCAAGTTGTAGAGAAAATCAAAACACACATTTTATGTTCAATAACTTTTTTTTTTTTCGAAAATCGTGCCGTTTATGAGATAATGTGGAAAAATATGGTACAGCAAGACAGACCACAGATGACAACATAATACGGCGCATGCGCTTTGCATGCTGTATAACCAAGGCTACACACACACTAAGAATATGTAATTGTCACTGCTTTTCCACTGCAACAGTGGTTATGCGAACGCACCTCAATGTTACTTTATAGTTATATTGCCTCTCTTGTTTAAGTTTACAATCACCTCGCATGCGCCGTCGTTTGGTCTGGTATAAATTTATAATAATTTCGAAGGAATGAAGTACTTGAAGCTAAGAGTAGTATGTTCCTACGAAACGTCGGCAAAATTCTATCAAACTAAACGTTGTCACATCCCAGATGACACCAAACTTCACTGCCAATCTTGTTTCCTTCTTACAACACAGGTTCTGGCAGCGGTGAGTATCCTGCAATGTGACGCCACATAGATTGGTAGATAGACAGTATCAGCGTTTCGGAAGAACCTGCTACCCTTTATCTTCCGCGGGGGGGGGGGGGGAGGACGATACCGCTAACACAAAATCTGTGATTGGACAAGCCTGAGCGTCTTCTATCTAGCTCCCGCAACGTCTATGATTCTACTAACGAACTAACTCTCTGGCAGTACCGCCATAAAGACTAACCCCGATAACACCAAAACCAAGATCGCAACCCAGCAGGGACATTCGACGAACCACTGTTTGCTTACAAGTTGTTTAGGTAACTGGTCACCTTGAGCGCGCTTAGGGTCGCCTCCATTATGAAACAAGGTTTGCTATCAGTAAGTTTATCGGCTAATTACATAGCCTTACAAAACTCTGTGATTTGAAAAAAAACTGCTTACTATAGGCGGCATATGTACAGCCAAGCCACAGCATTGGGTGTCATACGTCATGAACAATGGCTCTACAAGTGCCATCTGGCGTGACAGCTGCGTAGTACTGGGAAACCCACTGCAAAAGCAAACCTCGTAAGTGAGGCCAGTTGTGGTACTGGTCACTGTTTGGCGGTTAATGCCATTTGATTTCTCATCACCTGCCTAATCAGAGGCAGCCAGTATATTAGGGTTAATTCAACACGTTCATTGGAAGAAGAAAAGGAGAATGAATTTGCAACGTATGTGTCAATCCAATGTGGAATTAATCTGGTCAAGGTAAAGCAATACCATTACAGGCCTGGATAGGCCCTTAGGGCTTCAGAAGTTTGGGGATCCCAAATTTCAAGACAATAGGCACATGCAGGTGCTAAGTTTGTCAGCCCTACGCACCGGCCGCCTTTACCCACTAGGAAACATTCCTGGTGCTCATCTCTGTTAACCTTTCAAAGCCTAGCGGTAACTTTACGTAAGACCACAGCAACTTTTGCCTTATAAAATATTAAGAGATTGGTTTTTATAACCGAAGTGGAGGGTGTTTACAGCGCGGTACGCACTGAGTCCTTATATAAAACAGATACCCCAGTCTACAGTCTACAGATACAGTCTACCCCAGGGCCATAGTGCGGCCGGAACGATTATGTGGATAAAAAATTCTAGTGACGCCATCGGAAATCGAACTCGCGATATTCTGGCTTCTATCGCAGTGCCTCAACTAACTGCGCCACCGTGTGCCCCCAGGAATTAATCTGGTGTGTTTTAAAATATATATTTTTATGTTATTCTGTAACATCACAGAAGCATTGAAATGCCGAGTGTTTAGCAAAGAGATTTTTTGATGTATCAAGCTTAATTCGATCCATCCAATTAAGTTCATTAATTTCTTGTAAATTCGTGTCTCGATTGGTTAATTTGAAAAACATCCTGTCATCCGATCTCCACACACACACAAACCCATTAGTGCCATAATGTGGATCTTCCAAAATGTATAAAATATTTATTACAGATCTTCATAAAAACGCTCCTTTAATTCAGTGTTTGCCAATAGGTGGGGCGCGTTCAAATGTTGGAACTTGATGGCCCGTCATCTGGGACGTGGCATCTCGAAGATAAAACATCCATCAGTGATAACATACGATTCAAAATAAAACATCCATCAGTGATAACATACGATTCAAAATAAAACATCCGTCAGTGATAACATACGAGTCAAAATAAAACATCCGTCAGTGATAACATACGATTCAAAATAAAACATCCATCAGTGATAACATACGATTCAAAATAAAACATCCGTAAGTGATAACATACCATTCAAAATAAAAACATCCGTCAGTGACAACATACGATTCAAAATAAAACATACGTCAGTGATAACATACCATTCAAGTGCACATCATTTCAAAACGGTACGTCTCGGGCAAACGGGGGTGCAGGCTTGTGACAGAATGATCGGTGCAGCGGAAGGTGCTAAAGGTGATGTTGTGTGCAACGTAACTGCCTGTACATAACCTAGCACCGTCGTTCTGGTAAAGTCCTAAATCCTTCAGCTACTCAGGAAATTTCCGTCCTTCGTTTGTTTTAACGGTTTTCACAAAAGCTCGTCAATGGTCCCCGTCCTGAGCCAGATTAATCCATTCCACTCCAAAACCCATTACACTTTCCCAAAATCTGCCACACAGAAACAGGTTCTGCATTGAGTAAAATGTCGATAAGTCCGAAATCTTTTTTAAAATGAATACATACTTGCATGTATATATTATCTGTGTATGTATGTATGTATGTATGTATGTATGTATGTATGTATGTATGTATGTATGTATGTATTTATGTATGTATACATGTATGTATGTATGTACGTATGTATGTATCTATGTATGTACTTATGCATGTATTACATGTGTATTTGGGTTTGTGTGAGTGAGTGTGTACGAATGGTGCGATTTATTTATAAATTTCGTTCCTTTCAAGGTCATCCGATGTTGATCCTTTTCTATTTGGTGCTCTGACCGCGTGGAATTTGAGTGCATTATCCAGGATTGCCACGGCAAAAGCAGCATTCAACAAGGTGTGTCGTTTCACCAGCAAACTGGATTTAAATTAAGGAAGAAACTAGCAAAGTGCTACATTTGGAGCTTAGCTTTGTATGGTGCTGAAACGTGGACACTTCAGAAAGAAGATCAGGTATAACTGGAAAGCTTTGAAATGTGGTGCTGGAGAAGGACGGAAAAGACCAATTGGACTGATCGTGAAAGAAATGAAGAAGTGTTACACAGAATCAAGGAGGGCAGGAATCTCCTACATGCAATACAAAGAAGGAAGGCTGACTGGATTGGTTACATCTTGCGTAGGAACTGCCCTCTACAACACTTTATTGAAGGAAAGATGGAGGGAAGGATAGAAGTGACGGGAAGACGAGGAAGAAGATGTGAGCAGCTACTCGATGACCTTAAGGAAAAGAGAAGGCATTGGAAACCGAAATAGGAAACACGAGATTGCACTCTGTGGGAAACTTGGTTTGGAAGATGCTATGGACCTATCATAAGACAGACTACAGAACGATGAGGATCTATGCTTACGAACAGAATAATGCCTCCATATTCCAGAGCGAAGTCAGTCGGGTGTACGGTTCATGTATACACGGTCACACTGTGTGGTTTATAGTCAGATGTTTCCGTTGGGTAAGATTCTGCAGTAAGATAGGTCCTTGGACAAAATCAATGTCGCGGCCAATCGAAGTTGTACCCTATTTGTAATTTCACCATTCCGATGACGTAATTGGCTGTTGCCTGAAGCGTCATACGTTCCCGCGTAAATACGAGATTAAAATTAGGCCCGTAAATGGAATTCAAATTAAAATAAAATGCAAAGACACGCACATCAATTGATTATTTTGAATTCAATTTCCTTTAATCAAAGTTTTAATCAACACTATGGTAAATACCTCCCTTTATTTTTACCTGATATGTCCTAAAATAGCGGCCCGGGATAGCGTAGTCGGTATAGCGACTCGCTACGGACTTGGACGGTTGGAGGATCGAATTCCAGTGCGGGCGAGATTTTCCCACACTGCCCAAACCAGCCCTGAGGCCCACCCAGCGTCCTGTAAAATGGGTACCGCATCTCTTTGCCAGGTTAAAGCGACAGGGGCGTGGACCTGACAATCCATCCCTACCTAGCGACGAGGTTAAAGAAAGAGTAGAGCTACACCTCTATACCCCTTCTGGGTCTCGTGGCCTGTTTTATAGGGTGAAATTCACCTTTCTGTATTTGAGATCTACACACACACACACACACACACACACACACACACACACACACATCTTTAACACAATTTGCGGTACTTGCATGCCTTTGTGTGCAGCTCACTGAAGATCACCTTTTAGAGGTCGAAACATGTAGGAGGAACATAAATGACATGTGGATATTTATTATTACTGATCCTGCAGTTTTTTGGATCAAAGACTGTATAACCAATCTATAGCATGGAATACGGAGCACGGGAGATTTTTTTTAGTGGTGAAGGGCCCCGCAGCAGACGCTACGGACGCACCGCAGCCTTGAGGCTTCTTGTGCAACCCTGTGATGAAGACGACGACGATGATGATTATTTTTGTCCTTTTCCTAGTAATGGAGGACCGCTGGAATGAAACTGACAGGGTAAAACCGAAGTACTCGGAGAAAAACCTGTCCCAGTACCACTTTGTCAACCACAAATCCCACATGGACTGACCTGGGATCGAACCCGGGCCTCCGCGGTGGGAGGCCGGCGGCTAACCGCCTGAGCCATGGCACGGCCTATCACGGAAGATTACTATCTGAGGGGACATGACACCGTGTATTCTGGGAACTAATTACTAATGTTACAGAGGAACCTACTGTCTCTATCTTCAGGGTAGGAAACACTTCCAATTGTTTAATCTGAAGACGCAGGCAGTTCTTTCAACCGAAATACTTGCAACTAGCTACCAGACTACACGGAGTCACATTCGAGAGGGCAGTAGGCTTACTCTTCAGAAGCACGGCCCGTTCTTAACGTGCTGTGAACATGCATAACACGAATGTAAGGACGAACGCAGTTGGTGCGCTGTTCCCAACGTGTGAACCCCTCCAATAACCAACCAATCAATCAGTTGATTGGACAATGACAGTGCACACACTACACACTGCAAGCTCCTGTTGCATTTGCATATAGATGGCGCGCGATTCACAAAGTGACTAACACCCTTTCCCTTAAACCATCACCAGACCTACCCAACCCTAACAATGCTTTCGCACCCTTCCATATCAAACCCCGACACGACCCAGATGATTCCAGGCTTCCATACAATATTATTGCTGTGTTCTGTCTTTACTTCTCTTTTCATTATGGTTGTAACACGCGGTACTGGGGAAAATATTGGGATCTGTGAGGGTTGAAATACGAGGATGCTGTAAAATATCACATTATGGCAGGCTTCGTAATTTGTACTCCTCGCCTAGGGTGATCTAGTCAAGGAAGATGATATGGGCGGGGCATATGGCACGCATGAGGCACATGTAGGATTTTGATGGGAAACCTCAAGGAAAGGGATTGTGTGGAAAATATAGACGAAAATTGGAGGACAATATTAAAATGGAGCTTAACCTTTTAAAGCCTAGCGGTAGCTTTACGTATCACCGGGTTTAACATTAAAAAATTCTACATGATTCTGATATTGCGTTTATATGTTTTGTGTGGATCTCAGAACAAACAGCGACTTTTGCCTTATACAGCATTAACTGATTGGTTTTTATAACCGAAGTGGAGAGTGTTTACTGCGCGGTACGCACTGAGTCCTTATATAAAACAGACAGGCTTCGTCTTGAAAGGGTTAAATAAATAGGATGGAAGTGTGTGGATTGGATTCATCTCGCGCAGAAGATGGACCAGTGATGAGCTATCATGAACATTGTAATGAACTTTTTGGGGTCCATAAAATGTGGGCGGGATTTCTTGACTAACTGAGGAAATAGTAGCTTCTCGCTGAGGACAGTGTTCCATGGCTCTGCCTAGCTGTGTTTATCGGTTTCCCACAATTCTCTCAACAAACAGCGATCAATCCGGTTCGCATTTTTGTCTTTACTAGAGACAGGCAGAATGCTGCATGTAAGGTAAGAAGTGAATTTTATAAAATGTGTCGCATGAAATTCGTGATTCAAAATATGAAAGTACATCAATGCTAGAAGTAGCTTCAGTGGACGAAACGTCGAGTTCTATTAAGAATCCACGGGGAAGGGCAAATTCCAGAAATTCAGGAAACATAAATGTATTATACAATTAGAACCCCTTTAAAATGGAATTAAATTACATCATTTCAATATACTCTAATATGATTCTAAAAATCTGGAACTGAATGTTTTTCACAATTTTATATATAAAAATTTCACAAGGTAAATAATAAAATAAAAATCTCGACAAATTTAATAATTGTAAGATGATAATAGAGTAAAGATGAGGAACAAAGGCATTCAATCGGAAAACCTGACTAATGCCGTTTTGGAGACTCAGGCGTACATGACAGGATAATATTAAAATGAATATTAAAGATACAGGATGTAAAGTTGTGTATTGTATTTATGTGGCTCAGGACAAGGGCCAGCTGCAGGTTAACTTTTCACGAGTGATTCTGCTCCATGAATTTAGTTAATTCAATGCGCGCGCGCGCGCGCGCGCGCGTGTGTGTGTGTGTGTGTGTGTGTGTGTGTGTGTGTGTGTGTGTGAAAGCACAGAGGATACATCTGTATGGCTTGTGGGAATGTAGCTTACACACAGGAACTGCCTACGTGGGTTTCAGGTGTATAACAAATGGTGGTGCTCCGGGCTGCGGCATCATGAAACCCTGCAGGTTGTTTGTTATTTATTTTCCTGCGGTGCGGACAAAGTTTTTTTCACACGGCACTCCTGCCCCTAACGGGGCTCACTGTCCATTCCCCGAATGACATATGAATGAATATGGAGCAACGGTGGAATACTTGTAAGTGACAGACAAACACCGAAGTACTGGAAGAAAAAATCTGTGACAGTGCATCTTTTTCCATTACAAACCCCACGTGAATTGTCCTGCCATTGACAACGGTCCTTCGCGGTCAGAATCCGCGGACTAACCGTCCGAACTATATATAAGGACCACACTGACGTTTCGGAAATATCTGCTGCCTCAATTTGACTCCCTGAAGATGGAAGCAGAAGGTTCCTCCGAAATATTCGTTATCACTTATCGTATGAAATTTGAATTACGGCGTTGAGTAATAAGATGACCGTCTTCTAGGATGTGACGCCGTGTAGGTTGGTACATAAATATCAGTCTCGAATGGTAATCCTTTACAGACGTTTCGGGACAATGTATCGGTCCCATCCTCAAGGTTCAAGAAGTCTTCTTGACCCTTGAAGACGGGACAGGTACATTGTCCCGAAACGTCGGTAAAGGATTACCATTTGACGCTGCGTAATATCCCAGAAGAGCGTAGATCTCAACATCGCGGCGGAAGCCTGAAGTCACGGATACGCATCAACGTTTCTTCACGGCGGGTTTTAACCCTTTAAAGCCTAGCGGTAACTTTACGTACCACCAGGTTTAACATTAAAAAATTCTACGTGGTGCCCACATTGCGTTTATGTGTTTTGTACGGATCTCAGAACAAACAGCAACTTCTGCCTTATAAAACATTAAGAGACTGGTTTTTATAACCGAAGTGGAGAGTGTTTACAGCGCGGTACGCACTGAGTCCTTATATAAAACAGATACGCTTCGTCTTTAAAGGGCTAATTCGAACGCTGACCTGCGTCTTTGCACCACATAACAAAATGGGATTTCCGGACGTTTCGAAAGAGTGTGCTATCTTCATTGGCTCGATGTAAATATTATCCACTCACTCTATTTCTGCAGTTATCATTGGCCAATATCTTTGAAACCTTTCTATGTAATCGACATATTTCCCCATACAAATCACCTTCACATCCAACTGAAACAAATTCGATCACCCTGAAGATGGAGGCAGAAAAGCGCTCCTCCTAAACGTCTGAAGAAACCTACCGTACAACACAGTGTAAAAACCCGCAGTACCATCACAACAGCCCACACTGTCTCCGAAATACAACACGAATTTCTGCAACTTTCCTGGTGTATCTCCTCCAACAGAAATTCTAATTCGCATAACTGTTGCAGAATTAAACCAGCAGTAATTCTTACTTTATTCAAAATATTTAAACTAAACTGGTAAAACACAGTCAAAATTTTAGAAAAGATATAGCTTTATAAACGGAAATAATAACATATTTGTAAAATACATACAGGGGTGCAAAAATGTGTCAAGAATCTGGAAGCTATCTCACAATTCCGACGCCACAACGGCGACATGAAGCAAGTTGCACATTAAGGACTCAGAAACACTAGGCGCCACCGTATTCCATGTACGTCTATCTCTTATGAGTGTTGTGTCTTGTCAGGTAGATGTTTCTGCGTCGGGCTGATCACCCGTCCAGACGAATCGTAGAGAGTGTGGCGTGTCTGAGTGTGATCGTGAAGCCTCGATAATGAGGCGTCCCTGGCCCAGTGGGGGCTGCTGCATCACGGGGGGGGGGGTGGTTAAACAATTTAATCACAACGGCGACGTGAAGCCCGGAATTTGTGAACCCCTGAAATACAATAACGTACATAAATAATATATAGAATAACAAAATTGTAAGTTGTGAAATTCCATCAGCACATCCTTTAGAGATTATTAACCCTTTAAAGACGAAGCGTATCTGTTTTATATAAGTCCTCAGTGCGTACCGCACTGTAAACACTCTCCACCTCGGTTATAAAAAGCAGTCTCTTAATATGTTACAAGGCAAAGTTGCTGTTTGTTCTGAGATCCGTACAAAACACATAAACGCAATGTGGGCACCACGTAGAATTTTTTAATGTTAAATCTGGCGGTACGTAAAGTTACCGCTAGGCTTTAAAAGGTTAAAGAACAAGATCTTAAAGTAAACAAATTTAAATGGCCCGTTTCAGTTAATGCGGATATAAAGTACCAAGGATATTAAATGTGACCACCTGATTATGACCCGAATTCAAGCCCAAATATGTCACGGTAAGAATTAAACACATAATAACATAACGTAACACAGTAACCCGAGGCACTCACACCGTATAGCTCACGAGTATAGCAAAGTGCAACTCTTGAAACCTATGGGGGAGGGAAGCAGGAAACAAGGTCGCGATAAACTGAAAATAATTCCTGACAGGGGCGAACTACAGCTACATTGCCTCGTATGTAAGCAAGCTTCATATTTACGTATTGGTACACGTACATTTCACTTTTTAAAAACTTGTTACACCACATGGATCTTTCAACCTAACGGACTACAAATACGTATAATTGAAACGTCCATGGCTATATATAACTGTCGCTGACCACACTCAATCATTATCAACGGACACAGAGAATTTACAATTCGCGTGTTCCTCCCCACCGAATGGAAATGGACATAATGGGGAAGAGATGTATTTTTGGAGCCAAGTTTTCCCAGGGGAGTGACAACTAGCCATGCATCCGGCACACATCCCTCTCAAACTAAATGCTAGTGACATGCTATACAAGGTCCCACTGCAATGAAACACCACGAAAAACGCAGGTATAACATATGTTCGTACATCCGCACCAGTTCACATCCGGTCGGGAATGTGCGCCTTATTTACAAGGTCCGGGCGTACATCTGACCGTTCACATGCATTGACCGCCGACATTCAGAACACAGGGAGCTATTGTCCTTTGTTAGCGACCCCCCCTGAGCATGGCAACGCAGAGGCCGAAACATGTAGGAGGCACATCGTAAAATGATTAACGACTAAGTTCTGTGCTCTTCAGGGATATTATGCAGCTTCGAGTGATAATCGTTTACCGACGTTTCGGGACAACGTATCGGTCCCATTTTCAATGGTCAAGAAGTCCAAGACCATTGACCCTTCAATATGGGACCGATACGTTGTCCCGAAACGTCGGTAAAGGATCACCATACGACGCTGCGTAATATCCCGGAATAACGCAGATCACATCAACATCGCGGGGGAAGACTGAAATAACTGACAAATGACTGTTGTTGATTGCGCAATTGTTGGATGGAATACTGTACAAAAAATTTCGACGTTTGGATGTCTTAAAGTGACACAATGTTCATACGAAATTTTATAAAAGTCGGTCAGCGGCTTCACAATTTCCAGGTGGACACATACAAACAACTGCTGACGTCGTCAGGGCAACTGCCTTCCTTACAGAAAGGCAGTCGACAGAGCGTTGAAGAAAAACAGTGCGATGTGGTAGCACATCCTGGAAATAACCCAGTTTTATATACACTGTGGAACCTTCTGTCTCTCGTTCCAACTCTTATATAAGACGCTGTCTCGTCTGCGAGGAATCTTATTACGTTATACCATGACCTTCAGGATAAATGACAGACGCGACAACAAACATCGTTTTCGGTTCATATTTCGTTCAGCGATATGAAGGTAACAAGATGACACTAATAGAAATGTCTAAGGTTTTATGGCGGAAATCTGCAGGCATGCACCCTCGGCCTCCACACATTCTGAAATACAAACCCGTGGAGGAAAATTGTATTTTACCGCGACACAGGCAAGTTTTAAATCTTATACACAGTATTTTGTAGCAAAACAAGAGTTACATAAAGCAGAAAAAAAAGGTGTTTAAATTATTTTAAAATATCAAACTAGTGCCCATAACGAGGAACTTAATGATCTGTGCTCACCACCAAATATTATTCGGGAGATCAAGTCGAGATGGGTGGGGTATGTAGCATGTAGGGGGGAGGTGAGAGGTGCATATAGGATTTTGGTGGGGAAATCTGAGGGCAGGAGACCACTTGAAAGACCCAGGCATAGGTGGGAGGATAATATTAAAATGGATCTTCAAGAAGTGGGATGGGGGCATGGACTGGTTTGCTCTGGCTCAGGATAGGGGCAGGTGGCGGGTGCGTGTGAATGCGGTAATGAACCTCCGGGTTCCATAAAATGCGGGGACTTTCTTGACTAGTTGAGGACCTGTTAGCTTCTCAAGAAGGACTCTGCTCCATTGAGTTAGTTAGTTAGTTAGTTACTTACTTAGTTAGTTAGTTAGTTAGTTAGTTATCAAACCAGTTCTCTCTAAGTCGAATCCAAAGGACTGAAATTGCTGATCCAAAATCCCCTATTAAAATTTATTCCAATCCCAGTCACGTGTTCCGTACTGATGTACATACATAAAGTCTGATAAAACATCAGCGGTAAAAGTTGATGCAAATCAATTCCTTTAAATATACCCAAGTACAATAAATTCAAGGGCTCTGTAAAATATAGAATTAAACTTACATTGAGGCACTGAACTTCATGGAAAAATTTTAACACAGCACATCCCCTTAATAGAAAAATATGCACCAAATTGTACTGCTATGCAATACCTACTCATGCATACCTCTCACTGCTGACATCTTCTGTTTCTATTCGTAATTACTTGTTAACATACATAACAACAGAAAATGCAGTTAGTTAGCCTTCATGAGGACAATTAAAACAATAGTTAGCATTATGTTCAGTGTATGAACGCGCTTCCCTACTTACGTGTTACATAACTTACTATTTCCCACCCCCCCGACGCGCTGATTGTAACAACAACCAAATTCGCAAAGCTCAGGTTTTAAAGCTGACAGTTGCCTGGATGGTTACTCTCCGCCTTTTAAGGAACAGGAAGGTTCATGGCCTTATTCACAACAACGTGACACTAAACCCTATCCTGAGCCTGCTGAATCCAATCCAAAATCCATAACCTACATCTTAAGACAACTTTTAATATTATCCTCCTATCTATGCCCAGGGCTGCCTAGTGGTCTCTTCCCTTAGAATTTCCCACTAAAACTTCGTATAAATTTTCCTCTGCTTTATGTAGTTGATAACGCGTCGATAAGTAATTAAAGAAGTAAGATACGTTCCTCAGAGCAAGGTAACCATGAAATTACTATTTCACAGACTGTAAATCCGAGAAAATGTAACAACCACTTAATCATTAACAGATCTGCAAAGCAAATTACTGACAAACCACTGCACAAGAACCAGCACCATAATTAGTGTTTAATCTCAAACGGCTTTATACGTATAATTCAGAAAACAACATTATCGTTCATTCAACGTTCAGAGTGTTTACACTCTTCAAAACAGAGCAACACTTGTTTGTAGATTGCAAGCATAATACGTAGAAGGAATTAAACAACCAGAAAGGTTTAATGGCTTCGCAGTAAACATGGCGACAGCAACAAGAATATTACTACAGTTTTCCAAACTCGGTAGGCCTCGAAAGCTTTACAGAGTTGCGATCCAACAAGGCAAAACGGCGCAACGTACTAGCACATTGCACTGTGACTGTCTTACTGTCTTTGTGGCCGTTTCCTGAATAGACAGTGGGTCTGAGCTTTGTCGTGCAGGACTTACAGTCTTTGCCTGTTCTACATATATACATATGGCACTGCGCCAAAAGACGGGAGGTTCCGGGTTCGATTCCGGGTAGGTTCCTTCGAAATTTTCAATTGTCCTATTCCTTCTATGCGCATTCAGTAGCCCTGGGGTCCACTCAGCCTCTAACAGAAATGAGTACCTAGGAGATTCCTTGGGGGGTAAAATGTGGCCGGCGCGTAGAGCTGACAACTCTGCCATCATAGTTGTGCCGAATGTCAAAGTAAGACTGGAAGCCCAACAGTTCATTCCACCCTCTGGGTCTTCATGATTTGTTAAGGAAACCTTTACCTTTACATACAGGACGTCACACTTCTACTGTACGTGTCTTACACAGCTTCCCTGATTGTCACATCCTCATGTCACGCGGTGAAGCAGCAGACGGCGTGCAAAGACAGTTGGTTTACATTCGGTGTTTAGGATTCGTCTGAGGGTCACCCAGATAGTAAATGTCATAAGCACCCCCCCCCTCTCCCCATTCCTCTCCAGCTGTCTGGGCATACTGTCTTAACATAAATGTTGGTAAGCATATGACAACCCTATTTTGGGACAAGCGCTTTCTGCTGCCTGACATACGGCAGTGTGAACTTCTTGACTCTTGAACATGGGACCTATAAGTTATCCCTAACATAGCTGGGAGGATAATATTAAAATGGATCTTCAAGAAGTGAGATGGGAGGGCATGGACTGGATTGAGCTAGCTCAGGATAGGGACAGGTGGCGGGCCCTTGTGAATGCGGTAATGAACCTCCGGATTCCATAAAATGTGGGGAATTTCTTGACTAGCTGAGAAACTGTTAGCTTCTCAAGAAGCCCTCTGCTCCATGGAGTTAGTTAGTTAGTTAGTTATAGGTTGTCCCGAAACGTCGGTACATAATTACCACTCAACGCTGCGTAATATCCCAGAAGAACGCGTACCTCATATACATAGCGGCGGAAACCTGAAATCACGCAGTGTCCTTTAGCGCCATCTTCGTACCGCCCACGGGGCTTATGTCCGTGGCCTCAGCATAGCGGATCAAACTTATAACAGTGCGTTTGTGCATGTATTCTTGCAATCCATAGTATCTTTAGTCTCTGCTTCATAAGAGAACCATCGATGTGGCGCAGTGCTTTATACAAACACATTAACATTACGTAAATTCCTTCGCGCCTCTCCAACTAAAAATACACCCTTTAAGACACCGAAGTAAAGCACAAAACATTAAGTCTACCGGCCAGAATTTACCATGTAAATTTAAAAACAAAATTTTAAATTCAAGTAACATTTGCGTTGCAAAGCAATTTCAGCTAACTCTCGCAGATTAGAGGTATAGGATGACGCAAGTGGGATTCAGGACTTGTGTCCTATTCACCAGCCAGTGAGTAAAAGAATTATTATTAATATCAAATCACGATTTTCAGAGAAACACTCTAAAATATTTTACACTAACACGTCAGAAAATTGAGACCTCATTACTTGTAGCTAAATAGCACGTAGCTATTGAATACTTCAATATCACCATCATCATCATCATCATCTGTGAAGTGTTAGGCGCAGTGCTTGTACTTTATCCCTCAAGGTGAAGCTGGTCCTTCCATCTTTTCCTCGGTCATCTTATATTTCTCTTCCCCTTTGGGCTACATTTCAATGCCTGCTTTGGTATCCTGTCTGTGCCCATTCTCTTTATGTGTAGTAGCCACTCCCGTTGGGATCGTTTTATTTCCGAAGCAGTGTTCTGCACTCAGAATTTGAATACCTCAATATGTATATATAAACTTGATAATGCCTTAGAATATTAAGCGGAGACATTTCTGCTGTATATTTAAACATAATTAATAAAAGGCTGCGTGAATGAGAAAAATTACTCCATTGAATGGATACAAATATGGAGAATTTGTTGAACGATATTTGACGGGGAAAAATCCCATATAGGCTACTGGGAGACAGAAAAGTTGCTGTTTGTTCTGAGATCCATATACAACACATAAACGCAATATGAGCATCACGTAGAATTGTTGAATGTCAAACCTGGGGCTACTTAAAGTAACCGCTAGGCTTTAGAAGGTTAAGCTGAGATCTAATCGAGCTTCCAGCGATGAGAAGCCGGAGACTTGCACCTGTGTCATGACATCGCCAGTTGCACCTAGCCAAAGTGGCACGCAGCATTCACAACCAAAATTGCGAGCCATTACACTACATACATATAAACAACGCCATAGCAGTAATGGAGGCTACTTCATCAAAGCGTTCAGCTACAACCCCCGTGAGTGTTACTAATGTTCGTTTAACGAACGGAAGGGACAGCGAGGAGAACTCAATAAACAGCACTGAGCTGCAACAGGCATTTTGAATGCGCCAGTTGTTCGGTTCTCATGGGATTGGAGTGAGTAGGTGGAACCTGGCTTCCCCAATTTCTCTCTTTCACCCTCCTCTTGTACTATTCATGGTTATCTTCCCTTGAAGAAACATCCCTCTGAGTTACTCCTACTGGACTGCGGGTCGGTCCTCTGTGTCAGTAGCAAGCGAAGTGTAATGTACATTCCGTCCTGTGTTTCGATTCCCTTATGTGACACGTTTCTGGTATCATATTTGAAGTTCTCAAGACACTGGAAAGTTTACGTAATAACCTTACGCGTTATGGCAACACGGATAACTACTGACGTTTCGGATAAACCTACTGGTGTCTTACGGAAGAAACAGGAAGCAATATGTTCCTCCAAAACTTCGGCACTCCCCTACCAGACAAAACGGTGTCACAACCCGGAAGACTACAACGTGAATCTTACACTTTGCACTTAAAAACACTAATAAGAAGGTAAAGGTAAAGCTTTCCTGTCCAAAGTATGAACGCATATAAAGGGTAGCAGAGGTACAGCTCCACTAATTCTTAATCTCGGCGCTATATGCACGTCAGCAGCCAACTTCATGCCTCGGCCAGGAAAGAACGCCGGTACCCACAGCCGGTCTAGACGTTTTGCAGAACAGAAAATGACCTCACCCCTGACGGGATTCGAAATCGAACTGTCCATTCCGTAGCTTAGTCACTCAGTGGAAAGTTTGGATAGACACATTCGTGTCTCTCAGCCACTCACTCACTCACTCACTCACTCACTCTCACTCACTCACTCACTCACTCACTCACCCACTCACTCACCCACCCACTCATTCTCACTCGCTCACTCTCACTCACTCACTCACTCACTCTCACTCACCCACTCACTCACCCACCCACCCACCCCCCCACTCACTCGCCCACTCACTCACCCACCCACTCACTCGCTCGCTCACTCACTCAATCTCACTCACCCACCCACTCACTCACTCCCCCACCCACTCACTCGCTCACTCACTCACTCACTCTCACTCACCCACCCACCCACCCACTCGCCCACTCACTCACCCACCCACTCACTCACCCACCCACTCACTCACCCACTCACTCACTCACTCACCCACCCACTCACTCGCTCACTCACTCACTCTCACTCGCCCACTCACTCACTCACTCACCCACTCACTCATTCACCCACCTACTCACTCGCTCACTCACTCAGCTACATGAACTTTCAAATTTAAAACTCTTTTTCTTTCTCCTAAACTGTACATCACAACATTTACTGCACTTATATTAGTTTCATATCTTTTATTTTTGTGCCCAAATGATTACGCGGACGAAAATAATTTTTGGTAAAAATTTTCTGAAGTTTCCCTATTCAGGATTCAAATTTTTCCGAGCTTCCATATTCGTTTTATTCTTCCATTCTCAATGCTGATTTAAATTCACAAAATAAATTAAATAATGTCATCAAAATATCATTTCACACACGGTGGAAAGGGAGAACACGTGGCGCTCATTTCACGGACCACTGAGTCTGGAACATTAAATCTGATTTTGTATTCAATAAATTCGTTAAGAACATAAAGTGATATTTCGTACTGTTTTCCATATACCCTACCTGCCAGTTTACAGGTAATTGGAACGTCAAATACAGTTGTGTAATGGTGAAAATCAGCCTACACGTTTTTCATCGCGATTTTAAGACAGCATTGTCAGAAGCAGGGCTGCATCCACACTGCTCATTGCACGAACTTTTACCCCGATTACATGTTATGGGTTCGTAACTTACCCAATCAAACAGTGGAATAAAATAGGGCTTACGTACGACAGGGGCAAGTATGTAAAATGAACTGCAAACAGAACAAACAGACGAGGTGTATCAACGTAGAAAACGGGGCAGATGATTTGGCTCATGTGAGATTTCAGACCACCATGACGGGCATATTTTAGACTCGATGTATTCTGAGTTACGACAACAGCGTGTCACAACCCTCTCGTATTAGCCTAGAAACCACAATACGACTTTTAAACGATGTACACGTATTCGGCTTTAGAAACAATTTTAAATGCCGTACATACATAAAGAATACATTGTTTTCTGGGATATGGCGCCGTGTGATTTGGCAGAAAATTTTCAGAAGCTTCGGAGGATTCTGCTGCCTCCATCGTCAGGTTATAATTTCTACATCCATAAATGTAAAACAGACACACACGTGCCAGGAGGCAGTAATCGTCACAGACCCCTCTGCTAACCTCACATCTCTCATTTTAAATAGTATTCTTATGTGTTTTAAAATGTAACCTGGACATAGCTTTAGAAAGTAATCAATATGCTTTTACATCTACTTGTGTTTTGAATTTACGACGAAACATCCAGAATTTATTTGAATAGAAACATTATACAACTGTATTTGCCACTTTCATTACAATATTAACCCTTTAAAGACGAAGCGTGTCTGTTTTATATAAGGACTCGGTGCGTACCGCGCTGTAAACACTCTCCACTTCGGTTATAAAAACCAATCTCTTAATGTTTTATACGGCAAAAGTTGCTGTTTGTTCTGAGATCCGTACAAAACACATAAACGCAATGTGGGCGCCACGTAGAATTTTTTAATGTTAAACCAGGTCGTATGTAAAGTTACCGCTAGACTTTAAAAGGTTAAAGCAAATAAGAGTTAATATTTTTTAATGGGAATTGTTTTTTTAGTAAAGTCAAACAACAAATGGCTCAAACACTCAATCTCTGCTGTACTTTCTAACTGAATTCAGCAAATGACAAACCGTAGATTCAAGCCTTCTCGGATCCTGTGCAGTGTCCCTAGGCAAGCAGCATTTCTCACCGTTTCGAGGGATAGAAATGCATTAATTCCTTGACATCGAAAATGAAGGAAATATATTCCTCTGAAATGTCGAAAACTAACTACACAACGACACGGCGTCACATGCCGGAAGACTTGAATCTCTAACAACACCGCTGTGAGAACCTCGACTCTCGCAAAAAATAAATTATTTTTCTCCAGCCCGACAGAGGCCTGCTAACATACATCAAATTCGATCTATTTCCAAACTAAATTCACAGATAATCTGATAGCACAACAAAAAACATCTGGGAAGCAGAACACGTGTTGAGGCAGCTACAGACGTCACACCTGACTTCCGCCCATTAATCACAAGCTTCATTACTGCCCGTAACGCAGTTATCTAACGTATTGTTCTGTTAATTAAAGACGCTGTTGCACTAATTGAAACAGCAAGCCCCACCTACAGTTGCCTATATGGGAAACGTGAACCCTTAATTTTGTTTGTCTTTCCATTTCACACTAGCGACTGTCCGGTGCACATGACAGGATTTCTGTTTACCGCGAATCATTCTCTCCGTCGATAATCACACGCGTTCACCCATCTAATAAACTACATAAAAATATAGTTTCCTCACTGTTTCATCCTCTGTACCGCGGACCTATCAGGGAACACCACAAGATACAGGATGTTCCTTTTATCTTGTCCCTGAGCACGGTAAACTTTTCTCATAAAAAGCCTGCATTCGCCGGGATATCCCGCGACAAATTACGTGATTAGCTACACCCTGCATTATGAAATTAACTCCTTACTCTTAACAATATGTACGACAGCAATGGCTGTTGAACCGATGTGCAAGGGTACTGCTGTAGGGTTTTGGGACGTGGTTCGAATCCTCATTCATAACCTTTCATCAATTAGGTGTATAAATGTTGACTGGCCACCGAGAAAGCTGAGTCAGTACAAGGATTAGGCTACGTGCTGGACGACCAAGGATTCATGGTTCGATTCCCGGAACATATTCTTTTCCGAAGTACCCAGACTCGTTCCAGGACTCATCCAGTCTTGCATTCAGTGCCTAGTTCCCCGCGAGTAAAACGGCCGGAACGTTAAACTGGCAACTCATCTCCATCCAGTATCGATTTTAAGAATATGTGCAACTATACGTCCAGTCCCCTATATGCCTTCATGGCGTGGTGCTTAACCTCAACCAGCTAAATTTCCATGTCTTAATTTGAAAGTATTGCCTTTCCATAAAGCTTCGGGTGCTACATGATTCCGCCATGAGTATGGTTCCCTGACTTGACACGCGTTTCATTTGCCTGCATTAGACAACGGTCTAGCTGATTTGCCACTTCCTCCTATCTGCAAGGTTCTGTACTTAACCACATAACATTATTAATTGCTTGTTTCAGATTTAAGCCCCGAAACCTTTCGGTTTTTATCGTGTTGCACTTTGAATATCTACACAAGCATTTACGTTTCTGTAAACAAACGGCCAGACAAAAAGCTAGTGACAATGAACTCAATTTTTCCAACCTTGGTAATCGTTCCACAGACCTCGTATTATAGAATTAACTTTCAGAATATCAGTCGATTGTCATTCCTACTCAGATTTATGAACACCATGTCCAAAAACAACACAAAATTACGGTTAGTGACAGGCTGTATAGGTTAAGTTTATTATCTCTGTGAACTAACAATTATTAATGGGTAAAAGCGATCGCATTCCTAAACACAACAATTAGAAATTAACATCAACAATATTAAAGCAACAGTACATATTATAAGAAAAATACTTCCAACACTTACGCATTCCATACGTTAAGAACTATTTATTTTCCATGGCGCAACAGCCTCTAGAGCGCCAGGGCTTCCTCAACATCGGGACTTCACGATCACACTCAGACACACCATAGTCGGTATGACTCCTCTGGACGAGTGATCAGCCCGTCGCAGAGACCTCTGCCTGACAACACACAACACTCACAAGCGACAGACATCCACGCCTACCGTGGGATTGGAACCCGCAATTCCAGCAAACGAACGGCCACAGACCCACGCCTTAGCCCGCACGGCCACTGGGATCGACCATTAAGAACCATATTCTGAAAATATAAACTACCTATTAATGGGTAAAGGTAAAGGCCTCCCTATAACATGACATGAAAGCATACAGAGGGGACTAGAGGCATATATGTACCCATTCACAACCGCGGCACTAGATGGTGGTGAGTGGTCAAATTCACGCCCGGATCACATTACCCCCCGGGAAACAGCCCCAATGTTCGTTGTACAGGAGGCTGTGTGGGTCCCAGGGCCGTTCTGAACGGGCAAGAAGAAAATCCCATACCCTCACCGGCGTTTGAACCCCAAACCAGACAGCATGTAGCCAGTCGCTATACCAACAACGACTGCTTGGCCGACATATTAATATGCAGCCCTTCAAGTTCAGTAAGAATGAGAGCTACTTCTATCAAAATCTGTCCCTTTTGTTTGCTGTGAACTCTGTTCTTACCTCACATGTACAAATGGCTTCCGCTTCATGTGAGTAGCCGGTTCTGTGTAACACGAAGCATGGCAACCAGGCCAAATTGCATCGGTTTTACTTCACACGGCAACGTTTTCAGCTACACAGAATATAACACACCAAGCGATATATAATTGCACACTTTACCACACTTGAATTTCAACAATAACACCACAAATAACACTGTTATAACAGACTTTTTTCACTTCTCGTCAATATCACTCACGTCCATCCATCATGTCCGGCAGCGATGTTCATTTGTTTAACTTAATCGGATAAATTCGGCAGACAGATCGACAATTATCGGTACAGCCTTGCAAGGAGATCGGAGGGACAGGGGGGTAGGAGACAGACTGAAATAGCCACACTGAGTAGCGGTTACACTGACGCGAGTTTCTGTGGCAGTTCTTGAAGTACGATAAATTAAAGACACGGAAGACGATAGGCCTACAAAAAAATAGGTCATTTGCAATATGATTGAACGGTTGAAAAGCGAATAGCCCTACAAATAACAAACTATACACAAGAGAGTCGCAGATTTTTGCCTCAAATAAAACAGAGTTTCCGTAATTGAAATCACTCTGTTATGGGCGTTTAATACCAAAATATATGTATATATACGTTATGCAGTGCAGACATAAAATTTAGTCAAAATGAAAATAGGATTCGGAGAAGTGACAAGAGTATAAAAATACAAAACATATAGCACAAATTATTGACCTTCTGACGCATTATTCAAATGGCATACCAAATTCATTATATACAGCTGAAAATTTGATTATAAGCCATTCCTTTCAACATTTGAAATTCTTCAACATGTGGATAAAATTCTGTGTTTTGAATTCATGTTCTTTGAACATAAAAAAGGTACCACGGATATTGTGACAAAAAAACTCAGAAAAAACAGTCAGACTATATTTTAAGATCTAATTACACAGTGCTTCATGGGACGCAGGGGGGCAACCTCATAAATACCAGCCACGGTGTCTGATGTCATTTTGTGCACCAAACTCATAAATAAAGGTAGAGGCAAATTTGTAACTGTGTTTAATTATGCGCTTCGCCAAGAAGCCATACGGGGAGAGGAGGTATACATCCGTATATTATCAACCACAGCCCTAGACCGAGATGATTATCTTCACGCCCCGGCCGCTTTACCACCGGTATCCAATGGGAAGGTGGGCACCATAGTGGATAGGGACGATCTGGGGGAAAGAAAAACCTCTTACTTCTGCCAGGAATCGAACTTCGATTCCTCGGTCGTACAGCCCGTAGCCTGAGTCATTATACCTACTGAGCTATCCCGGCTCCCCATGTACATATAGGATATGACTGGGATATGCAATGTCACTTTCATTTCTCAGTTGTTTCTGTTATTCGCCTGCGTAGACGCGTTTGCATCTCTATGGAGGATGCAATAAAATCGTTGTGTCTGTCTTCACTGAGGCAAAGATTTTTCATGTAAATAGGTAGATAAAATTTAAAAAAACATTCCAGTCACTGTCGGTTAAGAACAGACAAAAATAACGGACACTTCACCTAAAGACCTACACGCCTTTCTGCGTTCATCCCCAGCGCAACTAGCCAAATAATTACAGGAATGAACATGACAGGCAATCTACGTATAACATAACACTGAGGCGCGTTCGCCTAACCATTGTCGTCGTGGAAAAGCGATAAGTATTATATACGCAGAGCGTGTTTGTAGCCTTAGTTATTCAACGTGCAAAGCGCATGCGCCGTGTGGCCTGTCTGGCTCCACCATATTTTTCCACATTATCTCATACATGGCACGATTTTCGGAAAAAAGTTATTGAACATAAAATGTGTGTTTTGATTTTCTCTACAACTTTTGCCTGAAACATTTCTTATTCTAAAAAGAATTAAGCGAGATGCTATCGTAAAGGTACACATGTGTTCATGTAAAGTACCCGTTATTCTTAACAGACTTTAATTAAACGTGAACTTTGTCGACAGATTTTCGAAACATACTGCAATATAAAATTCATGAAATCCGTCCAGTGGGCGCCGAGATGTTCCATACGGACGGACAGACAGACAGACAGACAGACAGACAGGCAGACACGACGAAGCTAAAAGTAGCTTTTCGCGATTCTGCGAACACGCCTAAAAATTTCGGGAAAAGGCTGTAGAGATGAATAAAATATCCATTTTATGTCCGACAAAGTTTCCCTTAAATCTTAATAACATATATGAATTAATTAACATTAGTCTCCCCCCCCCCCCCAATACAACAACAAGAACATATTAATGTATTCAACACAGTATCATCATCAGCAGTAACAGGGTATAAGCCAATTCCTGACTTGTTCCATCTTAATGCGTACTGGTCTTTCCATCCTTTCCTTGGTCGACCTAGGTTTCTTCTGTAATTTGAAATATATTCATACACTCACTATGGAATTGGAGTATTTCACGTCTTGCTCTACGAAGCGTCGGTAGCATTTCTAGGTGAAATTAACTAACGTATTTCTCGCAGTACAACAAAATATATTCTACGTTATTAAATTTGACGTGACGACAGAAGCAGAGTTAGCTGCCGAAACGCCGTGTATATAAAATACACCTCAAAAACAGACAAGTCTCCAATATAATATTTTTACAGCAAAGCAACCATTGTTCGAAACCTCTACAGAATGAATCCGCAAACAAGTATAATACCTGTTATTACGGAAATAGTTTTAAAATAACGTTGAGTGAAAAAGATTACCTTTAAACTGAACAGCAACACATTTGCTGTTCATGAATCAAGTTGTAAAAAATATGGCGACAAAAGTCATTGAAGACTTCCAAACGCATTCAACATTTCTAGGACTTCCTTGCTGCAGAAATAGCAACACTTCCCATCGCATTCAAGTTATAAGGACTTAATGAGCATTCAGTTTCCATATTTCGGCGCACAATTGGCTGCTTTCTTCAGCATTAAGCACGACAGTGCAACAGCGGTCTACACTATGTCACGTAAGCTGTTTTCCTTGAATAAAATACAATGTAGTTTGGTAAATAGACATAAAAGCTTCGGAGGAACGTACTGCTTCCATCTTTAGGTACGAAAAACCACGTGACTCTTTATACTGACGACGAAGGCAGCAGGTATCTCCGAAACGTTATTAACAGCTTTAACTGGACACGCCTGCCCTCCACGACACGTTTCCCTCCACCTTTCCTTCACAACCTGCCTCTTTTCCAGCTTGAGTTAATTTTTTCCTGACGACACAAGCAACATATCACTCCGAAGATCTGGTCATCACCCGACTTCAGGCTGTGATACAATGGAAGTCCACACTATAATGTTCGCATTACAGATGAATTAGTGTATACGATTTGATACTATGTACGTACGTACGCACCTATGCATGTCTGCAGGTGCCTACCACCATTGCGATTTAACCCTTTAAAGACTAGGATTAATCGAGGTTATAGTTTAACATTCAGTCCGTACCGCGCAGTAAACACTCTCTGTTCTGGTTACGAAAACCAATCAGTTAATGCTGTATAGGGAAATAATCGCGGTTTGTTCTGAGATCCATACAAAACACATAAATACACTGTGTGGGCAGGATGTACGATTTTTTAATGTGAAAGCTCACATTACATAAAGTAACCACTAGAATTTAAAGGGCTAAGTATACGGGCTGGTTGAGGGAGAGAGACAAGCGGCGGTATGTCAGAGTTTACCTTAATGTAACAAGGCAGACGCTGAAGGAAGCATAAGCCTTCAGTGTAACAGAAGACGTACTTTTGGAACATTACATTTCATCAGGGCCCTATTTAGTTGACTGGGTTTACGAGTTAGCCTTCGCATCCGGTAAATATTTCATGTCAACACGAAAGAAGCGCTTTATTCTAACCGAATCCAGTCAACCCACTATTTATAACTGATTGCTGTACAATGGCTAAGGCCGGTAAGATTTTGTAATGTATAAGCACCGCGATTGTGTGTTCGAATCTCGTTCATGTCGTGCTGTGTTTTTGTGTGTTCAACTGTTGTACATAAAGGCTTATACAGGCTCAAGTACACGGCCTGAGGCAGGCATAACGAAATGAATACACACACTTATTGGTTCAGAAAATATTGCTGGTTCAGAACGGGGTAAGGTACAATACAGAAGAAGAGTGATGATGATGATGATGATGATAATGATGATGATACAGTCGAACTCGGTTATGACGTCATGAAAGGGGCTGAATATTTTGTGTAGTTATAAACGAGTTGTGCCGATCCCAGTGGCCGCGCGGTCTAAGGCGTAGGTCTGCGGCAGAGCGCTTGCTGGGATCGTGGGTTCGAATCCCACCGGGGGCATGAATTTTTTTTCTCTTGTACAGTGTTTGTGTTGTCAGGTAGAGGTTTCTGCGACGGGCCGATCCCTCGTCCAGAGGAGTCCTACCGACTGTGGTGTGTGTCTGAGTGTGATCAAATGAAAATAAACAACCTCGACGCAGAAGTCAGGACTAAGAAATGATACACGAGTTGTTCTTTATCACGGGTACTAATTAGGCCTACTTGAAGCACACAGAGATAAGACAATTAAAATCACAGAGTAGGAAGAATAAAGTTGTAACTACAGTCAGAGCAGTTGATCTGGACGTCGAGAGAAAATACACAAAACGAGAAGTGATGCCACGTAAGCCATTGCCATAGCTGAGGAAGCAGGGCAGACGTGAAGGGATGAAGCGACAATTGGCAACGCAGGTCCCAGTCTAAGCTCAGGTAACCGTCAGAGAGTTGTAACGTGTCATTTGAACAAGAAAGGTAAGCGGGAAACAGATCCAGTGTTCGCAGTACAGTTTTCTTATTGCTACCAACATTACGGATTCTCTCGATGTCTTTAGCACGGTCCATAACATGAAACAGTCGATCCCAGTGGCCGCGCGGTCTAAGGCGTAGGTCTGTGGCCAAGCGCTTGCTGGGATCGTGGGTTCGAATCCCACCGGGGGCCATGGATTTTTTTTTCTCTTGTACAGTGTTTGTGTTGTCAGGTAGAGGTCTCTGCGACGGGCCGATCCCTCGTCCAGAGGAGTCCTACCGACTGTGGTATGTGCCTGAGTGTGATCAAGTGAAAATAAAAACAACCTCTTATACCTACTGTGAGTAGGTATAAGAGGTCAAGACTGCGACTACGAGGTGCAATAAACAATAGCTATTCATTCGGCGACAATGATAAAACAATGACATGTTTTCAGGCTTCCATCGCAATGCTGATGAGGTCTGCGTTCTTCTGGGATGTTACACAGCGTTGATTGGTAATTGTTTACCGACGTTTCGGGACAACCTATCTGTCCCTTCTTCAAATGGTCAAGAAGCTCAAAAAGAAAGAAGATGGGCCCGATACGTTGTCCCTAAACGTTGATAAACAGTTACCAATCAACGCTGTGTAATATCCCAGAACAGCGCAGATCCAATGACATGGTCACTGTACACGTATAGCTAATGTGATACATAATAGCTACAACCTTGTCGATTGTCTGAGGGCACAAGAATACATGTTAAGAAATCAGCGTAAAAAAGACTGAAAATTGTCTACGCCTGTGAGTGCCATAAAAGCAAGAGGGCAAACAAATACTGTATTAACCTTTCAAAGCCTAGCGGTAACTTCACATACGACCCGGTTTAACATTAAAAAATTCTACGTGGTGCCCACATTGCGTTTATGTGTTTTGTACGGATCTCAGAACAAACAGCAACTTTTGCCTTATAAAACATTAAGAGACTGATTTTTATACCCGAAGTGGAGAGTGTTTACAGCGCGGTACGCACTGAGTCCTTATATAAAACAGATTACGTTCCGTCTTTAGAGGGTTAAGCATAATTAAAGTGGTTAGCTTTACGTTCCGGCCGCCTTATTACCGACGAACGAGCCCTCTGTCATCATTGAATATGAGGCTGCATGGATTCCACAACAGGTCTGGACGACTGAGAGACAGAAAATCCCTCTCCCCTCCTGAGAATCGAAACCCGATTCCTCTGTCTTCCTGCCTGTAGTCTGGTCCCTGTACCGACTGTGTTATCCCGTTTCTCCTTACTCTATAATGCAGTTCACAGAATTCCTAACGAGTACTTTGTATTTCACTGAAATTACTTCCGGTCTGTTAACAAGAGTCCATTATGGCTTCATGTAAAGCAGGCTTTGTTATGGCTGCAAATCGGAAACGTAGCCCTCTTCAATATTCTCAATTATTGGGTTCTCCTTTATATATGTCAAATAATTCCCTGGGGCGGAGTCCTTGTATTTACGGTTGATTCAATGAAGCTATCAGTTGCTCAGGATGCAGCGTGGAATGGTAGAATGATTTGTGGATAAAGAATCGGAAAGGATGTCGAAAGGACAAGTCATGGCCTCGTTTGAGGTGTAATACCTTCACATTCCTGCAGTGACTGATGAAAACCACGAAAAACATATAAGTACACTCGGTAACCCAGTAAAAATTCGAACCTAGTATCTCCCGAAGGAAATTTACAGTCTTTTGGGAATGTAGTTTATTAGAAATTTGGTGAATAACAAAACTCACTGGCAGCTGAGGGACCGTGGATCGATTCCTGATAGAGGTAAGAGATTTCTCTCTTCTCAAAAATGTACCGACCGGCCCTGGGTCCCAGAGAGCCCCGTTTACAATGGGTACCTGGCAAAACTTCTCGGGGGTGAAGCGACCATGGCGTGAAGCTGACCACACAACTCTATTTATCCCTAACGCAAGAATGAACTATTCCTCCACTCCTGCATATGCCTTAGTGGCACGTACAGGGGGACAACCAGAGCTGTGGAGTCGGAGTCGGAGCCGTGAAGTCGGAGTCGGTAAAAATGTACCGACTCCGACCTCAGTCGAAAATTTTAACTAGATATTCCAACTCCAGAGCCCTGATAGCTACAGTAACCATTAGACTTACACTTAAATACAGGCTATAAGTCTAAAAACTAGCCTGATGATTCACGTGGTGGTGATAAAACGTCTTATAGGTTTACCGTTATTAATACATATTGAGCTTTTATGAAGGAGTCGGAGTCGGAGGTTTTGTGTACCGACTGCACAGCCCTACACACAATTTCACCTTTTACATTCCGAAAGATAATGCATGCATAAAACAGCGGCATTAATTCCACACAAGTGTTCAGTCCAAACAGTCTTAACATCCTTTGCCGTGAGCTTTCATTTCCTGACTCACAAATGCTTCGTATACAGCAGAGGTGGGGAAGTGAGAGAAAGAGAAGAAATTGTGTTTCTCAGCCAGAGATTAGCTACATTATTTATAGGATGGAAGCCACTGTGAAGTGCGTCGCTGCCACCTCCGCTCTGTAGTTAACTACCCCATCAACACCATTTTCTTCGCCTCTCTCTTACTTGAACACACCGGCACTTCCTGCAGTTTTTTTTTCTGAACTGCACACACAACAGTCACACCTCCGAAACAAAAGAACGCAGAAAGAGGGAAGAACACAAAATAGATTAGATTCTGAAAGAGCATCCCAAGAAAATGGGATGAGGGAAGAAATAAGATAGGAGAGACGACAGAAGCCACATCAATTTAAAAAAGAAAGCGCAAGAAAAAACAGAGCAAGATGGGTTATATGCGTAGAACGCAATATTGAGGGGCGTTTGGATCTTTAAATGCTAGATTCCTGTCAATTGGTAATACCACTAAACGCATGGGGGCCACACGTTTTGTTGTTCTCCATAATGACACATAATGATCAATGGTATTAATAATAATCATTATTAATTATTATCGATGATGATAATAATAATAATAATAATAATAATCAATCGGTATTTATTAACGTGAAAGCTTAACAGCAAAGATGCCTATTATAAAGCCAGCACGAAAAAACACACAAAATACAAAAACAGCACAAATACACAAACACTAAACAAACAAACAAAGACGCAATCAAAAGAATTAAATAGATATGTAAAATCACTGGGGCAAAAAATAGAAGAAATTACAAATAAGTTAATGAAATACAAGAAATACAAATAAGTTAATGTAAGAAATGTGAGAAATGTTCAGTTTCAGCACAAAAACGGCTTTAAAGAAGTAATGGGTTTCCTAAAGATATCGACGTCTTTGCACACGCGGTTAGCATCTTTCTGGCAGAGAGTTTTTACAAGTAGCAGTGAACAGAGAGGAGTTTCTGACATTGCGAGAAGGAACACGTATGCCAGTGGTGTCCAAGAGAGAGGGACAGCATAATAATAATAATAATAATAATAATAATAATAATAATAATAATAATGTGTTATTCAGATGATCTGGTGGTGAGTGTATTTCTTTGAATAACCTGTTTATATGTCTACAGTGATATGCCTTATAAACAATATTTCGCACAGAGTTTGTATGCACATTCGTAATCTATGTACAGACTTAATTTCATATGCCAAGATACAAGAAATAGATACAAATACCATGATGGCACGTTCGTAATTTCCTTAGTTATGGGTCATGTAAATCGCATAAGGACAAGAGCCAAAGTGCAAAGGAAAGTGGTGTAACAGCACGAAGACTATGTCATTCGAATATTAGGGCACATAGCAAAAGTACAGACACTGTCGTTAGAACAGTAAATATGTAAATAAATAAATAAACGCTTCTAGTTCTGTACTTACGTGGGGCAGGTGTTGGAAGTCAGAGGTGAAAACATTTATGAATACGAGTAGTATAAAGTAGCAACAAACTGCGGCTGAACACGTGCTTTAGTGACTCACTGTCTGCGTTTGCAGATAAAGTTTATAGCGCGCCTGTAGAAAGAAACACTGCTCAATGCATACTGTCTTCAGTGAACAGAAGGCAGCAAAGTTGAAGTTGTCCACGTTTACGCCGTGAAGGCATATAGGGGGCAGCAGAAGTATAGCTCCATTCATTTTTAACCTCGGCACTTGATGGTGGCGCGTGGTCAACTTCACGTCCCTACCACGTCACAAAGAGTTCCTGTCTCATGCTGCAACCACCGTACCACTGCGGCCTTGACATCTTCATCTAACCCGCAAAACATAGACAGGACCTCTGCATCGCGACAGCGCAAAAGACATGGAAGGTGCATGACGAAAATTCCGGCCTGTGTGCAGGACGGTTCAGCACCTTCCAGCATATGGAGCGCAGCGTGTCTTGGACGGTGCTGGCCACATGGGACCCGGTGCCGTCCGGCGCAGTCGTGCTGCATGATGACACCTCATGGGCACACCGTGACCTCGTCTGTTGACGGTCATACAGAGAACTCGGTGGGTCCCATAGTACCGGTGTGCTCTTCAATAACGCTGTGGTATAAATTGCAACTACTGCCCAGCACGGAAGAGGTTTTAAATGTATGGTAACCTTAACAGTATTGATGACTGTACGGGGCACTGAGGTCGGCAAAATGTGAGAAATTAAAGGTCCGTACAGTGAATCGAGGACGGCAGTAAAGGGATACAGCGCTAAACTACTGTAGATTCGGTTTGGACGGAGAGCAAAAGCTCTTGCCACAGCAGCAGTGTAGAGATTTCGTTTTGGAAGGAATCCATCAGCTCGAGTGTTAATGGGGTGCCTTCCTCAGTGCCTATGGGGACAACTTTTAATTACCTAAAGGCCTGAAAAACCCCCCAACGAGTTCCATTTGAACAAGACCCATAAGGAGACACCACAAACACTCAGTTCTGACAATCACAAAACATGAGAGACACAAACCAAACACGTATTTTGCAAAGTCTCCGAATACCATTTCTTACAGACGTGTCCTTCCATGACACCCGATTAACGTTAGTCTAAATGAATTTGCAAGAAGCAAGAAAGACTTCATATGAACACAACGAAAGACGCCACACTGTACGATCGCAAGAAAGCAAATACTACCAAGTTATGGCTGCAGAGCGTGTACCATAACTACAGAGCGGGCTTGTATAAACATGATAATGCAGGCGTGCAGTCATCTCTTGTTTCTAAATCTTTTTTTTTTGTATTTTAATTTTGAGTACCAAGTCTTGTCAGGACTCTCTTTTGAACAAGCTGTGTCAAGCGAAAAATTGAATTCATTCCCACTGAAAAACTCATCTCCCTGACATCAAAGAAATATGACAGTAGTCCAGCTGTGGCTTATTTTATTTAGTTCAAAACAGAAGAACAAAAACTGGCGTATTTGAAATATTAACATGATGACAGAACGAGTAGAAAATTACTACGTCGTTGCCAAAAAAAAAAAATGTTCAAAGGAACAGAAATTTAAAATGTATTAGTAAAGTTCTGAAACGTAAAAACTCGTCTAAATAATGCACGAAAGCTCACTTCCTACTACACAGAAAACACAATGCGTCCTCAGTACAAAGACCGACTGATCAGTGCTGTGTAGGGGAGTACCGTATTAGATGTATACTGCGTCTTACACAACACACAACAACAGACACTAAACTTGACACAACAGCAATACGCACTGCCACGTGCTACCATCGAGAGGTACGCTAGGAACTTCCTCGATAAGAGTGGCATTGCGATACTGACCAAAGTTGGGTATCACAGATTTTCCAAAAATTTAGAAACCACCTCAAAATGGTGACATGAAACAAGTTTCACACCGAAAAGCCACAAATGTTAGGCGCCACCATACAGAATTTAGTGGCCCCGGATTTGTGCACCCATGAACTAAAGCATATCGTCCATTGCCGTTTGCAGCCCTCACATTCTGTTCTTATTCGTAACTACTTGCTAACGTACATAAAGACAGCATAGATAAAACGGCGACCGTTAGCCCTTTACATACACGGGTGCTCCAGAGACAAGTTCTATCTCGCTCCGGGAGTTTTTAAACAGACATTGATGTGCACATAACTGCGTATAACTATACCACCACTTCGCCATACGTCTTCATGGCATTGCTCTTACGTTAAGCCAAGCACTTTATATTTAATTACATTTTACCTTCCCTGTCAATCAATTTGACGCTGTCCATACAGTTGTCTACATAGACTTACACAAATAACACTACGTATTCAATGTGACACAACCTGCATTTGTTACTATTTTTTTCAAACACTACATGTTGCTTAATGTTTATCATCCCAGTTGGCATTTAAGTACAAACTACAATTCTATTCTTTCTCAAAGAATCTAACAATCAATTGCATCTCACCCTCGACGCTCCACTCTTCACAATTTTATCTCACACTTTATTTTACCTTTGTACTATTTTTATACTTTTATACAATTCTTTTATATTGTATTAAACATTTTATCTGTATTTGTAAAGGGGAAGGCCTTCCCCTACAACTGTGTACGGTTTGCTTGTTCTTGTATACGTACCGCCTGATGATGGCTTCCTAAAGCCGAACTCATGGTAGCTCAAAAATAAAAGAACTTAAAGAAAACTTGGCTGTAACTGATTACTTCTTTGGGAAGGAATAGAATTGTATCTTGTGCTACACGTTTCGACCAAGCCGATCATCCTCAGGTGTCTGTCTATACACAGACTTAAAATTCAAAGGAAAATGTCAAATTTTGCGAGATCTCACACGATATAAAACGTACCATTTGTGAGATCTTGCAAATTTACATTTTTACTTTGAGTTTTTAAGTTTTTTCTGAACAAACACATGATGATGATGATGATGATGATGATGATGATGATGATGATGATCGGCTTGATCGAAACATGTAGTGTTTGAAAAAATAATAACACATAGAAGTTGTGTCAGACGGAATTCGTAGTGTACTTTATGTAAGTTTTACCTTCCCAATTGACTCGTTTTATTTCTCTCCGAAAACCAGTTACAGTAGCTTCTATACTTTTAGAACCGTCTTACCCTAAGAAGTGTAATTATTTTAGAGTTCAAAGACTCGGTTTATTTATACAGAAACAATTACCGTGCCGCGCAGAAGAACAATAGCTGGAACTTCAAAGCAATCTTACTTCTGCTTGAACTAAGTGTCTCGTTTCAGTTCGTTAGTTATCCAGCTACGGGAGAAGCACTGTTATGAGACGCCTTCACAGTGGAACAATACTCACCCGTTCAATAAACAAGGCGTCATAGGATGCACGCGTGTTTACAATGGATTAACCTCGAGTGGGCACGGGTGTTGGTAAGTGCCATCCACTCACATGTGTTCTTGTTGTTTATTGATAACTGAATAATGAAATTCAGCGGATGATGAAAACATGACACCATATCACTACAAAATATACTAAAAGTAACCATCTTCAGAGACTACGTGGATACATTTCCATATGTATATATACGAACATGAATAGAATATTGTATTTGTTGACGCCCAGGGACGCCTGTAACGGCTTTCAAAAAGTACAACCTTTCTCATAACCAAGGAGCGTCGCGATATTTTGGCCACACTCAGTGACACACACACACACACACACACACACACACACACACACACACACACATATGGTAGGACTCCTCTGGACGAGGGATCGGCCCGTCGCAGAGATCTCTACCTGACAATACATAACACTCACAAGACAGACATCCATGTCCCCGGCGAGATTCGAACCCGCATTCCCAGCAAGCGAACGGCCGTATACCCACGCCTCAGACAGCGCGACCACCGGGATCGGTTCCTGCCCATATCATTACCCCTAATTTGGTCTCAATGACGCAATAATAATAATAATAATAATATAATAATAATAACAAAACAACTTTGGTAAAGACTTTATTTATTTATGGTGTAAAATTTGAACGTACTACGGCAGTGACCACTCAGCTTCCTTTATTGTGGGTGTACGGTAGGTAGTTTGGTAGATACGTATCCATGTACCAAAACACACGGCGTCACATACAAGAAGAAAGTAATTTTTATGTATGGTGTATTTAAGTACCGTGAAGTAGCTTCCACCACAGAGTGCGGCACGTAGCATGATTAGGGGGGGGGGGAAACCTTTTGAAAATATGTGGAAAGGAACTGGCCGAGGCCTACCTTTGAGGTACTATCCACATATTTGCCTGGAGGAACGAGGAGCCGGTCCCAGGGAGAAGAACTGAACCCGGGCCGGGCACATTGCAGTAAGGCACAGCCAGGGCCACCGCCGTATTAGTAACAGGTCGATCGCTACAGACGACATCTTGGTGCTGCGTACCACGGGAAATGGCCCCTTCAAAACGTTACCACGATCCCGCAGCAGATGTTTAGTTAGCGAAGTGCGGAACGGTGAAGTTCCTAAAAGTACCCTCACCCTCCGGGCAGCAACTTGCTTCCTAGTTCCCCGTCATAGACTGCAGGCACCCTCGTCACTTTATCGCGTAGGTAGACATTAGGAACACGAAACATGAGAGCTTTACTACAGGGTGTACAGAGATGCTGTGCAATGGGGTGCAAAGGGGGCCCATACTGCCTGCTTAAATTTGTTTATTTATTTATGGTGTTCGAGAATATGGTGCTGGGGAGGATATTTGGGCCTGAGACGGACGAGGCGAGAGGGGAGTGAAGACTACAAAACGAGGAACTTAATGACCTGTTCTCATCACCAAATATTATTCGGGTAATCAAATCGAGAAGAATGAGATGGGCGGGCATGTAGCACGTATGGGGGAAAAGAGAGGTGCACACAGGATTTTGGTGGGGAGACCTAAGGGAAGGCGACCAGTTGGGAGACCCAGGCGTAAATGGGAGGATAATATTAAAATGGATCTTCAAGAAGTGGGATGGGTGGGCATGGACTGGATTGAGCTGGCTCAGGATAGGGACAGGTGGCGGGCTGTTGTGAATGCGGTAATGAACCTCCGGGTTCCATAAAATGCGGGGAATTTCTTGACTAGCTGAGAAACTGTTAGCTTTTCAAGAAGGCCTCTGCTCCATGCAGTTAGTCAGTTAGTTAGTTAGTTAGTTAGTTAGTTAGTTAGTTAGTTAGTTAGTTAGTTAGTTGTTTATTTTACGATGCTGCTATGCCTTCATGACGAATTAGGAGCAGACTGAATTCCGGGAATGTTTGCTATTATTCGGTCCAGAATCTTTTGTCTTCCAGTTTGATATCCAAAAATATGAAAATGACGATATACAGAACTATAACTTAGCCTTCGAGTATATCAAATATATATGGTCATTATTTTATCTGACAACTGACGGTTGCTAAGTCCTATAGACTAGCTTCTCGTACTATGTAGGCTAGTCACTAGATGCCCACACGGGTGCTGGGAAGTGACAGACCATAATTGTCAGATGAAATAAGGAGAACGGACAATGCCCTAAGTACTTGTGATATTCTTACAACGAACGTCACAAACGTTTAGACAATCACAACAATTCATTTTGGACCAATCAATACGCTACCTTCTTATTGAACAGCCCCTTATTTGGCCTTTGTGCTCACGTTTTAGACAAGATCTTTCATTTCCCTCTTGTTAATTTTCATCCAATCACTTTGCATCATGCTATCCAATTTGAAGAGCACTAACATAATTCTGCAGCACACGAATGAAAAACCAGACCTTTCCCTGAACCCCTCTATTTCACCCCCCCCCCCCCCCCCCCGCCCCAACACAGCAACTCGGTTTTTATAATTCACTCAGTGGAACGGGGAGTCATTCGATCACTCTGTGCCACGTGGCTGATCCATCAGTGAGTCATCTAACAAACCCTAGCAGCACAACTGGGTAGCCCCTCTGAGGGTGCTATTGTGACATGTATGCTCTGAAAGAGTGCCCCTTGCTACACGAACCCTCTATGGGTGTCATTAGTGGGAAACAGGGACTGTGGGGTTGAGGGGGAACTGCTGCCGACCGACAGACCAACTAACCGAGTTGCAAATTCCGCACTTCATTTCGTGCGACTGCGTACACGCAGTCTAATCTTAAGCACTGCTACTTAACCATCCAATCAGGGACACAAATTACATCGCATGAGCCAGGGGCTTCGTCAAGTAAATACGTATTCTATAATTTGGCTCCTACGTCATGTACCCAATAATCACTCTCTCATCTTGTCAGCGCAAGCAGCAGGTTACTTACAAAAGGACTCATCTGAACTCTATAACACAATAAATAAATATAACTTGGGATTATCAACTAAACGGTACACCCCTGACAAAAATAACAGAGAATATGGCAATAGGAAA
Source organism: Coptotermes formosanus (assembly GCA_013340265.1). Taxonomy (NCBI): domain Eukaryota; kingdom Metazoa; phylum Arthropoda; class Insecta; order Blattodea; family Rhinotermitidae; genus Coptotermes; species Coptotermes formosanus. Next base: position 435,360 of record BLKM01011461.1, on the reverse strand, counting down.
CAGGGTCGAAATATGAAATGGTGACTTGAAAATCTTCGATTTTCTGGGATTTCACGCACATTGGTAGTTTGTTACTGACGTTTCGCATCAACTTGTCCCATCTTCAAGGGACAAGCAGTAGAAGGTTGTCCCGAAACGTCGGTAACTACGAATCTACGCTGCGTTAAATCGCGAACAGTGGCTTTCTCTGTTTTCAGTATACCCATGCTACTCATTCAGAAAGACCTGTGTTCAAATCTCGGCCCTCAAATTGGGTATCCTTACTGAAGCATTTCGTAATTTTCTGAGCACCCCCTACCCCAGAAAAGTGCTCGGGTATCTCAAAATATGCATCACCACGTCTTTCGATAACCTTCCTAAACCACCATTCATTAATCGGGAAAGCGGAACAGCACACTACACCACAGCGTTGCTTCACGCCCTACTTGTGTTTCTGGAAACGTGGGCGTAAATCAAAAATAATATTCCCACAAGAAAAAAGAAATAAATGCACACAAGCCAGGCAAATGGCGTTAAACTGAAAATGATATGGCGTAAATTAGGAAGTGTTGTAAATTGGTAAGGGGCGGTAAAGCAAAAAGGCGTAACAGAAACGAGCGTTAAACAAGGCCTTACTGTATAATGACTAGACTACGGGATGGATAATCTGGGGTTCGAATCCCGGTTGGGGTAAGAGGTTTTCCTGTTCCCCCCCCCCCCCAAGGCCAGTCCTGAGCCCCACTCAGCTTCCTGTTCAACAGGAACTCTGGTTCCTTCCCGTTGGTAAAGCGGCCGAAGCGTTATGTTGACCACTCACCTCCTTCCAGTGCTGAGGTTAAGAATAGGAGGAGCTATACCTCAAGTGCTCCTATACGCCTTCACCCCATCAATCGACGCTACATAGCCTTAGCCTGACTAACGGACAGCGCTGTTAAATCAACTATAAAAAATAAATTTTCCTCTCCAATTATGCACCACGCTACGAAGGCGTAGCGGTGAGGGAAGGTAAACATCCACGCATTCTTAACCTTCGCACTAGATCGATGGTGACTACCAATCAGTCGGCATGGCGTAACACCCAGAAGGCTTGCATCTGTAAGCTGACAGTTACCCAGCTTATCCAAGAAACTTTCCGCATTTTGTGCAACCCGAAGGTTCATTGCCGTACTCACAAGAGGCCGCCACCTGCCCCTATCCTGAGCCATATGATTTCATTCCACACGCTCCTATTCTTTGAGACCCCATTTAATGTTTTACTCCCATCTAGGCCTAACTAACTCCATAGTGCCGAGGCCTTCTTGAGAAGCTAACAGTTTCTCAGCTAGTCAAGAAATTCCCCGCATTTTATGGAACCCGTAGGTTCATTACTGCATTCACAACAGCCCGCCACATGTCCCTATCCTGAGCCAGCTTAATCCAGTCCATGCTCCCCATCCCTCTTCTTGAAGATCCATTTTAATATTATCCTCCCATCTACGCCAGGGTCTCCCAAGTGGTCGCCGTCCCTCAGGTCTCCCCACCAAAATCCTGTATACACCTCTCCCTTCCCCCATACGTTCTATATCCCCCAGTCATCTCATTCTTCTCGATTTGATTACCCGAACAATATTTGGTGATGAGAACAGGTCATTACGTTCCTCGTTATGTAGTCTTCTCCATTCCTCCTGTCGTCTCGTCCCTCTTAGGCCCCATCTACGCCTACGTCTACAAAGTGGACTCTTTGCTTCAGGTGTTCCCATGAATCCCTGCATTAATTTCTCTTACCTCCGACGAGTGTTGCATTACAGCCAAGCTTACTCGGTTGAGTGGTCTTATGTATTTCCAGGCACGCAGTTCCAAGCACACGCTAAATCTTCATGCAAATTTCCTGCAAAATTTTTATTACAAAATTTTAGAGGCAAGGGGCATAGAATCAGACACAGCAAACGCTAAAAAGGGCGTCTGTTATGCGAACATCTGTACCGAGGATTATTAGACGCTGACCGAGCTCATACAAAAACAGATAAAAAAAGTCTAGTGTGGTAGACAGAATATATGCATATCAAAGGATTTCTCATCGGATATTCTATGTATAGTGCTGCTACAGAAAACAGACATATCCCGATGTTATAATCACAGATTCGGTTAGAGGAGCAAATTAAAAACAACACATACATGCCATACTCATATCACATGTGGCATACAATGACCCAGTACACAGCGGATTAAAATACGCGCTAAGCTTCGATATTCATTAACTGCTATGTGTTGTTCAAACACCGTGAAGCTAAAAATATGCATTAATTGGCATCTTAACCCTCTCATATTGGTTCTGATTTAATGAAACCTCCTTTTATTATGGTTTCCAGACTAAGTGTATTAACCCTTTAAAGACGAAGCGTATCTGTTTTATATAAGGACTCAGTGCGTACCGCGCTGTAAACACTCTCCACTTCGGTTATAAAAACCAATCTCTTAATGTTTTATAAGGCAAAAGTTGCTGTTTGTTCTGAGATCCGTACAAAACACATAAACGCAATGTGGGCACCACGTAGAATTTTTTAATGTTAAACCTGGTCGTATGTAAAGTTACCGCTAGGCTTTAAAAGGTTAATATGAATATGAGACATTATTACTGCTTAAAAGAGATCAGTGCTAACTACGCGTACCGCCTGATTTTCACATATAATATAGAATTTCGCTCATTTTATTTGTGGGGGTTTGTTCAGTCCTCAGAGCGAACAGCGGCTCTTTCCCTAAACATGATTACCTTGTCGATGTTCGTAATAAAGACACGACTTTTCTGTGAGGTAAGAACCAAATTTCAAATAACTAATATTTCAAAAGTTTCGCATTACGAAGGATTAAATTATTTATTCATCATATAGGCATATTTTGTAAGTAAAATGAATACCAATTAATAACCGTATACACGATATAAGTAGTCTTCTGGGATGTTACATCGTGTAGTTTGATTCAAATTTACGTATGTTGCGGACCAACCTGATACCTACACATTTGGGGCGAAATACTCGTCACTCCTCTGGCATCACATTCCTCTGAAACGTAATCAAATCGCACAACCGTGACCTCTGCTTAGCAAGAAACGTGAGGACTTCAAACCACACAAGTAGGCAATATAACGGAACACTGATTCACCCTATAGCTGTTTTATTCTCTTCCCTTCGGTACAGGACCGTAATAATGTGAGAAGGTTTAAAAAAATATCAAATTCCAATTCCGTGCGTCAGCCCCTATTTTAATAATAATAATAATAATAATAATTATTATTATTATTATTATTATTATTATTATTATAAGCATGTACCAAAATCAGTAGAAACAAGTCAAGTGGGCAAGGTAACCGTATTTCAGAATTAACATGTGCAAGCCGACAGAACCATCCCCAACAATAAACAAGACACCATAATCCGGGATAATGAAAAAGAAAAATTATGCTAATTGATGTAGCAATCCCGGGAGACAGAATTGTGATAAAGAAAGAAGCCGGGAAGGTTCTAAAATATAAAGACCTTATAACAGAAATACAGCGCATGTGAAATGTAAAAACAAAGGTGACGCCAGTAATAATAGGGGCAACTGGAACCATTTCAAAATCCTTCAGAAAATACTTGAGCAGCGTACCGGGAAAGCGCGATATCAAGGAACTACAGAAAACAGCTATATTGGGCACAGCACACACACTGCGGAAAGTGCTATGTAGAAACACAACAGAGTTTAATATTGCAGACAGCGCTTTATGCACCATTAACAGTACGCGCGAAATAGCTGCGAGACTGTGTACCCTAGAAACATGGTTTGTTTCAGGTCTATAAGTGTGATTACCCTGCATAAAGGGGGTGATGTAATAATAATAATAATAATAATAATAATAATGTTATTTGTAATTATTTAAAGACGCTCCAATTTCTTATATGGTCCATGGAAATACATTTCGTCATTCGTCTCGTAAGTTTAATTTCAGCAGCTGTAACTGTAATTATGCCTTCTGCTTTCATTGTCTAGCATTACCTCCCACCTACAAATGTCAGCGAACTTTCATATGGGATATACATCGCAGTCCTGCCAGATGACGTCACATACATTCCGAGCTGCAGGGAATGTCCACTGAGAGGTTACAGTTGCACCGTAACAGTGACGCAGCGGGAATTGCTGCGGGGATTTCCCGTCACTGTGCACACAGGTTGGTCACTTGTTTCATTTAACGGTATACAGCCCCTAAAATTTCAGCAGGAAATTCTGAAAATTCCCGACTACAGCTGAGATTTCCACAGATAACCATTCAATTGAAAGATTCGCATACATCATAGCCCTGGACGATACCAAGCAATCACAATTTCGCTGAATACTAACGCCACAAATTAGCAAATTTCTTAAGAGAAAGCAAAATACAATGCCGCAGTGCCGACCGAAGCACAGGCACCCGTTCATTGCGTCCTAGTTTAATACAATTTAACTGAATTTTCACACCATAAAATTGAACATTTCTTAAGACACAGCTCCATACAATCGGCAAAATATAACGCTGAAATGCCGACCGAAGCGTAGGTACCAGTGACTGCTTCATAAAGACAAATTAAAAAAAAAATGTCATCAATCGTACGAACAACCCGGGTGTGATTTACAATCCAAGCTTACTGTACAGTGGGTGGTTTCTTAAATGATGCTGTCACCAGCTTAGACTACAGGCCTAGTACGCCGAACAAAACGCTGACCTGTATAATACTGTAGAACTGCTGTGTATACAGTTTCATCAAAACGCATCAAACATGCACAAATATTGTATCACTCATCCGTTTGCAAGATGAAAAGCATAAACACGGTGACACGACGATCTTTGAAGTTGTGCATAAACAAATGTAAAGCAGCTGGGGTCTCATTCGACATGCTTTTCACTCGTTTCATTACATTTCCAATTTCCCATCAGGCCTGTTTTATATACAATTTTTTTTTCTCCTCAGAATAATTCGGACGATATTTACTCTTTGTGTTTTATCAGAACCGAAATGCACAGGCAGCAGCATTAATCCGGTGAGTCACGACCAACACAGGACAAAGAGATATCGCAGAACAAAGAACTAGTCGGGGCATGAGGACGGACGGACAGACAGAGTGACACGAGCCAAAGTCCTGAGTTTTCCGGAATCATTCATTTCATTTCACTTCCACAATATATTCTTCGTCACGATCTCTGGGTGGAGATGGGTGAATGTAGGCGGTTTATAGAATGACAGAGGGTGACACCCACCCCACTTCCCTCCTGTATCAACCATCTAGAGCACCAACTCAACGTGCATCCCCTAACAGTAGACCTCTAACATGAAAGTAGATTAGAGGGTCTTTTTCTTCCCTTTAGTACAGAACAAAGAATTTCCACACAGATTAGCTTATATTAACGGGAGCCATTTCTATTCAATTAACTGCATAACAAAGGCATTTCCTTTTATTAATTCAAACGGATGAACGGAAGTAACCTGAAAAGTATTTATTAGACCTTGGAAGAGAAGAACCATAATTGGCATTGCAATAGAGTGCCATCTGCAGAATTTAAATTCTAACAACTCTACCCACCCCACAACAAATGAAATTTCCTTTATTCAAAACAAGAGTAAACTGTGTTCTGGGTTCCATCGTGAAATATACAGAATAGAGGTTTGAGTGTGGGTTATTTATAGCACACGGGCAGGCGGCAAGAAAAATTTAAAAGAAAAATTGTAGAAGAGATTAACCCTTTAAAGACGGAACGTAATCCATTTTATATAAGGACTCAGCGCGTACCGCGCTGTAAACACTCCACTTCGGTTATAAAAACCAGTATCTTAATGTTTTATAAGGCAAAAGTTGCTGTTTGTTCTGAGATCCGTACAAAACACATAAACGCAATGTGGGCACCACGTAGAAATTTTTAATGTTAAACCTGGTGGTATGTAAAGTTGGTTTGGTCACGTACAAACAACGGATAGAATGGGGGTTCTCGGATGAACATTACAATTAAAATTTGAAGGAAAGAGACATATTTGACGCGACGGTTCACAGCAATACTAGAACACATCAGGAAGAAACGAATGCACTGACAAAATAAACAACACAACCAATGTACGTATAAAGTAACAATGACATGCGTTCGCGTAAGCACTGTTGTCGTGGGAAAGCAATAAGTAATATTATATATTCTGAGTGTGTGTCTGTACCCTTAGTTATACAGCATGCAAAACGCATGCGCCGTATTATATTGTCATCTGTGGCCTGCCTGGCTCTGCTATATTTTTCCACATTATCACATAAACGGCACGATTTTCGACGAAAAAAAGCAATTCAACATAAAATGTGTGTTTTGATTTTCTCTACAACTTTTATGTGAAACATTTCTCATTCTAAGAAGAATTCAGCGACATACTGTCATAACCGCACATAGCTCTTCATGTAAAGTACCCGTTATTCTTGTCAGATTTCAATGTAACTCGAATTTTCGCGACAATTTTCGAAAAATACTCAAATAGAAAATTTTATGAAAATTCGTCCAGTGCGAAGGAAGTTGTTCCTTGCGGACGGACGGACGGACATACATGACGAAGCTTAGTCACTTTTCGCAATTTTCTGAAAGCGCGTAAAAACGAAAGTTGTGGGAACATACAACAGACTGACAACGAAATGTCCACTGGCCAAGAGACGCTAGTACACGACGAAGCCAATCAGCAAGACGTGTGTCATACTCCAGACAATCCACACGTGACAAACAGTAATCAAAATAAGATTCATATCAAGTCTCTTACCAACAAGAAGCGGTGTCTTCTGTCCCCGTTGCTGCAGTACCGACTGATGTGATATCTGTTGCTGCGCCTTCTTCGGGTCTCAGCCCGTGTGTAGTTTTGACAAGGTCATAAAAACTTCACTCATTATATTGATCAGCCGGATAATTAAATTTGATTATAGTTAAATCACGTTCAATATAATGTGCAAGGTAACATAACGTTGTTTTCTTGTACCTGTCTGTCTCTAGTAACCACACTTCCCAGTATTCGAGGTGGATACATATAGTACCTTATGACAAAGAACTGGTGAATTACCGAATTACAGAGTGGCTCCAGATATTAACCCCTTAAAGACGAAGCGTATCTGTTTTATATAAGGACTCAGTGCCTACCGCGCTGTAAACACTCTCCACTTCGGTTATAAAAACCAGTCTCTTAATGTTTTATAAGGCAAAAGTTGCTGTTTGTTCTGAGATCCGTACAAAACACATAAACGCAATGTGGGCACCACGTAGAATTTTTTAATGTTAAACCTGGTGGTACGTAAAGTTATCGCTAGGCTTTAAAAGGTTAAAATGGAGACAGTATCAGTTACCACAGCTACAACAGTCCACATAAATCTTTTCACCGCTGCAAACAATTCGTTATCCCTGACCTATATTGAGACTACGGAAAGATGACACACAGGTGGTGGGGATGACGACGTTCGAAGCTTCTCCTATTTGCCTAATCTTTCATTCCCCTCCTGCTGTCCCTTCTGGCTTAACACGAACCAACCCAAGGAGCTTGTACCTAAAGAACATTACAACTATAAGCAATTACTGAAGGCGAAGACAGGGAACTACGATGGGGAGGGAAGAGCGTCGATCTACCAGACTTCTTTCTGCGAACTCCGTATAGCCACATATATCACACTGAATATTTTATTTTAACGACAGTGTCGGTGGTCCGGAAGTACGATAGCACAGCTGTGACGGGGTTGGGATGTAGCAAAGAGAGGATTTACTTGTAAGCACTAAAGGCAGACGACATGAAATGAACAGTAATAAAACCGACAGTGCCTTCTGCGTTCTGCGGCCACCCCAGATACTAAGCTGCTGCCACTTCAAACTCTGCACATCGCGATATTGTCAGACCGCAGAACCCAGCAGGTTCAAAGCAGGTCGCCTCTGCGGTAGCACGAAGACGCAAACATCTGCCTACTGACGTAATACCTCAAGCCGTTACGTAAAAACGTATCACCCGTCCACCTTGCCTGTTCTGCGCTTTTATAAGACATCAAAAGTCAGCATTCATGATCCGAAAATCTCGTGCGAACGCACCAGAACCCTTATTCTATGTGTAAATTTCCTAACTTGTTTCTTTCCTTGCTTATTTCTTCGCCGCAAAAGAGTTGACTGAGTGCTGCCATGGCCCTATGAAGATACCTGCTCCCCCCTGTGTGACTAGGGAGAATGTAGCGCTGTTGTCATTTCTTATTTTCAAACCGAAAACATCGAAACAGGTAGCCGCAAGCTCCCAGCGGTCACACTATACGGTATACCAGTATATCCACGTCTATCAGCAACGCTAATGGAACAGTGGCAGTTCACATCCCGACAACGGTAAATATGGAGAATACGGGTCTACAGTCTTACGGGATGTGACGCCGTACAGCTGACAGAGGCCGGGGGACGTTTAGGATTAAGGTCGGTAAATTCATCGGCCTATCAGGCTACAACGCGTCTCATTTTTGTGGCGCAAGAATGTCCGCAAATAAAACACACGAATGGCAACGTTCCTGGGTAAACACACGGCTGCCGGTCAACGCTGTTCACAGACGGATAGAGCCGAGTGTTGACACGAGGGATCATAAAATTGCGGCGGGTATGTAATTATACGTAACACTAGAAATGGCTGTGTCATATGATGGGACTAACACAATATTCATGGGCTGATCCACCGCATTTGTAGCTATGATTTCCACAGATAACCCTTAAACTGACCCCTTCGAATGCACGCACAACAGCCCTACAGGGACACTATGAAATCACATTTTCAGTGTAGATTCATGTCATTAATTTGATCACTTCCTCAAGGGACGGCTTCATAAATGTTATCGCCAAAGTACGACGCTGTTGTGCCGACTGATACAAAGGTGCCCCTTAAATGAATAACAATTTGACAAAGTTTCACTGAATATTGATGCAATGACTTTGAAAAGTTCTTAAGAGACAGCTTAATGGATGTTACCGGCAAAGCAACACGCTGCAATGCCGACCGAAAGATAAGTAGCACTTGACTGCTTCATGACGACCACTGTCATGTAAATAAAATTTTCGTACAGTATACATGAAAAAAAAAACACACGTGCTCCTCTCAATCATTACCCAATCCCTATCACAGCCATGGAAACACGTAACCATGGCAACGACGTGTTCACCAACTCAATGACGCACGTACTCACTAACTCAGAAACCAAGCGCATTATTATAACGTAGATATGTCTGAAGCTTTAACGAGTCATTACGTGATTGGGCAGTGTCGGTTGTTACAGAGGTACGTACATTCCGTATTCCTACAAAACGAACTCCAGCTGAGAAAGTACTGAATTTCCTGGGACGCTACGTGTACATTTTATTGGACAACGTAAGTAGATAATTGCTTTACCGAACGGAGAGGCACACACCAGAACAGTTAATCTACTGCAACAATATCAAATGGAGACGCCAGCTCGGCGTTTTGATAGAACCTTATCAGTCGCATTCGTTTATGTACCTTGCGCTTCAGCTCGAGGGATCTTCGGAAAGAAATACTGACAGAACCTACTTCAGTAAGCGAAGGATCAAACTTAGCTGGTACGGAAAAGTCAAAGACGAAGAGAAACGACATAGAAGCTAAAGGTTATGACGAGATCCGTGGGGTAAAGGTAAAAGTTACGATGTTGTCCCTGTCTTTCATTAAGCAGTGTAACATAAAATTGGTTACATTTGGGAGAAAATGTGCAGGAAAACTGCTGTAGAGAAAAACGAAAACAAATTCATAACCAATCATCTTACGTAAATGTGAACAATTCCTAAATAATTAACGCTTTAGTGTCCAAGTCAAGTCAGAGTCACGTTACAGCTGACGGTCAGTCAGTCAACGCCTTGATGTCAAGCTTCTCTTATGGCTTATGACCAGATATTTATTTAGTTTTCAAATTTACATTATAATAGTCTTGGAGTGCCCCTCTGTTGAAACTGCGGTCCGTCCTTTGTTTCAAAGACCATTATTAACCTGACTTACATATAAAGATCAAGCTCGAACCGCGCAGTAAACACACTCCGTCTCGGTTATACAAACCAGTAAGTTAATGTTGTATAGGAAAATAATCGCTGTTTGTTCTGAGATCCACACAAAACACATAAATACACTGTGTGGGCAGAACGTAGAATTTTTGAGTGACGGTATTAAAGCAACCACTGGGCCTTAGAGGGTTAAACAAACGAAAAAGAACTAGCCAGAATTACTACGCGACATGTACACTTCTTAACGTGTTAGGAATAGCAAACAGGCAATTCTAACGTTAGAGATCGTTACAAACAGTGCACAATTTTCTCAAACCGCATTCACTCACTGTTACAACACAGAAAACAAATTTCTAAGGAACAAGAAGAGGAATACAAGGAAACTTTCTCGAAATACTGAACCACTACACAAATGAACAAAAATAGAAAAGGTATATTACTATATATAGAAAAATACATTAAATTTTGCATTGATACGTGTAAATGGCATTAACAGCCTATATATGTGCATACATAGCACAAGAAAATGTTTCTAATTTTTAGGAAACAAGAGAGTTCATGTTAATACTTCTACAGTGTCTAATTTACTTGCTGGCACCGCTATGCTGTATGCTGTTTCAATTCACCAACACACACCAACATAGAAGACACATCGGGCAACATATATATACAGTCAACCTCGGTTATACCGGCCTCGGTTATAACGTACTTCGGTTATAACGGGTCGTTTTTCCATTCCCCGGCCGTTTCCCTATGCTTTAACCCTTTAAAGACGAAGCGTATCTGTTTTATATAAGAACTCAGTGCGTACCGCGCTGTAAACACTCTCCACTTCGGTTATAAAAACCAGTCTCTTAATGTTTTATAAGGCAAAAGTTGCTGTTTGTTCTGAGATCCGTACAAAACACATAAACGCAATGTGGGCACCACGTAGAATTTTTTAATGTTAAACCTGGTGGTACGCAAAGTTACCGCTAGGCTTTAAAAGGTTAACATTGTAACTACCCCGGTCACACCGGTCTCTTATATATCGGATCTTCGGTCATAACGGATTTCTCTGACATTCCCCAACAGCTGATTTTCATCGGCTATACCGTTTGTGGCAAAATAATGGCAATTTCACAAAGGTCACACTGTGTTCAAGCACAGGGTGCTCACCCGTCACAGCAACATGACGATTGCAAATGTAATTTGATAGCATTTTGTACCCGGAGACGCCGTGGAGACTTGTAAACTTTGCACTTTCTTTGGCTTTGCTAAGAATAAGGTCAAACCATTAGCGGTTATAATGGATAAGGCAGGGACAATGTCTACCTGTTTCTGTTTTTCACGCACCAGACAGACAGTACTGCAATTGTCATATGCCAGCATCATAATGGCACTTGGGGCACAGTGCCCTGTCATTTACGGCTTCACTTCGGCGCATTTAAGTACGATTTTAGGTAGCGGTTTTGTAAGACTTTTACTTACCGTACGTACACAACATTCATTTTTCGGCAAACAAGTGATATGTGTCAGTACGGGCCAACCAACCAGGTGCGAATATGTAAAAAGGTAAAGCAATCCCATTACAGGCCTGGACAGGCCCTGAGGGTTCCAGGGGGTTGAGGCTCGCAGATTTGAAGACAATAGGCACATGAAGGTGGTAAGGTTGTCAGCCCTACGCACCGGCCGCCTTTACCCCCCAGGAAATATTCCTGGTACTGTTTCTGTTAGAGGCTGAGTAGACCCCAGGGTCATAGTGCGGCCGGAAGGATTATGTCAATGAAAAATTCCAATGACACCATCGGGAGTCGAACCCGAGGCCTTCCGGTTTGTAGCTCAATGCCTCAACCAATTGTCCCACGCGAATACGTACAATATTTAAAAATTTTGGCCGATCCTAATGGCCGCGCGGTGTAAGGCGTGGGTCTGCCGCCGTTCGCTTGCTGGGATTGTGAGTTCGAATCCCGCCGGGGGCATGGATGTGTCTCTTGTGAGTGTTGTGTGTTGTCACATAGGGGTCTTTGCGTCGGCCGATCACTCGTCGAGAGTAGTCCTACAATAGTGTATTGTGTCTGAGTGTGATCGTGAAGCCACGGTAATGAAGGGGCCCTGGCCCACGAGGGGCTGTTGCACCATAGGTGGGGGGGGGGGGGGGTTGAGATTTTTTAGTATGTTGTACAATATAGTAGGTGCGTAAAGGAGGGGAGCATCCAGGTATCTTGGTGTGTGGTGCTGCCATCTGTTACACCAAGGGTTCACGAATGCAGCAATGTGTGTTTTTGTGTGTGCAAAATGTAGCTGTTCATGTCCACATGCAATACAACTGAAAACAAATGTAACTTAGGTGGTATGAATTTAAATGTTATGTTAAAAAGTAATTTAACAGAACCTCGGATATAACGGGCTTCGGTTATAACGGATAATTTTTGGACTCTCCTTGGGATCCGTTATAACCGAGGTTGACTATACACACACACACACACACACACACACACAAATACACACACACACATTCTTCTTGAACCTTTGAAACACAAAAATCTCACCAGACACACACAGGTAGCCCTCGTGACAAGCGAGTTCAGAAATGCTATGGCACTTCTATGAGGTCGACTGATCTGTACCTATTCAGTAGGGGAGGGCAGGGCATTACAGTCACGCCGTGAGGTACAGTACATATATAGTACACACACACATACATACATACATGTATGTATGTGTGTGTGTGTGTGTGTGTGTATGTATGTATGTACATGTATGTATGTATGTATGTATGTATGTATGTATGTATGTATGTATGTATGTATGTATGTATGTATGTAGGTATGTAGGTATGTATGTATGTATTTATTATGTATGTATGTATGTATGTATGTATTATGTATGTATGTATGTATGAATGTATTTATTATGTATGTATGTATGTATGTATGTATGTATGTATTTATTATGTATGTATGTATGTATGTAGGTAGGTATGTGTGTATGTGTGTATGTACGTATGTATGTATTATGTATGTATGTATGTATGTATGTATGTGTGTATGTATGTATTTATTATGTATGTATGTGTGTGTACGTGTGTGTGTATGTACGTATGCATGTATGTATTATGTATGTATGTATTATGTATATATGTATGTATGTATGTATGTACGTACGTGCGTATGTGTATGTATGTAAGTATATCTCCTGTTTGTGTCACATCTATGAATAGCACGGAAAAGATCAAATTAGTTCGTATTTTCTTCCTCTTCGAACAAAATCTATAAATAACGACTAATGATGGAGCTACTTAAAGACGAAGGGAATAACAGATCGTTATACAGAGTGTCCGAAAATAATGTTACCACGCTGAATTTCTGTGTTCTACGTTCAATGACACATTTTTATCACCAGCAAGAAAATTTTAACGGCACTACTACTACTACCACTACTACTACTACTGCAGGTTTGTGTTGACGTGCTACAAATAATAAAAGCACGAAATATATGGTAATATTATTCTGAGACATTCTGGATTTAATTTACATTACTAATACCATACATGAAAATTTAAATTCAAAAATAAAAAAGAGAAATTATCAAAATGAGACTGCTACAGACAATCCACTACCATTTTCTGTTTCAAAGTTCATAGGGCGAAACAGATGTATAATCCATTTAATATTCAAAATCATAAATGTGGATACCACGAAGGGGCCTGTACAAGCTGTAACCTTGACAACTTTATACCCAATTACCAAAATTAGTTTCAGAGTTCAACATCTGTTGTATTTTCAGCGAAAACAATTCAAACGTTGCGCGATTTAGGATTACAATGGCGGTTAGGTCATAATTTTAAGGCCTTCTCTAAAGTGACGCCGTGTACGAGGCCTGTTCAAAAAGTATCCGACGTAATTTTTTTCCGCGGAAACTAATGAAGCACGGGAGGCGTGCTGTGGTAGCGAGGTGCAGGGCACCTTCATGCACATACATGCCATGGGCATCACACAAATTAAGGAGTGTTGTACAACAGATTCAAAGATGGCCGCACGTCGGTGGAGGGCGACGCTCGTTCCGGGAGGCCCTCAACAAGCCGAAATGACGAGCTCATCGACCAAGTGCGGGTTTTTGGTCATGCAGGACCGTCGTGTCACCGTCCGAGAACTTGCGGAGGAAGTGGGGATAAGCACTGGTTCGGTACATCCCATTCTGACCGATGATTTGGCAATGCGGAGAGTGTCCGCGAAATTCGTGCCGACGCACCAGCTCGTTCCTCGCAACTGATTCAAACGTTTTTGGCCAAACACAACATTTCTGTGGTTCGACAGGCTCCCTACTCTCCCGACATGGCTCCTTGTGATTTTTGGCTGTTCCCCCACCTGAAAATGCAGCTGAAAGGGACTCGGATTTGACTCACGAGACAACACTATACGGAACACGACGGCTAAGCTGTACTCCATTCGCAAAGAGGCATTCCAGAAATGCTTCGAACAATGGCTGAACCGCTGGGAGAAGTGTGTTCAGTCACAAGGAGACTACTTCGAAGGCGGTTAGAGTGGCAGACCTCCAGGTGTGTAAATGTATTTTTCCCGGCCAAAGGTCGGATACTTTTTGAACAGGCCTCGTAGTTTCGTAGATACGTACAATCGTTTCTAAACATGGAGGTATGTTCATCTGAAATGTTGGTATCTACCAAACAACACAGTATCACATCTCATAAGACAATCTTAGCTGACGGGCTAATATCCTGTGTATCAGCTGTTTGTGTGTTGGACATTTTGCTGTATGCAGGTTACACCGCTGGCATGGTTCTATACCAAATTACGTAGCGCATTTAAACTGAAAATATTCCTGAACATTTAATATTCTGTGGTGTTCATAAACAGTCTGCAACAGCGTTCTGAACCTTGTTCAGTCGACGCACCCCTTGGTCCCACAATGCAACTCTACCCTTACCTGCAACTTACTTTGTAACCAACAGTACTCTCCCATTCCACAGTAGTAAAGATATTTCTTGTTTACAATACTTGCTACATCTTTCTGCTTTTTAGTAAAGCAACTTTTATAGTCGTTAGCCTACGGGCGGCTTTACTAAAAAGCCAAAATATGTAGCTAGTACTGTAAGCAAGAATAACTACTTAACCTTTATCGTGCTAATGTAGAATATATGGTGAGCTGCTAATAATGCCAGCACCACTAATGTGTAATATTTGGTGACCTACGTTTGGCAATGCTGAAAGGAGCCTTTTTGTCTCTCTCTCTCTCTGCACAATGTCTCAACACTGAATCAATCGTGAAAGACGTCATATGTCATATCTGTGTGCACACACTTACTCGGCTAGGGCCTAGTTGGTAGCCGAGTAAGTGCGTGCACACAGATATGACTTACTCGGCTAGGCCCTAGTTGGTAGCCGAGTAAGTGTGTGCACACAGATATGACTTACTCGGCTAGGGCCTAGTTGGTAGCCGAGTAAGTGTGTGCACACAGATATGACATAGGACGTCTTTCACGATTGTTTCAGTGTTGAGACATTGTGCAGAGAGACAGAGAGAGACAAAGAGGCTCCTTTCAGCGTTGCCAAATGTAGGTCACCAAATATTACACATTAGTTCCTGGCATTATTAGCAGCACACCATATATTCCACATTAGCAGGATAAAGGTTAATAACAAAGCGGCGTCGACGGAGCAAGAAAGAACGCTTGATTCAGTTTAAGAAACAAGATATAGCACACCAATATTAAACACAATTTTTATTGAGATCTGCGCTCTTCTGGGATATTACGCGGCGTCGAGTGGTAACTGTTTACCGACGTTTTGGGACAACGTATCGGTCCCATTTTACCGAGTCAACAAGTCCAAGAAGAAACGAAACATCGGTAAACAGTTTACCACAAAACGCCGCGTAACATCCCAGAAGAGCACAGATCTCATCAGCATCGCGGCGGAAGCCTTAAGTCACTGTTAATTTTTGTTACCTCAAGTCCCGTGTTCTGGCGTCGTGTGACCATGATACGATGCGCGTGCCTTATTTCAAACGAACGTTATTTCCTACGTGCACATATAAACAGCTGCAAAAAATGGAGCTGTCAAGGGATACTTTCAAGCCCTTTTGACCTGTCTCTGACAAAAGAAATATATCGCACGTACCCCAAGGGGTACAGGTACCCCGGTCCAGAACCGCTGTTCTGCTACAACATATTAGAGTTGTCTTACCCAACACATAATCCGACACCTCTCTCGTATTTTCTGGAACTCGCCTGACAGCAGTAACCACAAAGAAACTCCCTCATTTCTCAGACTATTACCTCCCAGTTCTTCACTGCAACTCATCCACATTTACATGCCGTTATAGGCAGGTCCTCCTCCGCCCTCAGGCACCACCCAGTTGATATTCTGACTTGGATCCTTAATATCGCATGTCTTACAGTGAATGCAGTTCTGAGCGTTGATATGGAGTCGTTGGCCCGAGCCGTCTTCAAGCGGATGGAACTCGTACACACCTGAAAGTAGATTACACTGTGTGACTGACTGACTGACTGACTAACCAATTAAATTCTGTGCAGCACAGTACCTCTTGAGAAACCGGTAACATTTCACTATGCAAAGCAAATTTAATTCACGGTGCAGCTTCTGTAGTAGGTGGTGGTGGTGGTGGTGGTGGTGGTGGTGGTGGTGGTGGTGGTGGTGGTGACGGAACTAACAGGATGTTACAATTCCAATGTCTGATTGCCATCATTGGTAAATTCGTACTTTTTGCCCAATACCCTTAGCGACGTTAGATTAAGAAGTGAGAGATAAGACACGCACACATGGCATACGGAAGGAACAAAAGTAAAAATAAAAAATTCTATTAAAAAATCACACAGGAGTAAATCACTTTGGGATGTAACCAAAGCGCAGAGTGCAGACGATATTTGATTACGTCCTAGGCCAGGGGTGCACAAATCCCTGGCACCAGGTCGCCCAAGCGACTAATTTTATACGGTGGCGTTTAATATTTGAGGGTCCTCAGTAAGGAATTCGCTTCATGTTACCCTTCTGGTGGCTAGAATTTCGAGGTGGGCATATTTTCGGAAAATTTGTGCATCCCTGTCATAGAGTATTATATTACGACGACATAAACTGGAGCGACCTAGCTTAGGGTAAGATCCAATGAAGGGTCTTTATTAACACGCCAATAAAATACAGGGTTCAATAAAAGCAAGAAAATTTCTTAATCAAAACTGAATAACCATTACCAGTTAAACACGATATTTCTACATTCTAAAAGGTTTTGACGATGCTGTATAACATTGTGTGGTGATGGGTTTATGGACTTTATCCACCATCCGAAGAGTAAAATATTAAAAACTTAAAATCACAACGTTTCGGAAGCTGGCTCTGCTTCCGTCCTCAGGTGAATGGTGGGGGAGCCAGCTTCCGAAAAGTTGTGATTTTAATTTTTTAATATTTTACACTTCAGAAGATGGATAAAGTCCATAAACCCATAACCACACATGATCTTTTTAGTGTATACACTAATCCATATCTCGGGACGAACCTCTGCTGTTAAGCACGTGTATAAAAGTTTTAACCACGCAGCGTCCCACATGACTACGTATGAATTTCTCACTATACAGGCGTGTGATGGCACTGCTGTGGTTGACGCACAGCCGTCCCAGTGGGCACAGCGAGGTTCAAAGCCCGGCTAATCCACAGTGGATTGATGGTGTACTGATGAGGGAGATGCAGTGTGGGTACAACCTACAATTTAGGCCTACCACTTGATACAACAAAGCGAAATTAACTATGAATGGTCCAACCTGAAGCAAAGTTATAGTAGAAAGGAAGCGGGCGACAGTACATTCATATGATCAGAGTTTTCTTTTGTGGTTCATTTTACGACCCTGTATAGAGTTAAATGGTACGATGATTCATGAATGATTAACTTAAAAGAATGTGGAAGGAAATGGTTATAACACCACATCAGCATTTGCCTGGAAGGACTAAGAAGAACCAAGAACAATCGAACTGAGGACAGCCAACGGCCCAGTTGAGGTAAGGTAAAGGTTCGCACTATAACAGGCCCTGAGGGCCCAAGAGGCGGAGTAGAGGTATAGATCTACCCTTTCGTAGCCTCGGCACGAGGAGGGGATGGGGTGGCTAGCCCCACGCCCCGGCCGCTTCACCCCCGGGAAAGAGACCCGGTACCCATTGTACAGGAGGCTGGGTGGGCCCCAGGGCCGTTCTGGACGGCTGCGGAAAATCTCGCCCCCACCGGGATTCGATCCCCTGACCGTCCAGCCCGTAGCGAGTCGCTATACCGACTGAGCTATCCCGGCCCACAGTGCCCAGTTGAGATGGGTATTATCAAAGAAACAGTCACAAATATTTACAGAATCCTAACACAGCCCTGGGGCACGCGGTGGCGCAGTTGGTTGAGGCATTGCGCTATAAACCGGAAGGTCGCGGGTTCGATTTCCGATGGTGTTATTGGAATTTTTCATTGACACAATCCTTCTGGCCACACTATAGCCCTGGGGTCGACTCCGCCCCTAACACAAATGAGTACCAGGAATATTTCCTGGGGGGTAAAGGCGGCCGGTGCGTATGGCTGACAACCTTACCACTTTCAAGTGCCGACTGCCTAGAAATCTGGGAGCCTCAACCTCCTGGAACCCTCAGGGCCTGTCCAGGTCTGTAATGGGATTGATTTACTTTTTTTAACACAGCCCTACATGTCTACTTCAGGTAAAATGTACAGAGATATCTACCCTTCTCTTCATTGCTTATTTCAAATAATTTGTTTTAATCACGTTGGCTACTAGAGCATCGCATGGTAGGCCTAAGGTAAAGTTAACGCTATAACCTGCCATGAAGACGCAGAGGGAGGAAGAGAAGTACAGTTCTACTCTTTCTTTAACTTCGGTGATAGATGGGGTGGGTGGCTAACACAGGTCCTGGCCGCTTTACCCCCAGGAATGACCCGGTACCACCATACGGTTTAACTTTAAATAACCCAAATTTGTCAAAATAGGCTATTTATGTTTTTTCTTGCGTTTCTCACAATATATGACTATTCCCCTCAACAGTATAACTAAGTGGTCCTTATAATTGAGACGCTGTATTTATTGTGACGTGGAAATCGATTTTTAAATATTTCCTTCATAAGATTTGTGCTGAAAAGGGTTAAAACAATACGGGTTACATGTCTTTTAATTTAAAATTATATAACGTACATTTTTGACAAACAAAGACTTTATTGATCAACAGGGTGGATAAAAAAAGAGATTGGCAGGGAAGTTTCACGCATGAGGAAACACGAAGCGGAAGGGGACGTGATACGCACGCATTTCTATCAAACACACACACACACACACACACACACAAATGTACTTGCAACTGAATTCAGTCACAATTCTTTCTGCTTTTATCTGTCACGCAGCAAAGAACACATGCAGAGACCACGGTTAAGAGGAACAGCCGACAGCAGACCACGTTTGGAGTCCATGCTTTTGTCTGACGCCGCTCGGCGTCGCAACGTTATTGCATTATGAATGGTGGAAGCTGCGCTTTAGCCCCTGAGGGACAGACAGACTCATATGATGGTCGGACTCTTTGGATGACATCACCAGTCACCGCGTTACCCAGGGTTCTTCAGTGCAGACATTTGCATATCAAAAGGCTTTGCCTTCCGTATATTCAACACTTCCCCCGCAGCACCCCCCCCCACACACACACATACACACCCTTTATTCTCTATCCCATTTCACAGATACTACCCACCACCACACTCAATCATCGTCTTTCGCCCTCGTCCAGTTCTCTACAGCTGTTATTCATTCATACTCGCCCCCTGGTTTTCCCAGAACACCAATTCCAGTTAAAGTTGTGGGTAAATTAGAACCTGGCAGATGTATTGTTACAGGCAAAGCTGACCAATTACCAGCCTCCACTGACGTGATATTAATTACGCACTGCACAGTAAGATAAGGCAGTGAAATATTGATACGGTAACTAATCTGCTAAGTCTGAAGCTTCAACTACGTCACTCGGTATACTGACTGACCGACAGACCGACCGACCGACTGACCGAATAACTGACTGACCGAGTCAGCAGGTTGGTGCACCCAGCAACTCTCCAGGCTGGTGTCACAGAGAAATCGAATTCGAATCCTAACCGGTATACCGGCTATCCTGGTTAGGTTCTTTCGTGGTTTCCCTCAGTCCCTCCAAAAAATTCCTGGTCAGTATCTCCATATGTCATGACTGCAGCCTGACAAAATCTTGCCAATTCATCATTCGCCAGTCACCCTGCTACAGATGCTATGTGGTCTGAGGTACAGTCAGTGTCATAACATAAACCACATAAAATTAACTCCAAGGATCACAGTCCTTCGTAGTCCAATTTCTCAGCCAACGACGAAATTTTCCATATTTTATAAAAGCCAAAGGCTCATTGCCGTGTTCACAAGAGCCAGTTTCAAGCCAAAGGAATCCAGACCATAACATCCCACATCATTCATTTCAAGTCGATTTAAATACCACGCTCCCAGATAGACCCAATATTCCACAGGATCTGTGACTTTCGGGTTTTCCAAAACATACGCATCCAGCTTCAGTCATGTACGTGGTACATGCCCAGCCCAACCGATCTAATCCTCTTTCATTTTATTTTCCTAATAATATTTGGCGAGAAGTGATACTCATAAATCTCCTCCTCATGTAACTTTCTCCAGCCTCCTGTTCCTTCCAAATAATCTCCTCATGTAATTTTCTCCAGCCTCCTATTCCTTCCAAATAATTTCCTCATGTAATTTTCTCCAGCCCGCTGTTCCTTCCAAACAGCAGTCCTTCCTCAGAAGGCACCTGTCGCTCGGCCACTCAATAACTGTTCCACCTTTTACGGGTTGCCGTTGGTTCACTGCTGCGTTCATAACCGTCTGCCTTTGGTCCTTTCAGGAGTCACGTCAATCCAAGGTCGTTCATTTGGAACCTGACAAACTAATGACACGAACTGTACGCAACTCTAAAATAAGGTGTTATGTTTCAGCTGTGAGGTACAATCGAAGAGCGCATGGTAGGCTCAAACACCAGCTGAAAAACCTCGACGAATGATAAACACATATTATAAGAGCAACTATTGCAACGTAGTTTCGCGAAAAGCGCGTCGTCGTTACGGTCTACAAGTTGACGTTTTGACAACAACTTTAGACACTGACTTATTCTAAAAATTTCTGCAACCAGGTCGACAGTGTCTACCGCCGTCTATCCCTACTTCTATACCCGACTATAACCTGAAACATGCGTATAATATGATATCCACCCCACACCTACAGTTCCCTTGTGATTGTATGATAGGGTCACATTTCGTTACCATGCTTACTGAGGTTCCACGGTGACGACAGAGCTTCGTTTGTGCGTGACGTCACAAGCCCGGTTTCCGTGGAGTTAATACTATGTCACTCCGTCCAACGACGGGTCCATTTCTAGTTCTGTATAATATCCAAAGCAGCTGTCGGGCAGATCAAAGCAGGAATCTGGTTCTACGATGATAACTGTACCCGCGCACGCGCTGTCACATCACTGTTCGTCCCTTTATACCGCAACTAAGCAAACAGGGGGTGTGTATAAACTGAGAGCCATCTGTTGACAAAGTACAGTCAATATTAGGTGTTCTCCT
Source organism: Coptotermes formosanus (assembly GCA_013340265.1). Lineage (NCBI taxonomy): Eukaryota > Metazoa > Arthropoda > Insecta > Blattodea > Rhinotermitidae > Coptotermes > Coptotermes formosanus. Next base: position 413,726 of record BLKM01011461.1, on the reverse strand, counting down.
CAGCGATCGATGCATCTTTCACCACAGAAAAATTATTAATTACTATGCGGGTGCTATAGACATACATGTGGTTGGATACTGTTCGATAAACGTCCACTGACAATCCCAAAACATGTTACAAATTTCTGCAAGCTACCGTGATAAGAAAATTACCCGATATCATACAGACGAAGGCTGATTTTTCAAATTCCAGTAACCTGAGTCATCCATCAACACACTTTAATTCCTGCTTCATGTGGAAAATACCCCCCCCCCCCCCCCATATGTTGTCGAGGTTTAGAATGCTTGAAAACACCCCTCCACCCTCATGCACCATACATCTTCATTGCGTAATAAGCAAAGGGAAAACTTTACTATTTTGATGTTTGTCATCTCCGTTGGCTTGTATAGTACTTTGAATGAGTAATGTCCGTCTTACAGCCAACAAATTCTTTATTAAAATAAAGGTTAAAAAGCTAAAAAAGTGTATATGCTACCGGTTTCGGCACTAATGTGCCATCACCGGGCTTTTTCAAGTAACACAATTATGCAAGTTACATTGGTTGTTATAAATGTATATGCAAGCTAATCATTAGCTAAAAAAAACCCCACAAACTTAATAACTAAATACAATATATTAATTAATCTTATGAAATTTTAACGTATAGAGAAGGCCTTCTCTGGAAAAAGTGATTAGCTTGCATATACATTTATAACAACCAATGTAACTTGCATAATTGTGTTACTTGAAAAAGCCCGGTGATGGCACATTAGTGCCGAAACCGGTAGCATATACACTTTTTTAGCTTTTTAACCTTTATTTTAATAAAGAATTTGTTGGCTGTAAGACGGACATTACTCATTCAAAGAAAACTTTACTCCTTACTGAACTCCTCAGATGATGTTTCTCACTAAACTTAAATGCTTCTTGATTTTCCGTCATTTCAGGCTTCCGCCGCGATGCTGATGAGATCTGCGCTCTTTTGGGGTATAACGTAGCGTCGAATGGTAAACTTTTACTGACGCTTCGGGACTACGTATCGGTCCCATCTTCAAGGGTCAAGAGGTCCACGAAGAGTAGAACTTGATTTTCTTTGACATCCATATCTAGGCGAGTATAAAATAAAGGTCAAAACGACAGTAATAAAGTCTCCCTTTTCACAACGTTGGTACCCGTCTACCAAACCACACGGAGTCATACAACGGATGGCTGTGATATTTAAGTATGTCCTTCAGAACATACTGAATTCGAACTGCATCAGACAAATGTTTACCTACACGGACTTTAATACCGTGGTAAGATTATAGCTAAACATTTCTGTATTACTAAACAATTGTCCCTGCCCATGCCATGAAGGCATACGGGGGGCGGGGGAGCACAGGTACAGCTCCACTCATTCTTAGACTCCACAGCGCTGGATGTGAGCGGTCAACTTCACACCCCGGCCGCTTTGCCACTGGGCCAAAAACCCTGTTACCCATTGAAAAGAAGCCTCGGTGGGCCCCAAGGCCGTACGAAAGGTTCTGGAGAACAGAATATCTACTTGTATTGCCCCAACCGGGATTCGAACGCCGAACAGTCCAGCCTATATATATATTACTTAATATACTATTTACGATTTTTAATACACAAGGAGACGACAGGATATTATGAATCTAACAGTTGCAACTCTTCGTGGTGAATATCTGTTATTTCCACCACGAATTTAATTTAGCCGATCCCAGTGGCCGCGCGGCCTAAGGCGTAGGTCTGCGGCCGAGCGCTTGCTAGGATCGTGGGTTCGAATCCCACCGGGGGCATGGACGTTTGTCTCGTACAGTGTTTGTATTGTCAGGTAAAGGTCTCTGCGACGGGCTGATCCCTCGTCCAGAGGAGTCCTAAGGACTGTGGTGTGTGTCTGAGTGTGATCAAGTGAAAAATCACAAACCCTCTTCTACCTACTGTGAGTAGGTAGAAGAGGGAAGGACTGCGAAATGAATCTAATCCTTTAAAGACGAAGCGTATCTGTTTTTTATAAGGACTCAGTGCGTACCGCGCTGTAAACACTCTCCACTTCGGTTATAAAAACCAATCTCTTAATGTTTTATAAGGCAAAAGTTGCTGTTTGTTCTGAGAACCGTACAAAACACATAAACGCAATGTGGGCACCACGTAGAATTTTTTAATGTTAAACCTGGTGGTACGTAAAGTTACCGCTAGGCTTTAAAAGGTTAATTTAAATCAGTTACTGTCCTTCACAAATATACAAACCAACTCTTTGGTGCCCAAACGCCTCAGGTTACTCTGACATAAACAGAGCTTCGAGCCTGAAACACACACAAATGACACGTGTGTGTGATCCAGCAATTACAAGCGTCAAAAATTCATATTTGCTATTTTATCGGGTTTATGTTATGTATATCCAGTTAATGTTTAAGAGGAAAACATTCAAACACTAAACGAATATTCTGTAAATTCACAATGCAATTAGGCTAACACGTGTATTAAAGCGTATTTACAGTCACCATCCCTTCGGCATCAACTGAATAAATGATGAGGGTTTCGCCACACTGCTGCTGTCTATGCACTGACTGGCTAGCTGACTAATTACAAACAAGCCAAGCAAGCAATCAACCAAAGAACAAACGGATGATCCGACGAACTAATTTTCACGCTGTGATTCCCAAAAATATTTTACCCTGAGCCCCTCAAATGTCAACAAAAGAAGTTTCAGGCGTTCCACCTATATAACTGACTTAAATGAGCGAGATTTTAGGTTCTCACAGCGGTGTTGCTCAGGAGTACCTATCTCTGTAATGCGACGCTGTGTCGTTGGTTTTCGATATTTCGAAGAAACGTAGTGCCTTCAAAAACGTCAGGAACCATTCACCCAACGACACGGCATCACATCTCAAACGACTTGAATCCTCAATTTAAAATGCAATTTAGCAATATTAAAAAATAACCATACACACTAATGAACTTACCAGGTATGCCTTCTACGAACCGTACTTTCATTACGTGGCCTTGTAGGACCGAGAACATATCAGCATACTTACAAGCTCAGTTTTCCGACGGCTGACAATTTTGGGAAACAGTGAACTAACCCGTAACTTCAACGTTCCGCCGCGATGCTGGTGAGATCTGCGTTAGACCCCAGAAGAGCGCAGATCTCAATGAACCAAGTCCTTGGAGCAGTCGAAGCTAACGGTTGCTCAAAGAAATTCCCAGCCTCTTAAGCAAGTCCAAAAAAATCATTACTGCGTTCAGAACAACCATTATTATTATTATTAAATTATTGAGATGGGCGAGGCATGTAGCACGTATGGGGGGAAAAGAGAGGTGCATATAGGATTTTGGTGGGGAGACCTGAGGGAAGGCGACCACTTGGGAGACCTAGGCGTAGATGGGAGCATAATATTAAAATGGATATTCAAGAAGTGGGATGTGGGGCATGGACTGGATTGAGCTGGCTCAGGATAGGGACAGGTGGCGGGCTCTTGTGAATGCGGTAATGAACCTCCGGGTTCCATAAAGTGCGGGTAATGTCTTGAATAGCTGAGAAACTGTTAGCTTCTCAAGAAGGCCTCTGATCCATGGAGTTATTATTATTATTATTATTATTATTATTTACCACTATAGCCCTTTCAGTTTGGTCTTCCTTTCCTCCCGACCGGCAACCCAGTCTGTCCTGTCCACAGCTCCTGCCCACCGTCTCTTACACCCATATTCCTCAAGTCCAATTTGATATCCATTTACCCTAATGTAGACTCCATCCAGTGTCGGGGTTGAGAATAAGTGGAGCTATATCTCTGCTCCCCCTACACACCTTCATGGCGTTTACCTTTATCTCAACCCAGAATACATCCATCTAAAGACAAATGAAGGTCTTCAGCATTTCCTGAAGTCACTCAAATTTACACTGTCACGAATAGTGGCCGCGTCACTAATTTTGTCGTCTAATACGTATTTAATTCCCTTACTGGGAAACACGTCACTGATACCTTCACAGAACCGATTTACTACCCACGCTTTTCTTTATATTATACGGAAACGTGGCTACGCATTCATTCATCTCTCTTATTGTACTTCTTTCTGTGGAAGGCGCAGAGGGAGCAAGATAATTTTCATAGAAAGTAGAGAAATTTAGATGAGATTTTATAACTAATGGGTAAGTTACTTAATTAAGCACCCTCCCAAAGATTGCATGAAAAGCAATTAGTAGTAATAAAGTAAAAGATGCAACTCCTGGTGTCCTTAAAAGTTCCAAAATTTCTTTCTCTCGTTGGAATTTATTCAGGGTATCTACCCTTAATGTAATGCATATCGGACGAGCAATACTGAGAACACGGCGTGTCCACAGTCACTCGTACAATTTATTCTACTCATAAAAACTAACAGAGGAGTTAAATTAAATATCAAAGCTACTTAAAATAATTTTATATCTTTGCACTGTACGTACACTTTATAAAATCAACGAGATGGCATAGACAGGGCATGTTACACAAACTGGAGAAATGAGAAATACAAACAGAATTGTGATGAGGAAAATCTGAACAGAAGGGACGTCTTCGAAGCTCAAGGTTTGGACGGGAGGATATTTAAAGTGGATATGAAAATGAAGTAGGATGGGAAGGTGTGATTGGAGTAATCTGGCTCAGATAAGATCCACAGACGGGCCTTTTTGAACACGGAAATTGACCGTTGGGTTCCATAAAACGCGCAGAAATTCTTGGTTAGTTCAGCGACATTCAGCTTCTCAAGGATAGTTAGCACCCGACGTACATACTCACACGACGTCCTACGAATAGTGCACGATAAAACCAAATACAACACAACACCCTGCAGTTACTTAGCACCACTCGCCTACTCATTTTGTATACAGCGTACTACAAATAAAGGTAAATAATTAGACCACATTACGAACTTTGAGGGAGAGACGCAAACAGGGATTTGGTGGGGAAACCTAGGGTAAAAATTCCACCTGGAAGACCTAAGCATAGATGGGATAATAATATTAAAATGTATCTTAAGTAAATCTTTTGGGAGCGCATAGACTGGATCTGTCTCAGGATAGGGAAAACTGGTGGGCTGTTGTGAATGCGGTAATGAACCTTCTGGTTCCACAGAATGAGGGTAATTTCTTGATTAGCTGAAGAAATATTATCTTTTCAAGAAGGACTCTGTTTCCTGAACTTAGTTACTTGGAGGGGGGGGGGCACTCCCTGAAGAAGGTTCTGCACTAAAATGACAAATACATAAGTTGAGCGTTTCTCTTTTGCGCGCGCCTTGTCCGTCCGACATTAGTGTTTGTTACTCAACATTCAGTGATTACAACGGATCAAAGAAGCGTACCACTATCTTAAGAAGCAGGAATAAAGGCATAAAGTGGGAAGGGGGCAGACTGAGATGGTTGGATGATTTGGGCTGAAACTGAAGGCACAGACAAAAGGAATATGAAAAAGAGGAATGATCACCTGTACTAATGCAGATCCAGGCTCTGGGACGGCCGTAGAACCAGTAAATCAGTAAGTAGCAGGGAAGCGATAATTCAATGACCCACAATTACCCCATGCTGCAGCGTCATATATCAGAAGAACGGAATCCCCAACCACACAGCAGCGAAAACCTCAAAACTTGCGGATAACGTAACCATTGAAAGAACAGTGCTTGCTCTAGGTACAGTCTGCTTCAACCATCCAAAAAAGCTCTGCACTTCTATCTGCCAAACCATTAGCCCTTTAAAGACGAATCGTATCTGTTTTATATAAGGACTCAGTGCGTACCGCGCTGTAAACACTCCCCACTTCGGTTATAAAAACCAGTCTCTTAATGTTTTATAAGACAAAAGTTGCTGTTTGTTCTGAGATCCGTACAAAACACATAAACGCAATGTGGGCACCACGTAGAATTTTTTAATGTTAAACCAGGTGGTATGTAAAGTTACCGCTAGGCTTTAAAAGGTTAAAGGTCTCCTACGACAGGGGCCCACAGATTTTCTAAAAACCTTATAAGCAACCTCAAAATTCCACGCGTTATAAGGGTGACAACAAGCAAGTTAAATATTGAGAACCCACAAATATTAGGCGACCTGCGCCCGGGATTTGGGCACCCCCTGTCCCTATGATCCGCAAAAAGAAAAGCTATGATAAATTTATTTGGATCATCAAGTCACTGGCCGAATATTTCGTCGTGATGTGGTTTAATAACTTTATGTCTGGCGTGATTAATGGCTTCGTGACAAAGCCGAAACAAGTAGCCACCTTTCATCTCGTAATAAAATACGTTGTGCAGATTGAAGTGCATTCCTATTCGATTACTGCGAAAATGATTACTTCCCTAAACATTATTAACCAATTAATATCTTCGATGGAGACGAAGTATTGTCTCTACGCTACAGGAACTGAATCGCCGAATATTACTAACACAAAATGCAGGCTTCAAAAGCTGGAACTTGCAGCAGAGTTTCCGTTGGGAAATTTATTCCGGAACTAATGCGTCTAAGGGCATTCCTACGTTACCAGAGTCATCAAAAAGAGTTAAAGCGCCGTCGGCACATTATTTATCACAAGATGATATATTATTTGCACGCACACATTTATAATCTATCATAATCCAAAATGCCTAACCATAAACGGTTCACGAAATGCTGTCACCGAATTGACAAATGACCTCCAAAGCTTTTTCCGATCTTCAAACTTTTATTCGCGCATACCGAACTTCAGCTACAAAAAAAAAACCCCTGTTTGTTTCGGAAAGATACATATGCCTCCCGTCGGGACCGCGTGACGAATACCGCTGACTGTTTCCCACCCCGAAGCATACACAGCCGTTCATATTTCTTCCTTAGTAACTTATTTAACCCTTCGAAGCGTGAAGTTCATCTAAGTAACATGTAAAAATTCAGTTTCTACTCTGTAGGAAACACACAACCGGTTAATACTGTCAGGAAAACAACCTCTTAGTAACGCAGTGTTCAGACGATGGCACACTGCATTTACGACTTTATCTATCTTCTAAATCAGGCGTTTTCAGCCTTTACTTGCTCAAGGGCCACATATTAATGGCCGAAAAGTTCGCGGGCCGCATTCACGTTTTACAAAGTAAAGTCTGCATATTATTGCAGGACATGCCCACTAGTATTTCCCTACATAAACACACATAGGATAGTTTTATTATTTTATTTATTTATTTACAGTTTAGGATTTATTTTTTTATCGTTTACTTATTTCCACAACCTGCAAACATTCCCTGCTATAGTCTCGCAGTATTTACTGCGACATTAACTGAAATTTCATATACAAAAAACAAAAAATATTTTTAAAATTTTAGTACAAATGTTAAAATATTTCAGAATGAATTTTATTTAACATTTATTTATAGGAATTAAACTTTTTACACACAAAATTCAAAATTTGTTTGGGGGCCGCACACAAACAATGCGGCCCGCGGGTTCAAGACCCCTGGTTTAAGTGCTCAAAAAATAAAAGTGAAGAAACCAAGTAGTCATAAAAAAGTGGTTGTTCATTGGAAGGATCATGAGGTACGCAGATACTCTGTGCGGAAAAATGGAGAGTTTTTGAATGCCAGAACACGGTGATTACAACAATGTAGTAACCACCGCGTTTAAAAGGTTAGCGATTCTGCGCTACTGTCAAGAGCAGTGCGCCGCGGATTGGAGTCAGGGGCTCTGCGGCAAATAGTGGAGTAAATAAGTCAAACTTCTGACATTGATTAGATAACACAAACAAGGCAAAAACTGCTTCAACTTTTTTCTTATTAACATTTCTGACAATGTAGTTAACTACATCAGCTGTCTACAATAAATTTTCTTAACAATAATTCAGCAGCAATTTAAAATTTAATTACGCTTCCTGCTATGAACTTTGTCCGGCCTGTAAACTTTTCATACGTAAAGGTTCTTCGGGATACAAAAAAAAAATTATTTTACGGGTTCCTACTTGGAAAAACTATTGGGAAACACTGATCCACAGCAATGGAAATGGCAATTCTGTTGCTACCAAAACAAAGCAAGCAGCAATTCATGCAAGTTTTGATATTACACAAATTACTGCAAAGAAGTCAATATCATCTACGGATGGTTAATGAGGGCACGTACATTTAAGGAAGCAGAAATATTTTATCCCGAAAACCAAAGGTGTTTACTTCTGCGCGCGCGCACGCATGCACACACACACACACACACACACACACACACACACACACACACACACAGAGTAGGTGTTCCTTTGACTTGGCAGAAGACATGCAGTGTCGGCTTAAACAAAAGCGTACAGATTTTGTGGCATTTTTAATCGAAAATTTATGAGATTACAGACGTTACAAATATAGCACAGGTTTCTGTTTTTTAAATAGTGTGTTAACTTGCGTTAAGTACGTAGGCTGCCTCCATGTTACTGCAAATCAAGGCCCAGAACACTCACACCATTATTCTACAAATAATTTCAAAGATTTGACTCTTTTACACCATGCCAACTATGAATAAAAGTGGCTAATTTGGTTTTATGCAGTATTGTTTTGGTTTGGTCCCCTGATGATGATCCCTTGTGGATCGAAACACGCAGGAATACCCAGGGTGATATAATATAAATATCTAAAGAAAAATATTGTGCATTGTGTTGGTCTGAGTGTTGCGAATTGCTGTTTTTATTCTGGGTGTCAATAAGAATTTTCAACTAGAGGTGAAATTTTTAGAATCTGTCGCCCATGAACCGAAAAGATGGTGCTGATCATTTTTTTCTAAATTTGTCTCTCTTTTTAGCAAATGTGAAATACCTTGGAGAAAGAATAGATTTGGTTTGTTAGCGACGGCCCGCGAGATATGATTTGGCTTAGGTAATGGTGTTGCTGCGAAATTTGAAAAAGAAGGAAATAATTCGAGGAAACGACTTCTTTACTCGGTCTCTAATGAATTTTTAATCAGCAAGCACTGCTTGCATAGAAGTTTGAAGCTGGCCCCGTAAATGACATTGTTGTAAAAACCGTGAATTTTATTCTTGAAAGTAGGCCTAAGTGTTCTTAATCAGGGTGGGTTTGCAGTATTGTTGGGAGAAACAGGAAGCCATTTGAATACCCACAAACAGAACCACAAAGAACATAACTTCATTACACAAATTCAGAGCAAAGCTAAGCTTCAAATGTGAGAAAATCAGTTACAGACAAATAACCTTGTTACTTGCCTTTCCTTAGTGCATTCAAGATTATTCCAGGAACATCTTTCTGCTATGAAAGGAGTGCGACAAACGATTCCAGGATTTCAAAATTACGGAACGCGAATTTATGTTGGTTGTTTTTCCTTAGAGACAAACACTGAGAAGGATATAGAAAATTTTAAAATGAAATTAATTTGCAGCGTGATACGGAAAACAAACGTTGTCACGAACAAAACTGCAAAATTTTTATTCTAACTTGCCAAAGGTAAAATTTCGTCTGCCGAGGTCTTCAATTACGAACGACTGCAATGTTCGGCAGAATATATGTAAATGAACAGTTTCTCACTTGTAGACAATAACAAGACGACAAGCCGATCCCGACGACTGACAGACGCACACACGAAGTCTGTAATTGCGGTGGTTTGCAGTAATATCTCAGACGGGATAAAAATCATCTCCCAGACCAAATGACGCAAAGTCTCCAGTCAATATGGATGGGATGTCTGTAGTATAAAACCCAATAATTTCTCCTTAAAAATTACCGGAAGTGACAGTTTTATTGAATATTCAGCATGACGAGAATGAAAACGTACAATGTACGTCAGCGAAGAGATTAAAATACCATACAGTTTGAAATAATAATAACAATCCAGGAACTACAGAAAATAGCTGTACTGGGCACAGCACACATGCTGCGGGGAGTGCTAATGTAGAAGCACAAAATATTCAAAATGGGAAATAGCATTACATGTATCACAACTTGCAAAACAGCTGCAACACTACATACCTCAGAGACATGGTTTGTTTGGGGTACATAACAGTGAATACCCTGCATAAAGGGGATAACAAATAATAATAATAATAATAATAATAATAATAATAATAATACAGTGGAACCTCGGGTATACAACACTCAAAGCACCGGGAGATTTCGTCGTGTAACTGAGGGTGTCGTGCAACTGAATAAGCCACCTCTACTTAAACACGAGGAAAAAATCAGTCACAAAATTTGTACGTAAAATCAAAGACAATGCCTAGAAAAAAGAACACAAATTCTTGAATACACTTACTGCAAAATCAAGTTTAACCCTTTAAAGACGAAACGTATCTGTTTTATCTAAGGACTCGGTGCGTACCGCGCAGTAGACGCTCTGCATTTCGGTTATAAGAACCGATCTGTTAATGTCGTATAAGGCAAAAGTCGCTGTTTGTTCTGAGATCCGTACAAAACACATAAACGCAATGTGGGCACCACGTAGAATTTTTTAATATTAAACCGGGTAGTACGTAAAGTTACCGCTAGGCTTTAAAAGGTTAAAATACATCATGGCATTTAACACAAACTAGTCACTTAGAAAACTGTCGACGGTTGTCTCCTTCTAGTCTCACCAGCCTCGTATAGCAGACGCCGTATCCGCGACAGACACCCTTCATCCGCTTCACTCATCTGTCGAGGGCACAGGTGGCGTTTTAAAGTTGCCGAGGCACAAATGGCATCACTGAAGGACAGACGAACGGACTCCTCGTGTGTCTCTTCCTCACTGTGCTCAGAAGCAGTGTGATCTGACAGTCCGGTTACTTCGGCTATAATTTCTGAGTCACTTCTCTTACCGCAAATGGTGGCGTCGCGGTCACATTCGCCGAAGTCAGCGAATGGTAACGCGCCCGAAAAACCTTCCTACCCCTCGGGCTCTTAAAGGGCAATCAAATCGGCTTCGATCTCTTCAGAAAAAAAAAAAAAAACAGCTCTGTGTCGAACCCAGCGTGTTGCCAGCACTTTCGGATGGTCTCTGCCAGGTAGGCTGTCGGCGCGGAGAAAAGATGACGTATAAGTGAACAAATTTTATTCGGGCGGATTGAAAATTTAGGTCGTACAACTGAATCGGTCGTATAAGCGAACGACGTACAACTGAATACATTCTACTACAGCCCCTAATTGAGTTTCACCAGGACCAGCCGAAAACGTCGTAAAACAGGATGTGTCGCACAACTGGATGTCGTATAACTTAGGTTCCACTGTAACAATAATATAACGTAACAGAATGGCCTTACGGTGGTCTTTAAAGAGAATACTTCGCCTTAGATTGCTGAAAATGACTGCGGCAAGCCACAATTCCTAATACTCCGTTTGGCCCCTCCTACGAATTTATTACAGCTCCACTCATTCTTAACCTCGACAGCAGATGGAGGTGAGAGGTCACCCTCACGCACTGGCCACTTTATCCCCCCCCCCCTTCCGGTAATCATTCATTAGAAGACTAGGTGGGCCACAGTGCCGGTGCGGACATTTTGCCCCTGCCCCTACCTAACACGATTCCCTTGGAACTTGTCCACCCCACCAATTTTCTAAAACAATCTACAACTCAAAAACTGGCCCTGGTCTGGTCACTGCGTGAACATAAACCGTATAAGGTGGGTCCGCTGGCTGAGCTAGGACGGGGTTTGACAGTAGCTATATGTAGGAAAAACACAGTGCAGCTCTGAGATTTGCACTCTTCTGCGATATTACGCAGCGTTGAGTGGTAGTCTTGGACTTACTGACCCTTGAAGATGAGACCGGTAAGTTATCCCGAAACGTCGGTACGGAGCTACCACTTATGGCACAGCTCTGTTCACTGTCTAGGGTTAAAGGAGACAACAAAGTGGGTGTCTTCTTAATATCTTGTTCACCAGAACAAGGAAATAAAATTCATTTTCGTAAAAAAAAACAAGGACGGTAAACAAAGTCTCTAAGAATAACCTCAAACGTTATGTAACATCATCTTTAAACAATTTTAAAATTAGAAAAGTTACGTTTTTATTGGAAAACACGTAAAAACTTCTTTCTCGGCTTCACAATCTTTCAACAACATTTCGGTTTAGAAGCCATCTGCATCTTATATTACACACTGAAACAATAATTTATTTCAATAAACTAATATACGTAAGTCAACCTGCACACACTGCCACGATATTACAACAGAACGTAAATAGGAAAACTGAATTCCACTGACATGCAATAAACCAGTAATTCCAAAGTTGTCAGTCTCAGTGCCTGTCTTTCTGTAAAGGACTCGAGCAGTACCACATATAGGCCTATTCAAAGCAACTTCTTATTGAGATTATAAATCCAAAACACGTTTTTGTACCAAGTTATTCAAATGTCGTTCGTAAATAGCAAGGAATGTACTTCAACTCGTGGTCTATTCACGGATGCTCGGTAAGTTCTAAAAGACTAGCAGCAGAATATCTCAGGAAAGAATGTCGTTACCCGAAGACGCACACAGCGGGTCAAAAGGTCTGAGAACGCGGCATTGAATAAGCTTCCAAGACTTGCAGAAAGTCTTTCTACATATAAAGTGAGGGCTTTTACATGAGGAAACATAAGATCTTTCTCCCCGCCCACAGCATACTTATTTCATGGGCTACGTCAGAAGCGGCAGAGCAGTTTTATTCTTCTCTAATCAAATACTTTCCTGAACGTCTCTGATAGAAACAGAATGAACATTACTGAGACATTTAACTTCTCTTTAAGTTGTAACTGAGAAGAAAGAGAAATGAATACAAAGTTCTGACAAGAAATTATTCATAAAAAGGCATGATAAAGTTAGAAACGAGCAAATTCGTGACAGTGTTTTCATATAAAAGGGATCCCAAATGTGGACGTTGCTCGTCCGCGCCAGCGGCCCGAATAAAGGCACGTTAAGGAGCAGCGCTTGCACATCTGTCAGTGGTCAGTCAGCCTCTTCCATGCCGTGCGTCTCTTTTCGGTCTATATATATATATATATATATATATATATATATATATATATATATATATGGGTGCCGCGGTGGCGCAGTTTGTCGAGGCACTGCGCTACAAACCGGCAGGTCGCGGGTTCGATTCCCGATGGTGTCATTGGAAATTTTCATTGGTATAATCCTTCCGGTCGCACTATGGCCCTGGGGTGGACTCAGCCTCTAACAGAAATGAGTACCAGGAATATTTCCTGGGGCGTAAAGGCAGCCGGTGCGTATGGCTGACAACCTTACCACCTTCATGTGCCGACTGTCTAGAAATCTGGGAGCCTCGACCTCCTGCAACCCTCAGGGCCTGTCCAGGTCTGTAATGGGATTGCTTTTTTTTACACACATATATATATACACCAACTAACTGTTTTAAACACATTTTATAACAAAATATTGTCATTCTGATTGTGCAACTTTAGCTTTTAAACGTATCCCTGAGGATGATCCCAAACAGGGATCGAAACGTGTTGGAAAAAAATATTGTAACGTAAGAAAATATTAAATAATAACAGTGCATTAGTTGGTATGAATTTGTAATTAATTAATTAATAGCTATGCACGGTATAATATAAATATGTCTTATATATATAACAAGACAGACAATGTAAATATAAATGTAACACTGAGCCGCGTTCGCGTGACCATTGTTGCCGTGGAAAATAAATTAGTATTACATATTCTGAGTGCCTGTCTGTAGTCTTAGTTATCCAGCACGCAAAGCGCATGCGCTGTATTATATTGTCATCTGTGGCCCGTCTGGCTGTACCATATTTTTCCGCATTATCTCATAAACGGTACTTTTTTGGGGGGGGGGATGTTGAACATAAAACGTGTGTTTTGATTTTCTCTACAAACTTTTTCTGTGCCCGCCAGTTTTCCGGTATACCATGAGTCGGGGTCCACGTGAAGCACAATTATATCCTGCGGTTAATGTTAGGTTTTCATTCAACGCATTTAAACAAATTGCTGGAAATTTTTCCTTCGGCCCACAGACACACGCCACATCTCACAAACCCGTTCGTCACTGCATGTCGAAATTTTGCACATCCAGCCAAGTGACTAGCGACATTTGGCAGATAAAATAATGTGCCTATATCTCTGTAACATGTAAATAACTAAGCACATGATATACACTTTTCAGATGAACTCAAAATAAGAGAAAAAATGAGAGTTCCTTTGCACAAAATAATGAAAAAGAAAGTGAACACATTCTGCATGGAATACATCTCTCCAATCTTATTCGTTTCGCAGTCCTTCCCTCTTCTACCTACTCACAGTAGGTGTCGAGGGTTTGTATTTTTCACTTGATCACACTCAAACACACACCACAGTCGGTAGGGCTCCTCTGGACGAGGGATCGGCCCGTCGCAGAGACCTCTACCTGACAACACAAACACCCACAAGAGACAAAAATCCATGCCCCTGGTGGGATTCGAACCCATGATCCCAGCAAGCGCTCGGTCGCAGACCTACGCCTTAGACCGCGCAGCCGCTGGGATCAGTCTTATTATGAAGCATAAATACAGGGCAGCCACTTATTTCGCCAAGGATCATTTTCATGACCTTAATATAGAAATGAAAACAGATGAAACAATGGCAATACTGAGCTCGTAAAACAAAATATAAACGAGAAAAAGGACACTAAAGAAATACCGAATGCGAAGAGGTACAAATTAAGTGTAAGGGGCGGGGGTAAGAACTGATGTGGTTATTGGCAGACAAGGGTCGTTTTATGGAGGACACATATATATAGAGGTGAGGGAAGGGAAGTGCGTTGATGGTCATATACGTGGATGAAATGAAGTAACAGGGCACAACAGCGAGGGGGGGGGGGTGCTGGAGGTAAGAGTTAAAATAACAGAAAATTTAGAGAGGCCGATCCCAGCAGCCGCGCGGTCTAAGGCGTAGGTCTACGGCCAAGCGCTTGCTGGGATCGTGGGTTCGAATCCCACCGGGGGCATGTATGTTCGTCTCTTGTACAGTGTTTGCGTTGTCAGGTAGAGGTCTCTGCGACGGGCCGATCCCTCGTCCAGAGGAGCCCTACCGACTGTGGTGTGTGTCTGAGTGTGATCAAGTGAAAATAAACAACCTCGACACCTGCTGTGAACAGGTAGGTAGAAGAGGTAAGGACTACGAAACGAAATTCAGAGAGAGGCGATATAATGACATTAGTGCAGCTGCTCAGTCGTTCGCTTCCACCTTGAAAAGTCACAAGCACAACCGTTAACCGTTTAAAGCCCAATGCTTACTTACATACGACCAGCTTTAACATTCACAAATTCTACGTTCTGCCCACACAGTGTGTTTATGTGTTTTTTGTGGATCTCAGAACAAACAGCGATTATTTCCCTATAGAGCATTAACTGATCGGTTTTTATAACCGAAACGGTGTGTTTACTGCGCGGTACGAGCTCAATCTTTAACTGTAATTCAGGTTAATCTTAGTCTTTTAAGCGCTAACGTTACATAAGACTGCTTGTTTCTTTACTTATTTCAAGCTCCTGTCTCTATAAAGCGGTCGTATTACGTCTCCTCTACGGAACCTGGAAACAAAACCCGATGATTTCCGTAGCACGTACATAAACAGAAGCTACCAAGTAGAATTCCAGGAAGAAATGCGATTGTACATCACTTGTCTTCCATCACAACACAGATTTTATCGTAGTTAGTAAAAACCGGCATGTTGTATCTAAAAGGTGAAGTCGTCCAAGCCATAAAGACGTATGGGGGATGTAGGTACGGGTTCATGAATTCTTAACTTCCGCACTTGATGGACGGGATAGCTTTACGTCCCCGCTGCTGTATTCCCCCCCCCCCCCCCACAGCACCCGTCGGATGGTATGTGGGCCGAGAGTCCTTCTGGTCACTGCAAGTGAGGACCATATTTCTCACTGACGGGATTCGAACCCAGATTCCCCGGTCGTCCAATACGTCGCCTACTCACTACACTGACTAAGATATCTCTGCTGCTACTAGAAGTACCTAAGACTAAAGCAGAAAGAAAGGGTTGCAAGACAGCATCTGTGTTAAACAGAAGGATGGCGAACATTACACACGCAATGTTCAGCAAATATAATTAGAGCAACCACGTGCAGGAGGATAACAAGAAGGGGGAGATGCAAAACCAATGGCCAAAATGTGAAAAAAAAATTTTTGCAGGAAAACCAAGGAAAAAAGCTACTCGGGAGACCCAATCATAGACAGAACATAAAATCGATCTTCAGAGAAGAGAATATGAGAATGCGGACTGAATTCAAGTTATCAGCCCATCTCATCCTCATTGATTTAACCATCACAATCTTTAGCAGGGTACAATTATGAAGGTGCTCAGTGTGTAATTTTCTCCAGTCTTTTGTTACTTCTTCCTTGTTACTCCCCCAGAATTCTCCTTCCAGCCCTGTTATCGATCACCCACAGTCTGCGTCCTTTCCTCCATGTCACATAAGTTTAATTTCAGTACAGAATTACAGAAAAAATTTCAGAGCTGTATGTTTCATTATTTTTGTTCGTAGAGAGCAGGCGGGCAGAAAGAAAAATATACTGAAAGGAAGTGTAGCCAAAATTTCCGAATTTAATTTGACCCTAATTTCTTCAATGCTGATTCGTTACCGTTGTGCCAAAATATTTGGACTTTGCCACATGTTTGAAATTTACAACAAATAAGAAAACAAATGTTTATTTTGTTAGCCGTCTATTATCACACAGCATACAACCACATTACTTGCCCGTACTGTAAACACGCGTATCCACTCGATCCTCCTACTTATCCACACAAAAGCCAACACTATAAGTAAACGTGAAGCTAAGTAGCGCGACTGTACCCCACAAAATACGCATACGTGCAACGTTCTAGTGCACACTCACATGCGCACATACAGGGTACACACAAAAGAATGGTGCGGTTTCAAAAGTTAACAAGAAATTTATTTCTCACCTTACACGGGCACAATGTACACCGTCAGCAGCGGCAACTGTCCAAGTTTCTCACGCGTTAATCACAATCCTTCAATGTGTGCACCCTTGGTCATATGACACACATCCACACGGTAATCAAATTCATCCCAGACTCGGTGTAGCATGTCCGCTGTAACGGTCTGCAGTGCATGCGTTATCCGATCACCAAGTTCCTTGAGGGACATGGGCAATGGTGGTACGTAAACGCTGTCTTTAACACTGTTTACGTACCACCATTGCCCATGTCCCTCAAGGAACTTCGTGATCAGATAACGCATGCACTGCAGACCGTTACAGCGGACATGCTACACCGAGTCTGGGATGAATTTGATTACCGTGTGGATGTGTGTCGTGTGACCCAGGGTGCACACATTGAAGGATTGTGATTAACGCATGAGAAACTTGGACAGTTGCCGCTGCTGACGGTGTACGTTGTGCCCGTGTAGGGTGAGAAATAAATTCCTTGTTAACTTTTGAAACCGCACCATTCTTTTGTGTATACCCTGTATATACACCGCCAATCAATCCGGGGTAGCTCAGTCAGTAAGGGGACTAGGATTCGATTCCCAGTAGAGGCAGAGATTTCTATTTCGCGGAATCCAGGTTGGCTCTGCAGCAACCTCCTATCCAGTGGGCACCAGAGACTTTTTTACCAAAGGTAAAGCGACTGGGGTGTGAAGCTTTCCACCACAATCTAATGTCGAGTTTATGAATGTGTGGCACTGTAACGACACTCCACCGTGTGCTTCCACGGCCCAGTGCTTCATTAAGTACCGGACAAATTTACCAGGCACTTCATAAAGCAATTATCGTTGCTTGTAAATGTCCCTTCTAACACATGCCTATGACAGTAGGCTGCGGAAAACTACCGTAATGAGACGCTTCACAATTCGCGTTCCTCGTCAAATAACATTAGGATAACCAAATCAGGGAGGACGAGATGGGCAAGCCATACGGTACGCACGGATGAAAACACAAAATGTGTACGGATATCTGGTGGCGGTGAGGAAAGAAACCTTACGGCAAGAGACTGCATGGAAGAGCTACGCGTAGATGGGAACGTAATATACGTACCAGTAATTAAATCTATACAGACGTACGACTTTTGATGTGTTCGCTCAGTTGTTGTGCCTAGAAGTTTTCTCCGCATCTTAGCAACAGTCAGCTCTGCTCAACGTATCTACACTACAGCATGCTCGATAGCAGCGTTCAGATCGTGAACTGTTTCTTCCGCCTCAACTCGCACCTCACAGAGAACAGCCTGTCTCTATTATAAACACCAGTCTGTTATTTTGTCCCACTTCAACCAAACTTGAATTTCTTCAACATATTTAGATAAAAATTGCCAATATAAGGCTCCACAAAACTCTTGTCGGCGGGGCCCGAGTTAGTCCATGCGGACAGACGGCCAGATAGACAGACAGACAGACAGACATGACGCAGCTAATAGGCACTTTAGACAACTGTTTTGTTAACGTGCCTAAAAATGAATCTTAAGGAAATATGACTGGGGGATGTGGACTGGATTAACGCTTTACAAAAGATAAGTAATTTGTCTAAAGACTCAGTCAATACCGCGCAGTAAACACACCCCGTCTCGGTTATAGAAACCAGTCAGTTAATGCTGTATAGGGAAATAACGGCTGTCTGTTCTGAGATCCACACAAAACACATAAATACACTGTGTGGGCAAAACGTAGAATTTTTAGAAGCGTTCGCAAAATTGCGAAAAGTGACTATTAGCTTCATTGTGTGTGTCTGTCCGTCCGTCGACATGGAACAACTCGGGTGTCACCGGACGGACTTTCATGAAATTTTAGACTTGAGTAATGTTCGAAAATCTGTCGAAAAGATTCAAGTTGCATTAAAATCTGAGAAGAATAACGGGTACTTTACATGAAGACCCATGTACATTTATGATAATATCTCGCTGAATTCTTCTTAGAATGAGAAATGTTTCAGGCGAAATTTGTAGAGAAAATCAAAACACACATTTTATGTTCAATAACTTTTTTCCGAAAATCGTGCTGTTCACGAGATAATGTCCGAAAATATGGTACAGCCAGACGGATCACAGATGACAATATAATACGGCGCATGCGCTTTGCATGATGGATAACTAAGGCTACAGACACACACTCAAAATGTGTAATAGCTTTTGCTTTTCTCGGCAACAATGGTTACGCGAACGCGCCTCAACATTACATTATACGTACATTGCCTCTTTTGTTGAATGTTAAACCTGATGGTACATAAAGTAACCACCAGACGGTCCATCTAGCTGTAGAACCGAGACCAGCAGAGGGATCTTTAGAACACAGTATAATGGAGTTAGATTTTAGTTTAAGGAAGGAAACGGTCGTGGCCTAACTTACGGTACTATCCCAACACCTGCGCGGGTGGAGGGAATCAAATCAGTAACACAGAGGACAGAGGGGATCCTGGCCAAGACTCGAACCTGGAACCACCCGCATATTAGTGAGAAATTCTACCCCTGGTTTTCACTTGCTAGCTATAAGCCATTCAGCTGGAAGCTTTCACACATGCTGCAAGGCAGTAACAACCCCCCTTCTGTATTCCATAAAAGGCAGTGAGCCATTAGGAAGCCAAATTGAGGGACACGCGTGAGCATGAAAAATGGCGATATGAGATAGGATGGGTGTTGGATTAAAAAAAAAAGAAGAAGAAGAAAATGGTTGCTTTTTTAATGAATCCCCAGCACCAGAGGGAATTATGGAAAATATAGACTTGCACATTTCATCTGTGTCCTTTCAATTCCCTTGTAAGTAACAAGATTACCACCCTGCTGAGAACGTTGTGGAAGGGGGTTTGGGACACGCGCACTAATAACAAGATTACACGGATGCTGCTACGGAGAAGCCAAATTGTTGGGGACGGCGCTACGAATTTACAGCTGTTATCGGCACAGCAGCTGACACACACAGCCCAATATAAGACAGCATAGGACAAGTAACTGTCAGTTCTTCTAGCTCCAAAACCGTCCAAAGCACAGTGGTTACTACACGCGCCACTTGACCGAAAATGAAAAAAGCTGTGTATTTCGTATGGATCTCGGAATAAATACCAATAACTTAGCTACACGGCAGTAACCGACTGACATTCATAACGGAGCTGCTGCGTCTGGTGTAAGGCGGCAACTGAATTTTGAAACACTACTGAGATGAATTCCAGGCTTCAAAGAGCATACTTTAATTTTTTTAAGGCCCGGTGGTTATTTAGGTACCACCAGCTTTAACACTCACAAATTCTACGCTCTGCCCACACAGTGTATTTATGTGTTTTGGGTGGATCTCAGAACAAACAGCCGTTATTTCCCTACACAGCATTAACTGTCCGGTTTTTATAACCGAGACGGGGTGTTTACTGCGCGGTACGGACTAAGTGGCTTTGGGGTTAGTCTGTCAACCGTGCAAACCTCAGTGGTTATTGTATGTACCACCAGGTTTAACATTCACAAATTCTACGTTCTGCCCACACATTGTATTTATGTGTTTTGGGTGGATCTCAGAACAAACAGCCGTTATTTCCCTACACAGCATTAACTGTCCGGTTTTTATAACCGAGACGGGGTGTTTACTGCGCAGTACGGACTAAGTGGCTTTGGGGTTAGTCTGTTAACCGTGCAAACCTCAGTGGTTATTGTATCACCAGGTTTAACATTCACAAATTCTACGTTCTGCCCACACAGTGTATTTATGTGTTTTGAGTGGATCTCAGAACAAACAGCCGTTATTTCCCTATACAGCATTAACTGACTGGTTTTTATAACCGGGACGGAGTGCGTTTACTGCGCGGTACGGACTGGGTCTTCTTTAAAGCCCAGTGGTTACTATATGTACCGCCAGGTTTAACATTCACAAATTCTACGTTCTGCCCACACAGTGTGTTTATGTGTTTTGTGTGGATCTCAGAACAAACAGCGATTATTTCCCTATACAGCATTAACTGGCTGATTTTTATAACCGAGACGGAGTGTGTTTACTGCGCGGTACGGACTGGGTCTTCTTTAAAGCCCAGTGATTACTATATGTACCGCCAGGTTTAACATTCACAAATTCTACGTTCTGCCCACACAGTGTGTTTATGTGTTTTATGTGGCTCTCAAAACAAACAGCGATTATTTCCCTATACAGCATTAACTGACTGGTTTTTTATAACTGAAATCACCCATGCGACTTTTTTTTTGCGAGTGATGTAGTAATTAAGTCCTCTTTTTAGTTTCAAGGCTTAATGTCTGACCTGCATCTTCGCTGGTCACACAGTTACAATGTTAGATTAGGTTTGATGTTATCAAAGCAGTACTATAAAGATTACTGTCTTGCGGGATGTGACACCGTGCAGTTAAAGAAGTGAAATTCTGTAACAGCGCTCAGGCTGCTGAAATGCGATTTCAAATATGAGTGAGGAATTACAGATAAAATTGCATAGTACTGAATTAAAATTGGGAACAACTAAATGGACGGAACAAAATCTTATCGCCTAACTCAGGGATCTTCAACCTTTACTTGGTCAAGGGCCATATTTTAATGGCAGAAGAATTCGCGGGACGCATTCACGTTTTACAAAGTAAAATTTCCGTATTATTGCAGGACATGCCCCCTGGTATTTCCCTACATAAACACACATAGGATAGTTTTGTTATTTTATTTATTTATGGTTTGATTGCTTATTATTATTATTATTATTATTATTATTATTATTTAACCTGCAAACATGCCTTGCTATAGTCTTGCAGTATTTACTGCGACATTAGCCGAGATTTCATATATAAAAAAAAACAAAAAAATGTTTAAAATTTTAGTACAAATTTTAAAACATTTCAGAATGAATTTCATTTAACATTTATTTACTTGAAATAAACGTTTTACACTCAAAATTTAAAATCTGTTTTGGGGCCGCACAAAATTTTTGGAGGGCCGCATGAGGTCGGCGGCCCGAGGGTTGAAGACCCCTAGCCTAACTAGTTCTGAGGGCCGTGCCATGGCTCAGGCGGTTAGTCGCCGGCCTCCCACCGCCGAGGCTCGGGTTCGATCCTGGGTGTCCACATGGGATTTGTGGTGGACAAAGTGGCACTGAGACAGGTTTTTTTTTCCCCGAGTACTTCGGTCTTCCACTGCCAAATTCATTTTACCGGCGCTCCATTACTTGGAAAAGGACAAAAAAAAATAATAATGCTTATCGTCATCTTCATCATGGGGTTGCATAAGAAGCCTTAAGGCTGCGGTGCGTCTGTAGTTCTGAATTACGGTTAATGAGAACCAAGACAGGCCTGCTACAAAGCAAGAGAGGTTGAAGAAAATACGTCTTGCTGGACGTGACACTATCGTATGGTAGCGTTTTCAGAGGAACGTACCGCCTCCATCTTCAGGTTAGAACACCGACAATCTCAGCTCTCCACAAGGCAAGTTCTGTTACTAAATAATTTGCTGCTTTTGAGATGTGCGTCTCAAGCTGTGTAGACCAGTGTGAACCGCGCGCAGTCCACGTGCTTGTCTACGAGGGTATAAAAACAGAACTAAAAGTCGTAACGTCTTTATTGTGTCCCCAATTGAAAATGGCAACTTTAATGCGATTCTGCACGCTCCTACATAATGCATCATAACAGCGTTATGTGTCCGTAGAAGTACAGTAGCGAAGTCCACACGTCACAGACAATTTAACTTACGGGTGCACACGTGATGTCATTTAAGCTGTCTTTACAAGTCACCACTTCACTTGGTCCGGCTACATACGACGGAACGTAAAAGAATTAACTCTAATTTTACTTCATCTCTTAAGGTAAGGTGGGCAACAGTGACACAAGAATATACAGCATATAAACAACAAGACTCCAAGCCTGTCTTATTTCACCTCACACTGAGGCCACGGAACGAAGGCCTATAGATTGGGCGGGGTGGCGTATGACGACTCCGAACGCCTCCACTGTTGTATTCTCCTCCGTCCTTTTTATAACTTATTTTTACGGGCCCAAAGCGCTTGTCGTAACAAATACTACCACTACCAACACTGGTGTGAACAAGAGTGGCTACACCACTAGAGGAAGGGGGAAGGAATAAGCAGAAGTACGCTGGACAGAAACGCGTTAACATCCAGACAGAAATGTGGAAGTGAGCGACAAATCTGGCTTCTTTGTTGCCAGACATTTTTTAAAAATTTGTAGACCCGTGATTTCAGGCTTCTGCCAGGACATTGATGAGATCTTGGCGCTTCCGGGATAGGCTATTACGCAGCGTCCAGTGGTAATCCTTTACCGACGTTTCGGGATAACGTATCGGCCCATCTTCAAGGGTCAAGAAGTCCAAAAACTTCTTGACCCTTGAAGATGGGACCAACATGTTGTCCCGACGTCGTTGAAGAACTAACACTCGACGCTAATATCGCAAAAGAACACAGATCTAATTTGTACAGCCCTTTATATATAAGTATATATATAAATATTGAAATATTTACACAGAGTACCTCGGTTTTAACGTCATAAAAGGGACTGAATATTTTGTGTCGTTATAAACGAGTGTTGTTATAACCGAGGAGTATAATGTTACGATTAACCTTTTAAAGCCTAGCGGTAACTTTACGTACCACCAGGTTTAACATTAAAAAATTCTACGTGGTGCCCACATTGCGTTTATGTGTTTTGTACGGTTCTCAGAACAAACAGCAACTTTTGCCCTATAAAACATTAAGAGACTGGTTTTTATAACCGAAGTGTAGAGTGTTTACAGCGCGGTACGGACTGAGTCCTTATATAAAACAGATATGCTTCGTCTTTAAAGGCTTAATTAACTGGTACCACAGTATATGTGACGCTATAGACGAGGTGTCGCTTAAACCGACGTCGTTATAACCGGGTTTGATTGTATATACTCAGTGGCGTAGCTAGGTCTTTTGGTGCCCGCGGCGAGCAATCACAACGGCCACCCCTAACAGAAACTATGAACTTAAAAAAAATCACATCTCTTCATTGAATATCCTTGTAGTTGGCTCAATAATTTAAACCGCGTTGAGTGCATAAAATCAGATTTTCCTTTCATTTATAATATTAATATTCCCACCGATTTTGCAACCCCTTTGAGTCTGAAGCCCCGGGCTACGGTACTACGTGCCCTAACCTAGCTGCCGGTAGCGAATTTAGAACGGCACCTCAAGTCTAGCGGAAGGGTAATCGAAAGGCCACGCGCACCCTTCCACCCAGACCCGATCTCCGATTAGCATTCGCCACTGACATAAAACATAAGACAAGACTTCTGTCAGTCCAAGTTCTGTAGAGAGATTATGTCGCACCTTATTTAACGCTAACTACACACAGCGGCAGCCCAGTCCATCGAACCGTGTCACGCTTCACCGCGCGCCAAGTTTAAGCTGCTTACATTTCCTGTGTTGGGTTTCGCCCAGCCCCATATCGCGAACATTTTCATTCTCATGATTTTGTACGACTTCCGCTAGCCGCCCGCACAATTCTGTGATGAAATCATACACGTACGGACTTTTGAAAGCCACATGCAAATTCGCTGGTCCGTATGCGCCTCGGAAAGTTGCCAACGACGTTACACATAAACCTACAATTCGTACTTCACAGAGAACACACCCCATCTACATTATAAACATCGCCGAGTTAATGCTGTTTACGGAAGTAACAGATACATAGACTACTGAGAATCATAAGAATACATAAATACACTGTAGGCCAAATGAAAATATTTTTGCAGTTACAAGAGTTGGCACATATAGTTACCACTAAGCTTTAACCCTTTAAAGACGAAGCGTATCTGTTTTATATAAGGACTCGGCGCGTACCGCGCTGTAAACACTCTCCACTTCGGTTATAAAAACCGGTCTCTTAATGTTTTATAAGGCAAAAGTTGCTGTTTGTTCTGAGATCCGTACGAAACACATAAACGCAATGTGGGCACCACGTAGAATTTTTTAATGTTAAACCTGGTGGTACGTAAAGTTACCGCTAGGCTTTAAAAGGTTTAAAAGGCTTTAAAATAACCTGCAGTGGCACCAACTATATCAGCTTACTTATGAAGAATCAAATAAGAAAAGATATGCTGATTTACACGAGGTGGGTATGATATATAAATAACTAGCCATAGACTATTTAACGTCAAACATTTACTTTGGGCGACTGAGGAAAACTTAGAGACATAAATAAAGAATATCAGTAAAGAGAACCAATAGCCCGGACGAGATGTGAGAGGCGTTTCTCCTGAATAGGCAGAAAATGCACTAACCACTGAACCTTTCTTGTCGCGTTCGCAAAAAAAAAAAGTTGCAAAAATGCACCTACTAGCGTTTTTGAAACCACCATTTGCACATAGATTATATATAGACACAATTTCTTAATTCTTCCTACATGTTTCGGCGGCCACCCGCCACAGGCTATAAGCAGAAAATATATACGTTAAACGCAAACCACCAAAATTTGAAACACAGAATTTAAATGGCCAAGAATACTAAATGTCAATATAAGAAGAAATATTTGAACACTGTGTCCACCGTCAGTCCCTTCAACAGCAACATTTGAAGACTGTCTTCACCGTCAAGCCCATTAACAGCAATATTTTAAGACTGTCTTCGCCCTTAATCCCATTAACTGCAACATCTGAAGACTGTCACCACCGTCAGTACTATCAACTGCAATATTTGAAGACTGTCTTCATGGTCAATCCCATTAACAGCAATATTTTAAGACTGTCTTTGCTGTTAATCCCATTAACTGCAACATCTGAAAACTGTCACCACCGTCAGTACTATTAACTGCAATATTTGAAGACTGTCTTCATCGTCAATCCCATCAACTGCAACATCTGAAGACTGTCTTCACTGTCAAACTCATTAAATGCAATAAAAACCAAGATACATATAATGTATCATTACTAGACCTCCAGCCCAGTGGCTGATGGAGCTAGGATAGCTCAGTCAGTATAGTGACTACGCTACACATGGATGGCCGAGAAATCGGAGTTCGATTTTCGGAATGGGCAACGAACTTCGGTCCAAACTGTCGAGACCGGTTCTGCAACCCGCCCAGCCTACTATCAAGTGGGTACCGGGGGATCTTCCTCAGGAGGAAAATCGGCCGGAGCGTCAAGCTAACACCTTGCCTCCACCTAGCTCCAAAGTTTGAATGTGTGAAGCCATACCTTCATAGACTTCATGGCACGATGCTTAATTTAAGCACAGGGACAACTTTACCGTTACTAAGCGAAGCACAAGTGTGCTAGCTCTGCCGTAACCCGAACTTTGTGGACTCGCCAGGTTCAGGGTCACACAGGGTCAAGTTTCGGGCCAACCAAGTTCAAGGGGAGCCTAGCTCGAGGTCGATATCACTGCCAGGGGTCGTTCCACCCGTCCGAATGGTTGCAGAAGCGCCACGGGGCGGGCGGATCCACGCAGCGCTGCTTGCCTACATAACAGGGGGGTGGGGGCGGAAGCAAACCTGTCTCATAATCGACTGATCCAAGAGGAATCTGGCTCCACGCACAACTTCTATGTTTGAATGTTCAGTTAAACGTGATATTGGACTGCAATCAATCTATAATTCGTTCCAAAATGACATACAAACAAATGTATTCAGATCAGACTTATATTCTAGCCGTGTATTCAGTACTGCATCCTACACCGATTTTACACACCCCAGTTACGTAGACATTCATTTGTTGCTATTATAACTGTATTACTATGCGCCAGTACGCACACGTACGTATATACACATAGTCTATATGCACATATACGCCAAATATACTTTCCAATCGGGACAGCAGAATTGATTGAGCCAGCGAACAGCGCACCCAAAAGCTGAACACACTAAGAACGTAATTATTGATAGGGCCTTACGCCTTGCGAGTGACAAACATGGGTAATTCACTGTCACACAGCCCTGAATATTTTATGCGTTTAGCATACCCCATTAACCTTTATGTCGTTTATAATTAACACAAATGCACACTTTAACATGCAAATAACAACATTTCCGAACGCTATCCGTAAAAGTGAAAACCAATGAACTAGCTGCAACACAATAACGAACTAACTCCATGGAGCAGAGGCCTTCTTGAGAAGCTAACAGTTTCTCAGCTAGTCAAGAAATTCCCCGCATTTTACGGAACCCGGAGGTTCATTACCACATTCACAACAGCCTGCCACCTGTTCCTATCCTGAGCCAGCTTAATCCAGTCCATGCCCCATCCCACTGCTTGCAGATCCATTTTAATATTATCCTCTCATCTACGCCTGGGTCTCCCAAGTGGTCGCCTTCCCTCAGGTCTCCCCACCAAAATCCTGTATGCACCTCGCGTTTCCCCCATACGTGCTACATGCCAGGCCCATCTCATTCTTCACGATTTGATTACCCGAACAAGCTGTCCCACAATGCACTTAATAAATGTAAAGGCTAAGATAATATTTGTTTTTAACAGCTAGCAAACATTGTTCAATGTTACTAACCCTTTAAAGACGAGGCGTATGTGTTTTATATAAGGACTCAGTGCGTACCGCGCTGTAAACACTCTCCACTTCGGTTATAAAAACCAGTCTCTTAATGTGTTATAGGGCAAAAGTTGCTGTTTGTTCTGAGATCCGTACAAAACACATAAACGCAATGTGGGCACCACGTAGAATTTTTTAATGTTAAACCTGGTGGTACGTAAAGTTACCGCTAGGCTTTAAAAGGTTAATGCTGTAAAGTCGTACATCATCTTCATAATACTTTGTAAAATACACACTATCTGAAAAACTTCTAACAAATTATAGGGAATCTATACTTCATATTGGTCATTTTTATACGATAAGCAGTGTTACAGAAATTATATAAAATTCAATACGAACCTTCAAATACAGTGTGCAGTTATACAGGTGGCGCCAAAGTCAGTTGGCACTAAAGTAAACGCTAAACGATCGAGTGTCAAGTGACTTTTTCGCCTCTGTATATGGGTGACACTAACCACAACTAAATTCGAACCACAGCAAATACTAAATTTATTCGAAATCTGTTCAGTTGTTTCGGTGTTACAACATGCCGAAAGGCATTAACTCAACTTTATACGTTTACTTAATGAAGTACAGAAGCACACCCTGCCAGAAATCACATGGAAAAACAACGACGTGTGGTAATACAACGTAATTTGAACGTCACTTCTCATTTAGGTTCATTAAAAAAAAATGGCATGAATACGGAATGGGAGACTGTGCCTGGATTCAGCTGGCTAAGGATAGGGTCAGCAGTGACTTCAGAAAACAGCAATGAACTTTTGGATTCCACTAAAAACATAGTTTCTTTCACGTCGGAACTGGCCACTGCAAGCGGGCGGCTATATCGATCGCTATGCAGCAATGATGTCGTCCGCTCTTTGGCGCGCAGTTCCACGATTTAAAAAACTCTGTACATCAGCAATAATTAACATCTCAATAAGTATTCGTGTCATTAGAGCCAGTCAGTCAGCAATAAAATTAATGATGACAGCAGTTACTGTGACGTCATAGCGTCAACACCGATACTGAACTGAGATTACAAATATAGAAACTATGTAATATGAGAGAAAAATGGGTTTTGTAAATTCCATCAACTGGGTCCGCGATGTAATGCTCTGCTTTATGAACCATTTACAGATAAAACGAAAAATCTGCAACGAAGAGTAAGAATGATGATGCATCACGATGTACATATGTATGACGTGGGGGGTGGGAGGGTGGTTCATGAAATCTAATCACAGATTGGTTCCAATTATTCACGGTTTCATAGTTCAG
Source organism: Coptotermes formosanus (assembly GCA_013340265.1). NCBI lineage: Eukaryota > Metazoa > Arthropoda > Insecta > Blattodea > Rhinotermitidae > Coptotermes > Coptotermes formosanus. The sequence continues at coordinate 385,101 of BLKM01011461.1, read as the reverse complement.
CTTGTCACTCATTACACACATCTTTTGTGCTGCTAAAACAGAGGGGGCCATGGACAGTGTTGGGTTAGGTATGAATCACACACACACACACACACACACACACACACACACACACACACACACCATGAAATCGATCGAAGGACAGCAGAACGTGAAACAGCTGTGGGAATTGGCGCGTTGGGGTAGGAAATAGAGGGGGAAATGAAAATGACTAACGAAGCAAAAGTTTAATGTAACTCAAAAAAACAATATTAAACCAATCACATAACCGCCAGTTTCATACCGTATGTCAAATTTATTGTAATGTCTTCAGAATAAATTCTGTAGTTTCGGTTAAAATATTAGAGCCCATGACCCCTCTGCATATTGTAATACGTAAAATTTATACTTAGAGGAGCTTACATGAAGTATATGATTTTACAATACTTTTTTATCCTTATATAACAGAACTAAATATAGCTACCACAATAGTGTTAGCTGCATCACATCAATGACCACTCCCCTACAAACCAAAAAAAAATTCTTGCACAACTGGCATAAAACCTCTTAAAATTTTAATAGAAAGTCCTTGCCATTATCAACATCAAACGTGGTAATATGGAAATTATTTTATTGTGATCCATTCTTATATCTTAGTAGTGCGCTTACACGTCAAAAAATGATGAAGCGGTAAAAAACAAAGGCGCAATAAAAGACACGATGGTATGTTACAGGAATTAAAAACAGAAGCCATACTGGACAAAAGTTTGAAACATGAAACCAATCAGATTAAACACATCAGCAGAAGGCAAAGAAAGATTCTAAAAGGTTTTGACGATGGTGTATAACATTGTGTGATGATAGGTTTATGGAATTGATCCACCGTCTGGACAATAAAATATTAAAATCACAACGTTTCGGAAGCTGGCTCAGCTTCCGTCTTTGGGTGAATGGAGGGGGAGATGAGAAGAACACCCACTCAGTTGGGCCCCTTAGACAGAGCTAGTCTCCATCCTCCAAGGGATGGAGGCTAGCTCTCCCCCTCCATTCACCTGAAGATGGAAGCAGAGCCAGCTTCCGAAACGTTGTGATTTTAATATTTTATTCTTCAGACGAGGGATAAAGTCCATAAGCTACCATCACGCAAAGAAAGAGTTTTCTAAGACTATCAAAACACTACAAACCTCATTGATTGAGCAACCAAACAAGACCTCCGAAGTGATAACCGGAGAAAAGGCCAGAGCAACTTCAGACACCTGAATGCTGCATTATGATGGATGATGAAGGTTTGAAATTTTATGTTTTACCCGCAAGTAGGGCGAAAAAACTTAAGTACGAGGGAAGTCAATGGCAGAAAGCGTATGGTTTCACCTAACACAGGAGCGACATTCATGACAATTACAATCTAGAGTGAAGCAACACAGAATAAATAATTTTACCCGCTTAGGAACTAATTAAAGTACCTGAAAAAAAAACACTAATCTAAGTCGAGGCAACATTCACTGAATCTTTTGGTCACTAGATTTTGTCAACATTAAAACAAAAGAGTGTTTTGTGGGGCAACTGCAAACGATAACTTCCTGTATTACTATGTCCACATTCAGTCACGTTACAACTCTCATAAAATCCTTCAGCTGTAAACGCACACAGTCAGTAGAATCTAATTCCAATTAACCCTTTAAAGACGAAGCGTATCTGTTTTATATAAGGACGCAGTCCGTACCGCGCTGTAAACACTCTCCACTTCGGTTATAAAAACCAATCTCTTAATGTTTTATAAGGCAAAAGTTGCTGTTTGTCCTGAGACCCGTACAAAACACATAAACACAATGTGGGCACCACGTAGAATTTTTTAATGTTAAACCTGGGCATATGTAAAGTTACCGCTAGGCTTTAAAAGGTTAAAAATAACTGGAGTCTGCAGAATACACCTGATGCCACAACCACTTTCAGAGAATGTTATTTATTGTAGACACTGCTCAGCATTTGAAGTGGTTCATACGCATACCACGGTCACCTAAATTACTGACTCCTTAAGGAAGGATGTCATAAAGACGTACCGAGATATAAAAGCAAAAATATACCTATGTCAGGACTCCCTTTATGCATTAGTCATCCAGATATGACTAGCAACTAAATGCAGCAAACAACCACCAATGTGTTATGCACAAAATGACAGTTTAAAAAGAAGATTCAAGTGCTCTGGGATGTGAAGCTGTGACAGCGCGCGCAGTTCCCTATGTTTCAAAGCATTATAGCACCTTCATCTTCAGGGTTAATCTGCCTTCTTGGACTAGATGACCCTCACCCAACACAACGGTATAACATCCCAGAAGACTTGAACCTTCAGAAACACCACTGTGAGAACCTCAAATCTGACAACACTAGCAGTATTTTTACTTACCGGTAAACAAAAACCGAAATTATATAGAGAATTTATCTTGTATCTTAATCCCTTACCCCATTCCTTCCAATCTTTGAAAAGGGAAAAACATCAACAGCAAAGCAAAAACTGAAAACAAGATTTGGCAACAGTAATGATGGCCTGCGCTAGCAGCAAGATACATATCTTTCTATTGTTATGTAATATTACATGCTAAAATTATGTTTTTAATGTAACTGATGGTAATATAGCCAGTTTTATAGCATGCAGTAACAATGGCCAATTGTTTAAAAAAGTCTTGTCAAGTTCACGTGTGTGTTAAAAAAAGGTTCAACCTAGAACAAGCCACGAAGGCCCAGAGTGGCGTAGACGTACAGCTCTACTCTTTCTTTAATCTCAGCGCTAGATGGAGGTGGGTGGTCAACACCATGCTCCAGCTGCTTTATGCCTGGGAAAGGGACCAGGTATGCACTGTATAGAAGGTTGGGTAGGCCCCATGGCCAGTAGGGACAGGTGCAGAAAATTGGTCCCCACCAGGATTCGATTCCCAGACCATCCAGCCTGTAGTGACTTGCTATACCAATTACGTTATTCCGGCCCATATATGTGCGTCAAGTAGAAAGCAACTGAAGAAATTAACTTGCCTTACAACAGGATACACACAAATCAATGACCAATTTAACAAACCTTGATACATAAGCAATCTTAGGTTTGCATAGAAGTGAGTAATCATCACTAGGGCCTTCCATAATGGAATGCCTTACAGGGACCACCGTTTCCAAGGCATCTGCTGCCTACATCTTCAGGGTAAAATCTTTGTCCCTGCCAGCAAGCAAACCCATCATCCAACGCACACTATACCAATTATTCAGTGTCTTGTTAGGCAAAATGGCGTCTGTTACTCACCAGCTGGGCAGAACCTTGCTTCTGGTCCATCAAACACAGCCAGATTTCTCTTGACAGGCACTGTATCATCTCTGAGGGTGAGGTGAGGAGGTTGGTCACCTTCATGATTAGTTCCTGTGAGAGCTACAGAGGTCAGCAGGTCAAAGCTGATGACACCATCAGGCTTTGGATAGTCTAAAGGCTTGCATTCAGATGCAGGCTTCAGTCTTTTATAGTCAGGATCTGTAATGGGATAATATCGATAGAGCTGTACACAATCTGAATTAAAACTGTGCAGACAGATACAGGTAAAGACAATATTTTATTCCAGGCAAAGCATCAGATCGATGGATGCATAAGCAAATAAATTCAGTTACGCAGATATATTGCATGTGCCTTTAACATTATCCTATTACACACATACAAATAATTCATACGTTTCTATGCCATTAAGTTACAGGGATGCAGGTAAATACCTAAAATTTTGGTTCAAATTGATTGATATTCCTAAAATCCATCTTGCGAGCGAGATGTGATGCTGTGTTGACTTTATACAGGGTATACACAAAAGAATGGTGTGGTTTCAAAAGTTAACAAGAAATTTATTTCTCACCTTACACGGGCACAACATACACCGTCAACAGCGACAACCGTCCAAGTTTCTCATGCGCTACCAGCAGTTCGCTTCTCATGCTTACTGCGGGGCCGTGGGGCCAGTTTCCAAGATGGCGTCACAGCGGGAGAAGGCGTTCTGTGTGCTCCATTCTGAGGTGTCCAGATCTGCCGCCCCATTCGCCAGATCTAACACCATGCAATTTCTTTCTTTGGGGCTTCATTAAAGACAGCGTTTATGTACCACCATTGCTCATCTCCCTCAAGGAACTTCGTGATTGGATAACGCATGCACTGCAGACCATTACAGCGGACATGCTACACTGAGTCTGGGATGAATTTGATTACCGTGTGGATGTGTGTTGTGTGACCCAGGGTGCATACTTTGAAGGATTGTGATTAACACGTGAAAAACTTGGACAGTTGCCGCTGCTGACGGTGTACGTTGTGCCCGTGTAAGGTGAGAAATAAATTTCTTGTTAACTTTTGAAACCACACCATTCTTTTGCGTATACCCAGTATTAATAAATAAATGATTTATAACTAAGGTCAGTGGCTCTTACCTCCGTGACTGAGTGTCCATGGTTCCTTCCCTCGGATCAACATACTAATCCCAGAATATAAGAGGCCTCCATATAGTCCGAGTGGATTGTGAAACGACGGACGGATATTTCTCACACTCTTCAACTCTGACCATACCCAACTATTTCTTATTTTGTCTTCATAACTTCTTGGTTCTAATCCTACAGTTTCAGACTTTGAATTCTCATCAAAAATAGCTTCAAAGGCACTTTCAGCAGCAAGCATTCCACTCTTCATTGCATTGTGAGTTCCCTTAATTTTTGGCACATTGAGAAAACCAGCACTACAGCCAACTAAACATCCACCAGGAAAAGTCAGCTTTGGTATCGACTGGAATCCTCCCTCGTTGAGAGCACGGGCACCATATGCTATCCTATGTGGACAAAACACTAACATTCATGACACAAGCACATTAACTCTCGAGTAAAACAATGCAAGGAAACATCAAGAAGGAAAAACCTGAAACAAAACCAAGAAGGAAGGATTATGGGAAACCCAGAGCCTTACTGTGCAGTGATCTGAACACAATACTGTAAAAATCATACTAGAAGACACACAGAAGTATATTCTGGTCACTGCACCACTGTAAAGTGCCCAGGACAATAATTCAGTAAGTATCAACTACATATTACCTGAAGATGACCACTACGGTCGAAATACTTTGCAATTCACATGTAAATGTTTATGACACAACAAAGATTGCTGTGCCAACTGAAGAAACCCTAGTATCTTCCAACTGAAAAATTTACCAGATCTATCTGACAGCAGGGGACATCTGTTAGCAATTTACCTGGACTATGTAGTCAAGAGACATCTGGACGGCATTTCCTTCCTATGTCTCGACTCCAATACATAGTAGACAGTACACACCATATTTACCCAAATATAAGACAACCCTATGGTTAAAATATCTAATGCTTAACTTTTTGTGTGATTTTAAGGTCACCAACCACTTTTCAGATGATCAATTAGGAAAAAAATTCTCATTTTATATTCAGGTAAAAATGACACTTGATTTTTCATGAAAACCATTAACTTTGTTACATGCATCCATCCATCCATCCACCCATCCACACCATTGGAGGTATGGATCTTTAAATCAGTATGGAATACTCTTATTAAACTTCATTCTCGAACGATATTCTCATGAAAACTGGATAAAATTGGCTTTACCTTAACACTAGAGGTTAATGTAATTAGCAATATATGGTACATATGTTAGACATATACAACGCTGCAGTCAGCCCTCCCACTTCCTATCAAAAGACACCAGTTTCAGACTTCAGCCTGGAACACTGAATATGATGTCTGGGGGTCTTCACTGCTGTCCCTCGGTCTTCTCACACAAATGACAGGACATCACATCCAAGTCATGCCACAAACACTTCCTCCCGCATTGTTTCCAGCTAATTACTCATTAATCATCACACCATTCAAGGCTTATATAGCACAAGTTACTGACAGCATCCTTAAATAGGTCATAATAAATTTCATTTGTTTATATACAAATAATACATGTACATACATTATGTCCTCAATCCTGTGAGTGTCCACACATTCATTTATGGGGAGAAAATAAAAGACTATTCCTAGAGGAACATAACAGTCTCTGCTTTACTCTGACATGATATTTATCACACTCACTGTGACCTAATTTGTTGTACTGGCAATGTGACAAGGTTGAATGGAAGCAAGATACACAACAGGAAGATAATGTCAAACTTTGGGAAAATAAAATAAATACTCTTGTTTACTGATTTATATGGAGATAAAATGCCTATAAATATTTTAAAATTACATTATTATAAGACTTCTTATATAATGGGTTTCAGACTATAATAAATCCAGATAACTGTCCAACCTATGGTTTTAACCCTTTAAAGCCCAATGGCTACTGTTACACACTGCCTGGTTGTACACTCAAAAACTTCAATTTTGCTGCACAGTATATGCATGTGTCTCATGTGAATCTGACAATAGACCGATTATTTCTCTACATAGCTGCATCTGACTGGTTTTTGTACAGAAGATACCATATGTTTTCTGTGTAGTAAGAACTGAGTTTGTTTAATATTATTTACATCAATTTCATGCATCAAAGGAATGATGCAAAAGACAGTAAATCATTCACCCTGAAGGTGGGTGACTGATATGAGTGTTGAAACATTGCAACAGCTTCAACATATAATGCAACTTAACCCTGAAAGTGAAGGTTCAATGCCATGTAAAACATCTTTATCTTTTATCTTTTTAAAACATTGCGCCACACCCACCCTGCTGCTACCGCAGGTTGCAACAAAATGTTAAACATCCTGGTATCACTTATGGCATTAACTGACTCTTACATACCTCTTTCCTCCTTCAAATATTGGTTTGATGGACTGATGATGTTTGAACCTCTGAAATTCTCTGAAAGGACTTATATATGGGTTTACATAATCCAACCCCACCGCAAACCCTACCACAACCATGGGCGTTGGCTCATTTAGGTGGTATAAAAATGACCCTCCATATGTATGACGATCCTGTAACATACATACACTGCTGTTACCACAAAAATGAATAAAATGTATTTATTTGAAAGGATACTAAATAAATTACAACATTCAACACACAATTAAATCAGTACAGTGAAACCCTGTTAAGAAAATTTTGAAAATTCCAAGAAAATCCTACCTCTTAAGCGGGAAATTTCTTAAAAGGGTAATTTTAATTAAATGGGAGAATTTTGGTGCTTTTTTATCGTGACTTCTTAGGCAGGAAAGGATACTAAATAAATTACAACATTTGACACACGATTAAATCAGTACAGTGAAACCCTGTTAAGAAAATTTTGAAAATTCCAAGAAAATCCTACTTCTTAAGCGGGAAATTTCTTAAAAGGGTAATTTTAATTAAATGGGAGAATTTTGGTGCTTTTTTATCGTGACTTCTTAGGCAGGAAATTTTCTTAACCGGGTTTTTCTTAAGCGAGTTTCACTGTATATGTTACAGTGTCAAAAAAGACTCCACTCCATGAAATAGCCATCTGGGGTTACCAAAGAAGAGATAAACTGAACTGACATGACGTTTCACACTTCGTGAACAGCATCTTACCAATGGCCAGCCCACGGTATGTGTCACCGTGCCAGGTCTGTGCTTGCTAGGCTCCACTTCCCAAACTTCCTTCAGTCCAATACCATATGTCTGTGGTTCACACTTCTCCCGCAGTTTGAACTTCTGGAAGAGCTGTTTTGCCAGGTGGCCATGGCAGCCCTCTGCAAATATTGTACACTTGGCATGCAGCTCCATACCTCTCTCAAAATTATCCTAAGAACAAAGCCAACAATGCACAACATTCACAGAAAGTAATAAAACTTCCAGAACATTTCAACTGCATTCTTGGTTCAATGAAAAATTCATCACACACATTTTTGTGTCCATGGACACTGCATCTACTTTTTTATGTGGACATCAAATAAATGAGACAAAGAACAGGTTAAACAAACATGTGAATGCCAAGCCAACAATCTGAACAATCGCTGATGTCAGGACCTCAAATCTAAAAACTAATACTGTTCTTATCAGCACTATTCAAAACCACTAATCAACTGCCTCGCTTGATGTTTTCTAGTTATGCTTGTGCACAAGGCAAACATTTTGTCTGATGACTTCTGATACACATATAAGCTTCCATATAAATACCCATAATTAATCATTTGCTTCACAGATGGTACTCGCTTACATATCTGTTAGTCCTAAGAACTTAAGACTTACAAAAAACCCCCCTTTGCTTATCTTTTTTGATGCTTAACATAAAAAACAACAAATAAGGACACATGTTTGATAACCACCTACTAACCAACTAACTCCATGGAGCAGAGGCCTTCTTGAGAAGCTAACAGTTTCTCAGCTAGTCAAGAAATTCCCCGCATTTTATGGAACCCGGAGGTTCACTACTGCATTCACAACAGCCCACCACCTGCCCCTGTCCTGAGCTAGCTCAATCCAGTCCATGCGCCCCCCATACCACTTCTTGAAGATCCATTTTAATATTATTCTCCCATCTACGTCTGGGTCTCCCAAGTATTCGCCTTCCCTCACCAAAATCCTGTATGCACTAACCAACTACTACGCACTCAAAATTCCCAACCATTTTTTTAATGATTTTTTTAAATATCAGTGCAAATCACCTCTAGAAGACATAATAAAATCTGAGTGTGGTATTATCTGAGGGGTATTTCAACCCCAGGTGAGTGTATTAATGGTCTTTTTAAGTGAAGTATGCAGAGCAAAATACACATCACATAACTGGAACCCTGTACTGTATAATTATTAATTTACACATCTCAGTAGCCTCACAGAACTTGAAGACAAAAACAGGCATCATAAGTCTTCCCAAATACTTTTGTTGTACGCACTTCTTTATGCCCAGCTTTCAGCACGCGCCCTGCACTGCCCCATGAATAACCTTTGGATAAATCTGTTGAACTCGCTACAGCGTATTTTCCTTACCTTTGGGGACCCATCCTTTGCAATACCAACATCATTAGTGGCAACCCCTTTCACACTGCCATCCTCATGGTATAGCACCTCCGAGGCAGCATACCCAGGGTACAGTTCCACTCCCAGTGCCTCTGCTTGCTCACCAAGCCATTTTACAACATGACCAAGCCGCACAACATAGTTCCCATGGTTCCTTAGAGGAAACCCTGAAACATAAAACATTATCTTCACTAGGACTGATACCAAATTAACCTTTAGCATCCTACGAAACCATATACAGGTCTCTAAAATCTACTGGCAAAAGGTCTAGCACACAATATGCTGGGGGCTGGGATAGCGCAGTCAGTCTAGCAACTTGCTATAGGGTGGACAGTCCAGGGATAGAATCCTGGTGGGGATGAGATTTTCCCCAGCCATCCAGACTGGCCCTTGGGCTCACCCAACCTCCTACACGATGGGTACTGGGTCATTCCCAGATGCAAGTAGCTGTGATGTGGCATTAACCACACACCCCATCTAGTGCCAAGGTTAAAGAAAGAGTACAGCTACTTTACACCCCGTCTGTGACTTTCTGACAGGTTATGAAGTGAAATTTTATACTATATGCTGGAGTCAGTGTGTTTACTTGGTACAAATTTAAATGTCCACGTTAAGTGAGAAAAACTCTGCCCATCACAAGATACAACTAGCATTTATATCCATCTCTTAACCTTTTAAAGCCTAGTGGCAACTTTACGTATGACCAGGTTCAACATTCAATAATTCTCCATAGTGCTCAAATCGCATTTATGTATTCTGTACATATCTCAGAACAAACTGAAACTTTTACCATAAACATCAGCAACTTATTCGTGTTTTATAACCGAGGTTGAAAGTGTTTACTGCGCGGTACGCACAGAGTCTTTATACAAAGCAGATTACCTTTCGTCTTTAAGGGGTTAAAGGTTAAGGAGAACTGATTAATACAGGTGAGCTCTGAGGCCCTCATGGCAGTGAATATTAAGACTGGTACTGTGGAACATGTGTGCAGTTGTTTTTGTTAACACAACTGCATAGTTCAGGGCAGCATGCATCTGACCCCTTTAAAGAAAAGTGGTTACTACACATACCACCTGCCTGAACATTCAGAAACTGCATTTCACACATGCAGTGTATTTAAGTGTTTTAAAAGACTCTCACAATAAACCAGCATTATTTCCCTAAAGTGTTAACCAGGTGGTCCTTATAATGGGAACAGAGTACTTTCTGTGAGGTAGGAACTCGGTTTTGGTGCTTCAAAGTAACAAGGAAGGTACATAAACTAGGAATAAACTGTGCGATTCCTACCTGGAACCTTGTTTCTTCCATTGTTTTAGGCCATGGAGTCATTTCAACATTAGCTGTACCTCTGACAACTACGAGTGACAGTAGCATTCAGACATGCTCACCATCTGTGTCAAGTGACAGAGCTGTGCATATCAGCACCACCCACAACTCACCCCACCACCCTTAAAGGTAAGTGTGTTAGTGTTGACACTACTGTTGTGCTTAGCCAGTGGGACTGTATTCACATTTATTCACATTTTCTTACACTCCATAAGTACCAACAAGGTCAAAAAGTCTCTTGGATATAGAATCAGTCAAAAATAATATTATATCCATATATGTTTGCTCATAAAAAGCATGTGTCATGTTTACAATAGCCAATAAAATTTGACAGTCAAAATAAAATAAAATATAACAATTTTACATTTCAAACAAAATAACACTTCTTTATCTAAAAATTAATGAATTAAATTATAAAATTGTGTTATGAAAATATACTTATGAAAACAAAATTACAAATATACTTATGAGATATAAAATTACAAGGAACAAAGATTTTTAAATGAATTCAAATTAAAATATTCAACCAATGTATAAAATGAATATGCATATCCCATTACAATACTGCAATGCACAGCCAGTCAATGTTTGTCACAATTTTAACAGATTACTCACCTGGGAGGATTGGAACAGGTATACTAGACGTTGCAGTAAGAATACTGAACTTGTCTGTTGTAACTGGAGTATCAAGAGGGGCACCCTTTTCCTTCCAGTCTGGAATTAATTCATTCAGCGCTACTGGATCTATACAGGCGCCAGATAATATATGACCCCCTGAAACATGACAAAATAGAGGCAACTCTTTATCTGTTTCTTGAAACAATGAAGAATGTAAAACTCTTTTATGTTCCTTCTACACCCAAACATACATCACACACAATTAATTTTATTAATGATGCGATAATGATACAGAATGGTGAATTCTTCTGTCAAAATATAGTTTCGACTGGTACTGTTTTGGAAATATTATAAACATCGGAATTTAATTTTGGCAGTTACAATGATGTCTTTTCTATGCGATGGCAGCACATGCAATGCCTAGCAGCGCCTGCCATCTGTTATGAATCCCTACAACTACCACAGCAATTTGAACACTTACTGCCATCTACCATTCACTTCACGATTCATACCATGTGTACCAACATAACCATTTGGAATTAATCAGAGCAAAGCAGAAACTTGTTTTCCAAATGCACTTTTTGCTATTTTACAGAACTCCTTGGCCTCGTTGTTTATTAACTCCTTATGTAAATCATGTGGCAGAACAAAATAAAAATTTCTTCTTCAAATAATTGTTTAATTTACAGACGTTGCTTCAACAGTCATTTTATGTTACACAGAAATAACCAAAATTATTTTTTTTTAATTTAATCAAAGTAAGAGCAGTAATTTTGGTAATGAAATGTTGGGGTCATCAAACAGGACACTGTCATTATGAGTTCATTTTAGGCACAAAAAATTAAATTCGAGTACTATCCACACACATTCTCAAGAGATTGCCATGGACTTAATGAAAAATAGACTTACCTATCTCTGCTGATTTTTCTACAAGGCACACTCTCAGTTCTTTACCATTCTGCACTGCCAATTGTTTCAGCCTGATAGCTGCTGACATACCAGCTGGGCCACCACCAACAATCAGCACATCTGCCTCATCTACATACCTCTCCATATTGACACCTAAATAGTCAGAAAAGAAACAAGAAAAATGTTTCATATCAGATGAATATCACAATATATAACAGTAACAGAGAAATCCCTTTGATGGAATTTCAAGAGCTAATCTTGGTTTTGGTTTCTGGAAAACCTTCATTCTGCAAGATGTGAGGCTCTCATGGTTGTTATCCTGAAGACTACCACTTCACGGGATGTAATACCATGTAGTGTGGTAGAAATTTACCGACTTTTAGAGCTACATGCCAGCACCATACCCAGAAGATTCTAACAGCACATCCATCACAAGAGTCAATGAATTTCAGCCAGACTACAAGGTATCACACCCCAGCAGACAGTTATCAAGTCTCCTTCTAAACCTTTCAGGGCCCAAAAGTATTTTTATTTCATGCTCACTGGGGGTACTCACCCTCAACTGTGATTTTTTAAAAATAAACTGTGTTGAAACAAACGAAATTATTTCTTCTGTCATTCTTCTATTTAACACTTGTAACTGAAAATACATTAAAAAAGACAAAGTTCCACCTGTCCTCACCAGGAAGACACAGAGTGGGAGTAGAGATATAGCTCCATTCATTCTTAACCTCTGCACTAAGCACATATACATTTTTTTTTGTGGAGAAGGGCCCTGCAGCAGAAGCTATGGACACACTGCAGTCTTAAGGCTTATTGTGCAACCCTTGTAATGAAGACAAAGAGAGAGTTGATCAGTTTTTTCATTTTTTCCAAGCAATGGAGCACCAGTCGAATGAAACTGACTGGCAAAAACTGAAGTACTCTGCGAAAAACTTATCCCAGTGCCACTTTGTCCACCACAAATCCCACATGGACCAACCCAAGATCTAACAAGCACATATACATGCACAGACATGTATGTACAATCTTCAACATTGATATTTAACCACAAAAAATGTAAAAATAACAGAGAAATTTAACCTCTTAAATGAGATGTGAAGTTACTTCAATGCAAAAATTATTCCAACAATTATAGTTATTTGTAATTATTTCTGTACACAGCACTAACCAACTTGTCTTTGTAGTGAAGACGTTTCCTGTAAGATATAAACTAAATTTTTACACATCTGTGTACCCAACATTTGTGTTTATATGCATCAACAGGGTTGAAAACCAATTAACAGCCAAACCTGGACCAAATATACAACATCTAAATTTAGAAACACAGAACAAGGTCTATGTTGGGAATGTGGGTTGTCCAACGTTACTCTTATCACCCAGTGTGCGAATAAGGGAGGAGCACCACACCAGGTGACTGACGCAGAAATCAGCACCTCACAGTCACATGCAACAACATGAACCTTATTCAAATGCAGCATCACTGTTTTAGACAATGGCTGTATGTCACCATCTTCATATACTTCTTCCAGAACTTTTTCGATCGTCACATCAAAAATAAAAACACTAGAAACAATGTTTCGGAAGAAGCTTCTTCCTTCCTCAGGTCCTGCTGCTAAAAATCCAGACATCCACATGTTGGCCTTGACACATCTACCACATCAAACCAACCATAAGAGACAAACAAACCTAACATGTCCCAACTAGAACTTCTGGAAGAAGTATACAAAGATAGTGACATACAGCCATTGCCTAAAACAGTGATGTTGCATATGAATTGCCGTTACAAACATGGTGTGTTCCTCTTGTTTTGAAAATTGGAGAATGTGGGTAAGAAGTTGGCCAAGACAATTAATCACATTATTTTCCTGAGGAGATGCAAACTTCAGTTTCAAGTTATGGCAATATTGTTACAGTTTGTGACATGTTAGGTTTGGTATCTCTTATGGTTGGTTTGATGTGGTAGATGTGTCAGGGCCAACATATGGATCTCTGGATTTTTAACACCAGGAAGAAAGAAGCTTCTTCCAAAACATTGTGTTTTTAGTGTTTTTATTTTTGGTGTGACAATGGAAAAAGTTCTGGAAGAAGTAGATGAACATAATGAACCTTACTGATGGAGACAGGACATGTTACCATAACACAGATTATCACAGTAAAAGATTTCAGGGCAAATGCATGCTGTCTCAATCTGGAAATTATAATGCAGAGTGGACAAACTTGGCACAAACTATACTAAAATTTACTCTTACTAATTCATGTAACTGTAAAGGTAAAATAAAATGTTTATGTAAGCACGGTGAGTTACAAACGTTTACAAGAACAGTCAATAAATGTGGTGCTTGATTGCAGTACTGATGAATTTAAATGAAAACAGAACAGAGCAGAAGCTTCCGATATACTTGAAACCGTTTACTTCAGCTTCCATTACTACTCAAGATTGCCAACCTTGCCTCCACAAGCAACTATTCCACTTCAGACACTGTTGTTCTTATAAATTCACTTGGAAAAGACTTTCACATGGATTATATTCAGTGTCTCCTCATTACCAATCAGTTCATGATGTTCTTCCACATAGCTCCTATCTCAGGATGCAAACATTAAAATATACAGAATGATAATGTGCTCGTTGTTTTGTATGGGTAAGAATACTGGTCTCTTACATTAAGAAAAGAACACAGATGGTGGGTGTTGAGGAACAGGGTACTTTTGGGGATATTTGGACACAGATAGGGGCAAGCAGCAGGAGAATGTAGAAAACTGTAAAATACATGGTACTGTAAGGATAAAATTATGGTTATACATAATAATAAAATAGTGCTACATGGCAGCATAGCAGTTTGTCACTCACACAATCACTTACTATGGCATAGTTTACATACATTTTACATGTCACACCATCATGTAAAATTTGTGACAATGAGTAAAATAAAAAGAGGGAGTGGACCTATAGCTCCACTCATTCTTAATCTTGCCCCTACCATGTTCAAAACCCAGCTCATCCAGACCACAGCCCAGTCACTATATTGGCTATGTTACCCCAGCTCCCTGCTTAAATTGTATCTTTGTGTAAATTACCACCACAAAAGATACATACCTTTCCATCTTGGATCTGTTGTTCTTGGGACTATGGTGTAGTGGGTGGTTATTTTGGGGAATATCTGCTCCGAATAATACCTTCTGATCAGCCATGACAGCCCTCGCACTGCAATGTAAGATATTCGAAATCTATTACTGAAACAAGTAGTTGGTAATTCACTGAAGCATTGAAGAGATGACCATAAACGTACAAAGTAAATTTACCAAATAAACCTCGTCCAAAGTCCATGCCAACGTGCGTTTACGAAACAAGCGTAGTAAGAAATCCAAGTCCACAACTACAAAACACCTAGGGCCTTGTACAATTACTTATAAACCAGGAATTACTTTAATATAATGGATTACATTTAAAGTTTAACACAGTTAACATGACAAATCGGAGCATTTGTTTGCAATCAGCTGTGCAGGATCGTTTCGTAACCTTGAAAGTAACAAAAACACACATCACCACGCTACCATATTACGAAAGTTCCACATTTTACATAACTCCTTAAAGTCCCAACTGGTGCTGTATCTATTATGTATATAACTGTAACGTACAGAGGACTGCGTATTTAAAATACACTTACAGAAGTTTGGAGACTTACACACGACAGCTGCCATGACTACATAAACATACTCGGCCCACGTCCGCACATGCGCAGTGATATGTCTCCTGCCAATAACCACCAGCCTGTCCACAACACCGAGCAGGCAAATAAGTTGCCTACATACTGGCATTCTATAAAATTTTAAGTCAACGTGTATTACATTGCGGTTTAAAGCAAGAATAAATGCCACTACAAAAATAACTGTTACATGAAACGCGATTCATTAATTGGTCGCTAAAAATTTGAATATAACGGGTTTGTAATTGCATCCGTTAAAATTCCGGGTCCCTTAAATATTGGGAGGTTTTGGTAACAATTTTTCGCTTAATTATTTAGCCCTTTGAAATATATACAAAAACATAAGTAATTATATATCCAGTTACTTTTATACTGTTTATTTCGTGCAACATATTATACTATTTTATTAAAAATCAACTATTTGCACACACAAATATTTGTAAATTATTGATACGCGTCCAATGTTCCCCAGCACCCGAAGAAGCACTACTTTCAAGTTTCCAAGCTTCACCCGCTTGTCCTCGTTATAAAGGTAGCATTGAAATGAAGACGGGTATACAGTATTGGTGGAGTGATGGTGCACTCCCGCGGGGTATGCCGTACCCTGCTGCCCAAATGCAAATTACTACCTAGCTCGCGGCTAATACAGCTGATACACAATTTGCCATGAAGGTGTGGGACACTGTCAGAAAGCAGTAATGTTAAGGGTTAATGTGTTAGTAACTGCATCTAACAACTTTCTAATCTAAATAATACAGACCGCTTTAAAGCTTCGCGCATGTCAGTTAAGCAGGAGTATGGGGATTCCCTGACACAAGCAACCGTTGTGAACTGTACGGTGAACCTATACAACCAACAGGATACGACTGGGCAGACGCCACCGTAGGATGTTGGCACGATAAAATCCCCGGGTCTGGTTTTATGATCTAATATGATAAACCATGCAGATGTGCGGTGTATTGGCAGACCCCTCACTGCGACAGGCACGGTTTGGTTTTGAGACTTCTGTTCAGAATGATTGTGAGCTTACACTTGACCTTTTAAAGCGCAGCGGTAACTTTACGTACCACCAGGTATAACATTAAAAAATTCTACGTGGTGCCCACATTGCGTTTATGTGTTTTGTGTGGATCTCAGAACAAACGGCAACTTTTGCCTTATAAAACATTAAGAGATTGGTTTTTATAACCGAAGTGGAGAGTGTTTACAGCGCGGTATGCACTGAGTCCTTATATAAAACAGATACGTTTCGTCTTTAAAGGGTTAATGCAAGTCTATCCTATTTTTGACCTATTTTACGGTAGAACAAACGCCAGTCACGTGACGTGTTTAGCGTGTCGTACTGTTGTGAAGTGCGGTATGTCACGGAATTGCGTTAAGTTTACGTTACGTTATTAATTTCTTCAAGTCCTACAGTTTAAAATTCGTTTGGGTTACAGACCAACCAAACAGCTAAAAGTATGTGTTTTGCGTAATAATATAATTACCACTACTATATCATTACCAAATTTGAATCGGAATAAAGCGGCCGCGGCATGGCGTTGACCACCCACCCCCATCTAGCGCTGAGGTTAAAGAAAGAGTAAAGCTATAATTATTCTCCCGCTCTGGACCTTGATGGCCTTTCCTAGGGCGAACTTTACCTTTTTTACCGTTACTGCCAATTAGCATTCTACAAATGCTCCACACTCATTCATTCATCATCCGACGGATGGCGCAGTTTTCCAGAGATGTGGTGTAATCGAAACCACGAATAAATGAATGGTATTTCAAAATAGGTAAAAGGTAAAGCTAGAACAATCCCGGTACAGGCTCTGAGGGTTCCAGGAGGTCGAGGCTCCCAGATTTCAAGATAATCGGCACAAGAAGGGGATCAGGTTGTCAGCCCTACGCACCGGCCGCATTTACGCGTCAGGAAATATTCCTGGTACTCATTTCTGTTAGAGGCTGAGTATGACAGGATTATGTCAATGAAAAATTCCAATAACACCATCGAGAATCGAACCTGTGGCCTTCGGCTTGTATCGCAGTGCCTCAGCCCACTGCGCCACCGCGTGTACGTTGTCAGAGTTGGACACTGATATTTGTGTAGGTATATTGTACTTGTGCAGGTATATTGTATTAGTGTAGGTATATTATAATTGTATAGGTATATTGTACAGGTATATTGTATTAGTGTAGGTCTATTATAATTGTATGGGTATATTGTACTTGTGCAGGTATGTTGTATTAGTGTAGGTGTATTATAATTGTATAGGTATATTGTACTTGTGCAGGTATATTGTATTAGTGTAGGTGTATTATAATTGTATGGGTATATTGTACTCGTATAGGTATATTGTGTTACTGTGGGTATATTGTAATTTAGTGGGTATATTGTACTTATGTAGGTGTATTGTATTTGTGTAGGCACATTGTATTGTGTGGGTGAACTGCCAATACGTGTACTGTAATTTGCGCTGTTCCGTTTATGTATGTGTTATTGTATTGTGGTGTCTGTACTGGTGTAAGACTGCTGCCACCGGGTGAAAACCCAATTGCTGTAAGAAATAATAATAATAATAATAATAAACATTGTGACGTAGAAGAGAACGTAAGACAAAAGAAGCACGAGGAGGATGGAGAAAACTGCACAATTAATTTGCTTCAAAGTTTTTACTCTTTCAAAAGGGCTATCAGTGTGACCACATCAAAGAGATGAACTTACATACTAGGGCTCTTGTCTTGCTTCACTGCGTTAAACAGGCCCTTATCATGACGTCAGCGCGCGACCTCCTGGAAAAGACGACCTGCGGATATGGAAGGTGGGTGTTAATAAATCGAATAAGCAGTACGGGACAGCCAAAGGGGAGTGGTTCTGCAGATAATGTGGGGGCGAAGAACTTTCACATTAAAAGAACACGAACTTACGACATTTTTTTTTAAAGATGTCATCCCGCTGTGTTGTTTATAACAGAAATCAAATTAAAATCCATCCAAACACAACTAAATTCTATTCATTATACAAAACAACACGTTTCGACTTATTTCAGGTCATCCTCAGGTTCACAATTTGTGTTCAAAATTTACTGAGGAAGGAATATAAATCCATAAAATGCGATTAAAAATACTAAAATGTTAAAATTATTGTGGTCACAATCGGGAGTGATATGTGTGAACTGAGGTTCTGCCGCACTATTACAAATATATTTATAAATTTTAAATTATTTTGTTATTCCAATTTGTCACAGCATCCCCTCAAATCGGTGTGTCAGTGTGGATTCACACCAAGTTCCAACTGGGAGTTGTCAGTTAAATGCACAGGTGGGTAGCTTTCTGAATATTGCATTTGTCTGAGTTGGATAATTTATCCGGTTGTGCAGGTTTTGTGCCTGTAGATTTACAACGTCACAACCTTCTACATATGATTAATGCAAATCCTACTGCCCCCCCCCCTCCTATAAATTTCCAAATTGTGGGAAAACCCTTACTGAAATAAATAACGTTTACATCTAACAGCATACAACGCGAATAACGCTCTACATGACTCAATTCGAAATATTGCAACACCGCGAAATGTCAGCCATAGGTTCATGAACATTTTACCGTCACAGGGTTAGTGTCTTCAGCGTAAAGACGGTCGTTAAAAGGAAGGAAGTGGGAAGCGTATCAGCAGGCACGGAACCCACACGCTTCATCTGACGTTGTGCGGTAGCTATAACACTTTAAATAACTAGTCGGTATTTTATAGTGCGTTAGTCCAGGGAAGTTGCCTCAGATTTTAGCGGAATACCCATGACGTATGGCCGATATAAAGGAGATTCCATCCCGCCCTACGGTGGCTGCCCCACACTTTTATATACATTCAAACAATTTGTATTCAAAGGGATGTTTCAGCAAAGCAGGCTGCATATCTCATAGCCACATTGTTTCTGAAGCAGAATTTATAGAAGGAGCCGGGATAGCTCAGTCAGCAGGATTGTGGAGTTGGAGTCCGAGTCGTGGAGTCCGAGTCGAAAGGAATTTTAGGTGGAGTCGGAGTGGGAAGGAATTTTTAGGTGGAATCGGAGTCGGTAAAAATGTACCGACTCCGACCTCAGTCTAAAATCTTAACAAGATACTCCAACTCCAGAGCCCTGATAGCTACAGTAACCACTAGACTTGACTGACCGACTGACTCCATGGAGCAGAGGCCTTCTTGAGAAGCTAACAGTTTCTCAGCTAGTCAAGAAATTCCCCGCATTTTATGGAACCCAAAGGTTCATTACCGCATTCACAAGAGCCCGCCACCTGTCCCTATCCTGAGCCAGCTCAATCCAGTTCATGCCCCCCCATCCCACTTCCCGAATATCCATCTTAATATTATCCTCCCATCTACGCCTGGGTCTCCCAAGTGGTCGCTTTCCCTCGGGTCTCCCCACCAAAATCCGGTGTAACCATTAGACTTACACTTAAATATAGGTTATAAGTCTAAACAGTAGCCTGATGATTCACGTGGTGGTGATGAAACGTCTTATAGGTTTACCGTTATTAACACATATTGAGCTTTTATGAAGGAGTCGGAGTCGGTGCTTTTGTGTACCGACTGCACAGCCCTGTCAGTCAGTATAGTGATTAACCTTTCAAAGCCTAGCGGTAACTTTACGTACCGCCAGGTTTAACATTAAAAAATTCTACGTGCTACCCACATTGCGTTTATGTGTTTTGTACGGATCTCAGAACAAACAGCAACTTTTGCCTTATAAAACATTAAGAGACTGGTTTTTATAACCGAAGTGGAGAGTGTTTACAGCGCGGTACGCACTGAGTCCTTATATAAAACAGATACGCTTCGTCTTTAAAGGGTTAAATCAAGGACTGGACGAAATGACAAATCTCTTCACGACAGGCTCATATATATTTTCTTTTCCACAGCGTCCAGACCGGCTCTGGACCTCAGCTGGAATATCAAATGGGCACAGGAAGCTGTTTCATGGGGTTAAAAAACGTGCGGTCAGTAAAGCTGACAACTCATTTCTGCCTACGCCTAATACCGCAATTCAGAATAACTGGAACCATACCTCCGTTTCACCTACGTACTTATTTCTGTGGCGCTTAAATGAACACAGGCAACATCTTAGATTTACCTTTCTTCTCACACAGTACAATTTTTTTTAAATGGCACAACAGCCCCTTATTGGGCCAGGGTCTCGTCATGGTTGGAACTTCACGATCACACTCAGACACACCACACTCGGTAGGACTCCTCAGGATGAGCGATCGGCCCGACGCAGAGACCTCTAACTGACAACACACGACACTCACAAGAGACAGATATTCATGCCTCCGGCGGAATTAGAAACTGCAATCCCAAAAAACGAGCGACCGTAGACCCACGCCTTTCCAGAAGTGGTTCGAGATAATTATGTCATCCAGTTCTTTCCTAACACGTTTTAATAAATTTCAGATTTAGCCGTAGGCTGCCAGCTTTTCTGGGGGAAAAACTGTCTGGAAACATATTATCACACTTTAACCCTTTACAGACGAAGCGTATCTGTTTTATATAAGGACGCAGTGCGTACCGCGCTGTAAACACTCTCCACTTCGGTTATAAAAACCAGTCTCTTAATGTTTTATAAGGCAAAAGTTGCTGTTTGTTCTGAGATCCGTACAAAACACATAAACGCAATGTGGGCACCACGTAGAAATTTTTAATGTTAAACCTGGGGGTACGTAAAGTTACCGCTAGGCTTTAAAAGGTTAAAAACTATGGAGCATAAGAACAAGGTTATGTAATGACTGACGTTGTCCACGGAATAGAATCCTTCAGACGCTGACAGTTCCTTGCCTAGGCAAGAAATTCCCTGCATTGTACGTAACCCGAATTTTCATTATCCTGTTCACAAAAGCCCGCCACTTATCTGTTCCCCCCCACCCTTCTGTTCTGTTTCTTCAAGATCAATTTTAATATCCTCCCATCCACGCCTAGGTCTTCCAAGTGGTCTCTTTCTTTAAGCTTTCCCCACCAAAACCGTGCATGCAATTCTCTGCGCCCCCATTCGTGCCACATGCCGAGCCCATCTTATTCTTCATTTGATTACCCTACAGATAATGAAGCACCTCACTATGCAGTTTTCTCCAGTCTCCTGTCACTCCTCCTTCTTAGGACCCAAACATTTTTCTCAGGCTCCCGTTACCGTGCACCCTATGCCTATGTTCTTCTCTTAACGGTTTAAAGCATAGCGGTAACTTTACATACCACCAGGTTTAAGATTAAAAAATTCTCAGAACAAACAGCAACTTCTGCCTTATAAAACATTAAGAGATTGGTTTTTATAACGGAAGTGGAGAGTGTTTACAGCGCGGTACGCACTGAGTCCTTATATAAAACAGATACGCTGCGTCTTTAAAGGGTTAATGTAAAAGACCGTTTCACGCCCATAACATATTTATCAAATTTGTTTACACTTGTATGCAAGAAAATAATTTCAATGATATTCGTCGTAAAACACATAAATAAAATGTGTAGAAGCTTGAAAGAAATAATATAGGTTCACAAATATCCTTTTCCTTCATTAAAAATAGAAACTTCCTGGTCATGTCACAACACGATTCCGCGATCCGTATAGTAGCGCTGTTGGTGTAGATTCCTGGGAAGCTGGTACTTCCCTTGTAGCATTGCGCATGGCTATGTGCCAGATAGTTTCCTGGACAGTCGGTTTGGCGCGCTACATGTATTTGACGTGTGCAAAGCCGGAGGCTAGTCGATATAACTGGCTGCATGTAGCCCGCATGAGTCAGTCATCAGAAGACAGCGCAAGTTAGGTTGTAGATAAAGCGTTGTGTATTATTGCACTGGAGGCACGTCGTTATTCTCAGCGAGAGCTTTCAGCGGCAGGTGCTGGTTACTAGATTAACCTTCAGAGTCGCCGTCGGTGAGAGAGGAAGAGGGGTGTGTGTGACCCACTTCCAAACAACACACCAGTTGATTCTGAGTCGCCTGGTAAGGTACCAAGAAACCCGAAGATGCCTGCAGACATTGCAATGGCCGGTTGTAGTACTTTTTTGCAAGATCCATCAGCAGATAATGCATATTGGAATCCGGAGACAATGAGTGGTAGCATGACGCTTGTGGGTCCTGGGAAACATTGCCAGTCCGTACAAGTTAAAGTGTACAGAACGTCGCTGGAACACTTTGCCGTGCTGTACCCACAGAAAAAGGTGTGCAGGCCGTTGGGAGTTCTCAACTTGAGGAACACGTGCGTCGAGAGGCTACCAGGAGGCAAGCAGCCTGGATTCATTGTGCGTCAGCGCGGGTTCGACACCCCGATGTGCCTCACATTCCTCAGTGAATCGCCCCGTGATTTGGACTCCTGGGTGCTGGCTTTCACCTCCAGGAGCTCGCCGACGGTTCACCAGTCATCTCTTCCTATTGTCGAGGAGGACGAGGAAGTGTAAGAATTTCATGTAAGACGTCAGAAGGCGTGGGGGTGGTGTGTGATCGAATCCCTAATGTTATGTTCGTTTGAAATGCAGAGGCGTTTTTGTCATCAACCCATCGTGTAGTGCAGTATACCGAGATCGTCGTCGTCAATAATAATAATAATCATCATGTATAGAGCGCCGAAGGGAACTACGGACGCTTGATATTTGTGTGAAACCCACCCCATTTTCCTGTACACATAGTTCCAATGTATATAGTTCCAGTTGTGCAGCTTCCTTGTCATTGTGTCGTCCATTTCTTCCCTAAACGTGTCCGGACGTTTGAGGTCAGTTCACGGACGGCGTAGAACTAGGACAATGCTCATATGGAAGCAACCGATTCAGTACAGAGTCCTTGGACACTATTTGTCATTAATGTGGCTCAAGAAGGTTGTTTGTTGGTACATCGATGTACAAAAGTGAGCGTGAAGTAATGTTTGGTTGTAGGTATTCGTCTTGTCCAAGTGATTTGAATCTCATGTTTAAAGATGGCAACAAAAAAAAAATACGAAGGACTTCATCCCACCATTATTACCAAGACTTTTGAAGATATTTAAATATTACTGTTGGTGCAATATTGTAATGAAAACGAATGAATGTGGAACAGTTTATATTGAGTGATCCCCTTTTTTTTCATGTCTGGGCAAGTTAATTTATATATAAAGATACATAGTTTTATAATAAAATCAGTGTACATTCGCGTCTGATTTATGTGACTCGTTTTACTCTAGCTGTAGATTTTTATTAAACTGTCTGACCGAAGGTTAGAGGAACTACATTTTATGCAGTAACAACCATTGAATATTTTCACAGATGATTTAGATGACACTTTGAAACAGGTGTTGTTGACATATCTTCAGGGTATTTTTTAAATAAATATAACGATCTAATCACGCCCACATAACACATGGAAGTTAATTGTTTTTTGTAGAGTATTCCTTCGCTATGTTGAATGACACTGTGTATTTTCGTGTGTTCTGTGTTGTGCTAAATGGGGCCAGTCTGTGATATTATTAGTACACATACAGTAGAATTGTATATATATAAAGTTTGATTTTTAATTAATCTGTTTAGTGATACGGTTATTCATTTTTTTACCTAATTTTCGTGTCTTTTATAGCAGCAGTAAAATCAGCATTTAGGTGCATTAATTTTGAGTTTGAAGGTGGTTTGGGTTGAATTTCAGTATATATGAATAATGTAATGTTATTGTCAGTTAATTGGTAGTATATTTTATTTAATTTATTTGCACAAAAGACGCATTTCACAGAACATATTTATTGAAAATGACTTTCTGTTGTGTTTTTGTCGCTTATCAGCGTAGTCGTTTGATTGGTGTCAGATGGATCAGGCAGCTCTTGTATCAACCATTATCACCATCTTGTTAGCTTCGTATGTTGCATGGTATAACGTCCTTATTTTATCTCTTATAATTTCTTGGATAAAATAATGACATATAAATACAGGGAAAGTATGAAATGTACTAGATTCCTTCAGTAAAAATGTATTATTATATGAAATATTTTGGAATTATAATTTGTTCATTTAACATTACTATAAGAATGGTAAAATTTTGTTGTTTTGTATTTATTAGTGTGTTATTGCAGATATGTTTAAAATTCAGGATTAGTTTGATGTTAAATTTAAACAACACAGCATGGTGTTCCCGTGATACAGATTTCAGAATTGTGCATCTCGGGACAGCGGTAGTATGTACATAAAATAAAAGAACACTTCTTCAAGTCTGAGTATGAAGTATATTCCACGTATTTTGAACCGTACTGTAAGACCAGATTTATGATTGTGTGTAGAAGTGAATGTTTGTCGTGTGTGGTAAATTGTATTGTGTAGTTATTGTTTTCCATATCAATAAAATTTTAAAATTATTGTAATTGATTGGTTCTTATTCTGGTCACAACCCCGCTTTTGTGTTCATCTTTGAGATTTTTTTGTGGTGGGGACAGATTTAGAAGGAGCATAAAATAATTACTGGTGAGATGCAATTTCATATACCAAACTGTTAACCAGTTTTTGACGGTAGTGCAGTTTATATCACGTGGCGTTGGTAAAAGTTTTGCTTTCATAAAATGTGGGATTATTAGCAATAAACTGTAAATTACGTGGGGAAAAAGTGGGTGTGGTCAAATTTGGTGTAATGTCCTGAGATTTGCCTGGAGTGACTAAGGTAAACCATGAATAACCTTAATATAGCCGGTCTGGGAAATAATTCTACAGTGATATACTGTTCTGTGGGATGTGATACTCCGTGCGTACGTACCGGTCTCGGTGTTCAAGGTACGAGGTGTCTACCTTAAAGATGGAGGTTGCGCATTGCTTTCGAAACGATATCTAGCCTTCCTCCCAGAAAACACAATGTCTGCATTGAGAAGGCCAACCGCTTATTGATGTTTTTAAGGAAATACCAGTGTTTGTTGTGAGAACTAACGAAGCACTGTGGGCAAAACGAAGAGTTCTTTAACCCTTTAAAGCAGAAGCATATCTGTTTTAGATAAGGACTCAGTGCGTACCGCGCTGTAAACACTCTCCACCTCGGTTATGAAAACCAGTCTCTTAATGTTTTATAAAGCAAAAGTCGCTGTTTGTTCTGAGATCTGTACAAAACACATAAACGCAATGTGGGCACCACGTAGAATTTTTAAATGTTAAACCTGGTGGTACGTAAAGTTACCGCTAGGCTTTAAAAGGTCAATAATGCATACTGTTCCCTTCACAGTCAAGACGCAAATAAATCAGAAAACAAATACAATTGTAAGAAACTAAGATTCAATTATGCAGTGGATATATGACGTTTGTGGCAAGTAGGGCCTTCTGTGATGTGATATCGTATAATTTAATCAATACGTCCAGAAGTTTCGGAGGAATCCGCTACCTCCTTTTCAGGCTAGAATAAGTTTCCGTCCAGAACACGGATGGAGCAGATCCCTCTGAAACGTCGACACCTACTTATCAAAGTACACGGCATCGTATCCAGAAGCTTTGATCCTAATTACACTTCTTTCATAACCAAGATTGGAAATGTATGCGAAATCGTTTTATGCAGAACATTAATATTCGAGCTTTGAATGACGCTATTTCAACGTCATAGATTACGTAGGTTCGAATTATTGTAAATAAAGGGTTGCGAAGGCCTGAAAGGATACGGTCGTGGCATGTTTTAAATTAGGACCGGCGAGATATTCCACGAAGTGAAACAAAACTATGAGTCTCGTTTGCATAGCCGGAAACCAACCAACCCACCAACCAACCAACCAACCAACCAACCAACCAACTAACCAACTCCACTCACTGCTCAGAGTCTTTGGAAGCTAACAGCCCGCCGGCTACACAACAAATTCCCCACCTTTTACGGAATTTGGTTGTTCATTACCGTTCTGACAACAGCCTACGTCTGATTCACTGTGTAACATTACTTAACCTGATACGCTGTAGTGAGTTTCTAGCAACAAACTGAAGGACCGTCCTCTGTCGGCTGTCCGCGACTTCTTTCTCACAGCTATCTAGACACGCAGCTGAGACTACAACTGGAGAACCCCTGCATACATGTCCAGGGTGTAACGGTATAGCACGCTGATAGTTGGTGATCAGAGGACTTGCGTCCCAACGTAATGCTAGACGATTTTATACCGCCATTAGCAAGTGCAGGTTAGAAAATAATAAAGCAATCCCGTTACAGGCCTGGACAGGCCCTTAGGGTTCCAGGAGTTTGAGGCTCCCAGATTTCTAGACACTCGGCACATGAAGGTGGTAAGGTTGCCAGCCTTACGCACCGGCCGCCTTTACCCCCCAGGAAATATTCCTGGTACTCATTTCTGTTAGAGGCTGTGTCGACCCCAGGACCATAGTGCGACCGACAGGATTATGCCAAATGAAAAATTCCACTGACACCATGGGGCATCGAACCCGCGACCTTCTGATTTGTTGCGCGGTG
Source organism: Coptotermes formosanus (assembly GCA_013340265.1). Classification (NCBI taxonomy): domain Eukaryota; kingdom Metazoa; phylum Arthropoda; class Insecta; order Blattodea; family Rhinotermitidae; genus Coptotermes; species Coptotermes formosanus. Next base: position 358,187 of record BLKM01011461.1, on the reverse strand, counting down.
GCGCAGTTGGGCATACGTGGGCATATCCGCGAACTGAACACACGAGTTTCGATTTAGCAGTAGAACTTGTCCGAATTATTGTAATGTGTTAACATCTGTTTTATATTAACCTAGCAATAGCAAGTAGCTAGGGGTTGATGTCCCGTTCGTGGGAACTGGATCAATGTACGAACTGCTGAGAAGCTTTTGTATCGGACCAGGGTTGTACAAACACTTCACGCCCAGCCGATGTGTTTCTATACGTTCCACATTCTTTTACCTGTGGCACAAGATAGTTGAATCAAACCCTTTTACACATTCCTTTAAAGTCGAATCAAACCCTTTTACACATTCCTTTAAACCTTCAAAGCCTAAAACAAGTAAAATTACTTTTCTATATAATGTCCCCGGATCTGGGGAAGAACGTTGCTTTTTGGAAGGTTCCCAGGTTTCGCCCGTTTGTCTTCCTGGTAAGAGCAACATGCAGATGAAGCATTGGTGGAATGATACTGACAGGGAAAACCAAAGTACTCGGAGAAAAACTTCTCCCAGTGCCACTTTGTTCACCATAAATTTCACATGGACTGACCCGGGATCGATCCTGCTCTTTCGCGATGACAGGAGGGCGACTAACCGTCTGAGCCATGGTGCAGCCTTAAAGGCTAACATAAATACATTACATACACATATTCAATTCGTACCTCGTAGATAACACAGTGTGCTTTCTTTATAAAAATCACTCGGTTACTTTTGTTCAGGAAAATAATCCGGTTTTTGCAAGAATCACATAGAACACACACACGCGCGCTCAAACACACACACACGCACACACACTATGGGAGCAAAATGCAGGGTTTTTAGTGTTAAAACCTGAAGGTACATATACTAACCACTAGGCTTTCAATGGTTAACGCCGTACACATGATTGTAGATATGTCTGCACTGCTTGTTTATGTCTGTAAGTTCGAAAGAGTATAAAATTCAAACTGACAAGCGCCTGACAAGAAATCTGTTAGATCTGAATGGAGGTTTATGGTGGTATTAAAAAGGTAAAGCTATCTCATTACAGGCCTGGACAGGGGCTGAGGTCTTGAGAATGTGGAGGCTCCCAGATTTCTAGACAATAGGCACACGAAGGTGGTAAGGTTGTCAGCCCTGGGCACCGGCCGCCTTTACCCCCCAGGAAATATTCCTGGTACTCATTTGCGCTAGAGTCTGAGTCGGAGCCGAGGGCCATAGTGCCCCAGCCAACTGCTGCACCGCATGCCCCTTATGTTGCCATTAGGAGAAAAATAATTCTGGACATCTTTCTTATTGGCCAAATCTAAAGTCTAAATATTCTGTCTGCTTTCCAAAACTTTAAACTCAAAACACAATATTTTTTTTCATCTGTTTCGTGTGAGTGTTAAACACAACACACTAACCTTTTAAAGCCTAGCGGTAACTTTACGTACCACCAGGTTTAACATTAAAAAATTCTACGTGGTGCCCACATTGCGTTTATGTGTTTTGTACGGATCTCAGAACAAACAGCAACTTTTGCCTTATAAAACATTAAGAGACTGGTTTTTATAACCGAAGTGGAGAGTGTTTACAGCGCGGTACGCACTGAGTCCTTATATAAAACAGATACGCTTCGTCTTTAAAGGGTTAAACTTCGTGTCCCATAAAAGTCAGGGAACGTCTTCACCAACTGAACGCATAACGATTTTACGTCAAGGATTTCACTCTGTGAAGTTAGTTATGGTGTAACTCGGTAATTAACTGAATCAGTTTGAGTAGTATCGACCGAGTCTTAATGTATGATTTTACTAAGTTCCTGCGAGCAGCTGTCTGAAAGAGAGAATTGTGCTTTCCAGCTCACTACAATTCCTAAGTCCACACAGCAGTACTACCTAACATCACCTGCCGCGTTCATGTGCCCAAATACACAAAAAATGGGACAGCAAACTAAACAATCAAAACGTCAGGAACAGCCAAGAGTGGCACATGTTGGGTTTCGGAAGCAACCTAATGATTTTGACCTCAATATCGCTCTAAGGCCTTTGTTCCCCTTACCGTCACTGTAAACGACTTTTTAAAGAAACTTCGCCATACACACACATTTCTGTGGCAATTTCCTGCACGCGATCCTTAACAAGGAGGAAGGAAAGTGGTTCCAGTTGTCGCATTCATTTCATTGTAACAGCAGGTCTACATAACAAGCCTTACCGTGAGTCAGTATCGGCAACAGTAGAGGTGCTCAGAGCATTGTTCCTTCACCGTAACTAACTAACCCTTTAAAGACGAAGCGTATCTGTTTTATATAAGGACTCAGTGCGTACAGCGCTGTAAACACTCTCCACTTCGGTTATAAAAACCAGTCTCTTAATGTTTTATAAGGCAAAAGTTGCTGTTTGTTCTGAGATCCGTACAAAACACACAAACGCAATGTTGGCACCACGTAGAATTTTGTAATGTGAAACCTGGTGGTACGTAAAGTTATCGCTAGGCTTTAAAATGTTAACTAACTAACCAACCAACCAAGCAACCAGCCAACCTCACGGAGCAGAGCCCTTCTGGACAAGCTAAGTTCCACAGATATTCAATAAATTCCCCATATTTCATGTAACCTGGAGATTCATTACCACATTCACAACAGCCCGTCACTTGTCCGTAGCCTGAGCCAGATCAATCCAGTCCACGCCCTCTCATCAGATCTCTTTAAGATCCATTCTAATATTATGTTCCCATCCACACCTAGGTCTTTCAAGAGGGCTCTTTCTCTCAGAACCCTATGTAAACCTCTCCTCTCCCCCATACGCGCTACATGCACCGCCCATCTCATTCTTCTTGATCTGATCACCTTGTTAATATTTGACGAGGAGTACAAATCACAAAACTTTTCATTGTGGAATTTCCTCCAATCCCTTGTTACCTCGTCCTTCTTAGCCTCCAATATTTTCCTCAGAACCCCACTTTCAAACATTCTCAGCCCATCTTCCTGCTTCAATATGAGAGACCAAGTTTCACACCCATACACAACAACAGGTGAAATGAAGATTATGTGGGACAAGCAGACAAAGGACTGTGGACGGAATGCTAGCAGACACTCGTCCTTTAGGGATTACAGTGTATAGAGAGTGGACCAACTAAAACAGTTATCTGTGGAAATCGCATATCACAGCCACAGATGGAGAGAACCAGATATCCCCCGCTAACATTCCAACGGTCCTTATAACAGACTTACGGACTTTTTATCGGCCAAACAGGCCGCTCATGTCTGCACGAGGAGACAAGAGCATTTAAAGCGAAAACAACTCCGCCCATCAGCGTCTACATTGGGACTTAAATGCCGCGTGTCTGTCTGGCTTCGAACACGAGCTCCAGACTAAGGTAAAGAAAATATAGCCTTACAGTATACAGTACTGTGTGTTTATGGAATGAGGGTCAACACATGACGCGTGGAATGACCTGGTTCTTGTAGAATTGCTGCTTAGAAAAAATTCATTTTTAACGTGGTTTCTATTTTAAGCTGCATAAATACCCGAAAGGGTTTATGGGTAAACTGGAAGACTTTTGCCTCCTCGACAGTCTTTTAGAGTATACTGTATATCACATCAATCATTGATGACGTCATTCGACATCCAAGAACCAAATACAGAAAGCAAATGTGAATGCAGACTCCACACAGTCTGTGTACCAAAGTTTAGAGTCTCTACACAAAACTCGGCAGTGGGTGGTGTGTGGAGGCTTTGCTGGGCACGTGGCCCACACTTTGCGCCACTTTCATGACAAGGCTCCACAGATTCATGGAACGATGGTGAGTTTATTTAGACGACAAACAAAACAGGTTAGCTTAGTGGCAAATATCTAGACTTAACATTCGGGAGATGCGTGGTTCATATTGCTGCCGGGTAATCGGCTATCACCACAACCGAGCCGTGGTTTTACTCAGTTCAACGGGTAAATGTCAGGATATTACCTCTACTAAGCCACGACCGTTTCTTTCCAAATTCTTCCCAGTTGCGTGATTTCAGGCCCCCGCTGCGAAGCAGATGAGATTGCTCTGTTCTGGAACATCATGCAGCGTTGAGTGGTAGTTCTGCACCGACGTTCGGGGATAACCTATACGTCGGTACAGAACTACCACTCAGTGACGCGTTATACCCCCCAGAAGAGCGCAGAACTCTTCTTCCCCTTTCCTTAACCAACATATAACTTGTTGCTCGTGATAGGACCGTTAAATAAAAGAAAAATAAATTAATTGATTAATGATCAGAATTCCACTTCATTTCTGAATTATAAATAAATGGTGTAGATGCGTATGAAGCATATACTGTACACAATTTTCTAATTTAACCCTTTAAAGACGAAACGTGTCTGTTTTAGGTAAGTACCCAGTGCGTACCGCGCTGTAAACACTCTCCACTTCGGTTATAAAAACCAGTCTCTTAATTTTTTATAAGGCAAAAGTTGCCGTTTGTTCTGAGATCCGTACAAAACACATAAACGCAATGTGGGCACCACGTAGAATTTTTTAATGTTAAACCTGGTCGTATGTAAAGTTACTGCTAGGCTTTAAAAGGTTAATCTTCAGCAACACTGCTCTCAACACCTCACCCCCAAAAGAAGAAAAGTAGGGCGAATGACATTTAGTAATAAAAATAATGAAGATGGAAATGAAATTCACGACGGGCTATACGGTAAAAAAGCGTAGAGAAATAGTGTCCCTGCACGGGCTTGCTTAATGTGCATGTGGGTATGTTAAACCAAACACGCATGAAACGATAAAAGTGCCGATGCTCTATGGAATTTCAGTGTATTTATCTTTTATTGCATTTTTGCACACACTCCTACAATGAAGAGTAACCGTCTGGTGAAATGAGACGCCGTGTAGTATGGAAGACAGGTACAAAGGGTACGGAGAAAACTGCTGCTTATACCGATTCAAAATTTTGCTTCAAATATTTTAAATGTGGTACTGGAGAAAAACGCACTCATGTGTGGGGACCTATGTATGTACATACGTACGTACAGTATATACGTGTATAAGCTTGTAGCAGATACATGGAAAAAGATACTCCATCAGCAAGAAACAAAGAAAATTATTTTAGAATATTTTATTGGACTTAAGCACCACATTTGTAATAAATAGTTGCACTCAAATGTTTTCTAACAGAAACATAATGCCTGAAGATGAGTCGAAATATGGGGGCCCGACCTAAATAGGCGTCCGATTATTATTAATTTGGTACATGGTTGAATTCAAAGTTTATATAATATTCACTGGACTTAAATTTAAAGAAGAAACTAAAGAACTGCTACATTTGGAACAAAGCCCTTTATGGTACCAGATCAAAAATACCTTGAAAATTTTGAAATGTAGTGCTGGAGAAGGATGGAGAAGATCAGTTGGACCGATCGTGTGAGAAATTAAGTATTAGATGGCGTGAAAGAGGAGAGGAATATCCTAAGTACAAGAAAAAGGGGGAAGGCTAACCGGATTGGTCACACCTTGCGCAGGAACTGCCTTGTAAAACATGTTAGTGAAGGAAAGATAGAAGGAAGGATAAAGGTGACACGAGGACAAGGAAGAAGACGTAAGCAGCTACTGGATAATCTTAAGGAAACAAGACGATACCGGAAATTGAAAGAGGAAGCACTAGATCGCACTCTGTGGAGAACTTGCTTTGGAAGAGGCTGTGGACTTGTCATAAGATGGACTGCAGTGAGTGAATGGATGACCAATATTCGTTCAATAATGACGGAGTTACGCTGTAGAAGTACAGCACATGTGAAACGCGAAAGTGAAGATATCATTAATAATGATGTAACTTGAAACCTCTCAAGATCATTTCAGAAAATTTAAAAACACTTCTCGGCAAACACTGCAGGGTGGAACTGCACAAGGTGGCCACTCACTGTAAAGTACACTTCTGTCTGAAGGTGCCACAGCAGCACTCAGTTCCAGCTACTACCTGAAGTTACAATATATGATGAGCCTTGAAGACAAGGTGTAGCGTAACTGACCAATAAACTACCTTGCAGTATTGTATAAAAACGTAACTTCTGTATTGTGTCTTATTTAACGACGCTGGCCGAAACCATGACAATATAATATCGAATGACTGAATGATGCCCATCCCCGTGGCCGCGCGGTCTAAGGCGTGGGTCTGCGGCCGAGCGCTTACTGGGATCGTGGGTTCGAATCCCACCGGGGGGCATGGATGTTTGTCTTGTACAGTGTTTGTGCTGTCAGGTAGAGGTCTCTGCGACGGGCCGATCCCTCATCCAGAGGAGTCCTACCGACTGTGGTGTGTGCTTAAGTGTGATCAAATAAAATCACAAAAACCCTCGACACCTGCTGTGAACAGGTAGGTAGAAGAGGGAAGGACTAAGAAAGAAAGAAAGGCGATTGAATGATCAGTGAACAAGGAATTGGAAATAATTCGGTAGGAAGCTGTTTTTGCGTAATTTTAATTACTATTCCGACACTTGTCCGTAGGGACTGAGACAAACCACGAACTTAAGCCAGTCTAGCATGTTTCCAGGCTGACATGTTTTAGTACGACACACAAACGTGAACACTGTACTCACTAACACATAATTATGGCACACAATTGCAATGCATTCTATTAATCTCCAGGACTGAGAGTTACGACACCGGTTGCACATTTCTGAGCATTTATTTGGCCTATCCTGCGAGGACCTGTTCTACCACATAAATGATCGCTCCGCTTGTCTTAACCTTTTAAAGCCTAGCGGTAACTTTACATGCCACCAGGTTTAACATTAAAAAATTCTACGTGGTGCCCACATTGCGTTTATGTGTTTTGTACGGATCTCAGAACAAACAGAAACTTTTGCCTTATAAAACATTAAGAGATTGGTTTTTATAACGGAAGTGGAGAGTGTTTACAGCGCGGTACGGACTGACTCCTAATATAAAACAGATACGCTTCGTCTTTAAAGGGTTAATGACGATGCATCTACCCTCTTTAATGTGTAGGCGAGGTGTGGCTAGAACCGGGCCGTAGTGCCGCCGCAAGCTGAGAGGTTCTCACAGGTTTTACCGCGGGGCGAACGTTAAGGGGTGAACTGCCAGCATGTCAACACAGCATTTAAGTCATACAGCTACTGCTGCGCTATTAAACCCTGCCGTCCTCTCTGTATTGCGGTTGCTATAAGACTATACACAGTTTAAATACACAAATCGATATACGACAACATCGTTATGCAACCATACTGCAAGTAATGCATAAAGCGATTTTCGTTATTACAGAATTCATCACCATGAAGCTGTGACGTCAACAAACAATATAAAAGATCTGCTATGTCACATGATTTCCTTTTCAAAACCTCAATTTATCGATTAATTCATTTTTGTTTTTTGCAGAGCGCTAAATTTCACGTGCCAGTTTAACCTTTTAAAGCCTAGCGGTAACTTTACGTACGACCAGGTTTAACATTAAAAAATTCTACGTGGTGCCCACATTGCGTTTATGTATTTTGTACGGATCTCAGAACAAACAGCAACTTTTGCCTTATAAAACATTAAGAGATTGGTTTTTATAACCGAAGTGGAGAGTGTTTACAGCGCGGTAAGCACTGAGTCCTTATATAAAACAGATACGCTTCGTCTTTAAAGGGTTAAAGGTTTAAGTAACCTACCATATAGTATCATGCACATTGCATGTGGACTTTATTTACAGATAATCTTGTGCCAGTCATATAACAGGCTGCCATAATATTCATATATCGGAGTGCCTTCTAAAATATATTATTGAAGGAAAGATATAGGTAAGGATATAAGTGACAGGAAGACGAGGACGAAAACGTAAGCTGCTACTGGATGACCTTAAAGAAAATACAGTATACTGGAAATTGAAAGAGGAAGCACTACATCGCACTGCGTGGAGAACTCGCTTTGGAAGAGGCTATGGACCTGTCGTAAGACAGACTACGGAATGAATGATCGGAGTACCGCCTTCTCATTCTGCTATGCTGTATTACGTACTTCATGCTCAACTGTTTCTTTGGCTTCAGAGCGTACCTTACAGCAAGTGAGGTATATACAGAGAGATAAATGTGAAGATTTGGAAGTCCAAATTATGTATCCATCGAGAAGAATGAGATGGGCGGGGCATGTAGCACGTATGGGAGAAAAGAGAGGTGCATACAGGATTTTGGTGGGGAGACCTGAGTGAAGGCGACCACTTGGGAGACCCAGGCATATATGGGAGGATAATATTAAAATGAATCTTCAAGAAGTGGGATGGGGGCATGGAATGGATTGTGTTGGCTCAGGATAGGGACAGGTGGCGGGCTCTTGTGAATGCGGTAGAGAACCTCCGGGTTCCATAACATCCAGGGAATTTCTTGACTAGCTGAGGAACTGTTAGCGTCTCAAGAAGGCCTCTGCTCCATGGAGTTAGTTAGTTCTCGACTCAGATAAATAAATGCGAGGTTCGTTCAAATTAACCCTTTAAAGACGAAGCGTATCTGTTTTACATAAGGACTCAGTGCGTACCGCGCTGTAAACACTCTACACTTCGGTTATAAAAACCAGTCTCTTAATGTTTTATAAGGCAAAAGTTGCTGTTTGTTCTGAGATCCGTACAAAACACATAAACGCAATGTGGGCACCATGTAGAATTTTTTAATGTTAAACCTGGTCGTATGTAAAGTTACCGCCAGGCTTTAAAACGCTAAACCAGCTCTGGAATTGTTCCGGACGCAAGAACAGAGGGGTTCAGGCAGGCACCGCAAGGAACTTGCACACAACCACGTGATCACATGTGATCTGACCTATTTGTTGCAAACGTGAACGGATTTCATTTCAACAGCTCTTGTACAAGAACGTGTACAATGCGGTGTCACAATCGAGCGGTTTGGCTTAGCCCTAGCACATATGACTCACCATACGAAGGCAACTGGTTCGAATCCCCTCAGAACAGCAGTGTCCCTTACGAAATTCTAACCAACCACACCATTCGCTATATTTTATTATCGTAACATCATTATACGCCGATTCCAGTGGCCGCGCCGTCTAAGGCGTCGGTCTGCGGCCGAGCGCTTGCTGGGATCGTGGGTTCGAATCCCACCGGGGGGCATGGATGTTTGTCTTGTAAAGTGTTGGTGTTGTCAGGTAGAGGTCTCTGCGACAGGCCGATCCTGCGACCAGAGAAGTCCTACAGACTGTGGTGTGTGCTTGAGTGTGATCAAGTGAAAAATCGAAACCCTCAACACCTGCTGTGAACAAATAGGTAGAAGAGGGAAGGACTACGAAACAAAATAAAGATACAGTCCGTACCGTGCAGTAAACACACTCCGTCTCGGTTATAAAAAGCGATCAGACAATGGTGCATATGGAATTAATTGCTGTTTGTTCTGAGATCTATGCTTCACGCAGGACAGCCCTTCTCGAGAAGCTAACAGGTCGTCAGGTAGTCAAGAAATTCCCCGAATATTATGGAACCCGAAGGTTCATTATCGCATTCACAACAGCCCGACACCTGTTCCAAACCTCAGCCAGATAAATCCACTCCAATCCACGCCCCCCCACCCCATCCCACCATCTCTTGAGATCCACAAAAAACACATAAATTCACTGTGTGGGCAGCACGTAGAATTTGTGGCTGTTGAATCCAGCGGTACGTAAAGTAACCACTGGGACTTTAAGTGGTTAAGACCTTGCGCAACTCTACTGCAGAACACAAGCGAACATGTACTAGAATGTCAGTCAGCCTGGTAGTAAATCAGTCCGGCATATGTTTCAAACACAAGAGTTGCTTTGCTGTGTTTGTCTGTAAGTTACACAGCAAACAGGGAATACAAGGAGGTGCCTTTAGTAGATAACAAATACATGACGAAAATTTGACGCAGTAAACAAGTTCCGAAGCCATAACAACAATAATCTGAGATAACAGTTACATGAAAAACATGTAACCACGTGTTACATGTCGCAGAACAAATGTTACAAAACACTGGTGTGTAAGTTAGTTATTTTGATATTCATTTGGCTTTACACGCGTTAAGTCAGAACCGATTAAATTAAAGAAAGACGAACAAATGAAAATGAACTTTGGTCATCAGACGCTTTTCCATAAGAATGACGTAACATTGCGCCAACATTGCCATTATGTGGCACGCGTAACACGGTCTGGGCTCGTGCTGCAGTAACACGGTCTGGGATCGTGCTGCAGTAACACGGTCTGGGCTCGTGCTGTAGTAACACGGTCTGGGATCGTGCTGCAGTAACACGGTCTGGGGTCGTGTGCAGTAACACGGTCTGGTGTCAAGCTGCAGAAACACGGTCTGGGCTCGTGCTGCACTAATACGGTCTGGGATCGTGCTGCAGTAACACGGTCTGGGCTCATGCTGCAGTAACACAGTCTGGGCTCCGCTGCAGTAATACGGTCTGGGCTCCTGCTGCAGTAACGCGGTCTGGGCTCGTGCTGCAGTAACACGGTCTGGTGTCAAGCTGCAGAAACACGGTCTGGGCTTGCTGCAGTAACACGGTCTGGGCTCATGCTGCAGTAACAAGGCCTCGGCTCATGCTACAGTAACACGGTCTGGGCTCGTGCTGCAGTAACGCGTCTGGGCTTGCTGCAGTAACACGGTCTGGTGTCATACTACAGTAATGTGTTACCTGCTTAGAGACAGCAAGAATGTTTCAAACCCACAAAGCCCAGACCCCGTTCAAATAATTTTTATAAACTGACACAGTAACTACGCGTGGGATGTGACATCGTAAAATCTGATACCGGCGTTTCAGAGGATTCTGCTGCCTCCATCTTCATGTAGTGCCGAGGTAAAGAATGCGTAAAGCTGCGTTCTCACAGGCGTTCATAGTGTGGCTTACAGCACAGCGGTTAATGACTGGACACAGCTACAAAATTCAGAAAATTATAGACGTGTGAGATTCGTATAATTCTCACAACAAACGGTATATTTCCTTAAACGGCATTAACCAACTGTTGTTTATAGTGGAAAGGAAGCTTGTTTACTGTGAGGTAAAAAAGGTAAGACAATCCCATTAGAGGCCAGGACAGGCCCTGAGGGTTCCAGGAGGTTGAGGTTCTCAGATTTCTAGACAGTCGGCACATGAAGGTTATCAGCCCTACGCACTGGCCGCCTTTACCCCCTGGAGACACTCCTGGTACTCATTTCTGTTAGAGGCTGAGTCGACTGCAGGGCCATAGTGCGGCCGGAAGGATTGCGTCAATGAATTACTGTGAGGTACTAATGAAATATTTATTTACGTAAAATCAAGACACCTGCAGTTTCGTCCAGAAATCTTCAATAGTGAAAGTACATAATGCACTGGCTCTCCTGATTCTTCTACACGGAACCGAAATTCGGACCCTCAGGCAAAAGGATAAAAAAGATTGACATTAATTGAAATTAAATTTTTTCAGAAGAACAGCAAGGTGCACATTTTTTGACCGCATAGGGAATGAAAAACTTTTGGAAGAGTTGGAAGTAGAACCAGCTGCCAAGAAACTAAGTAGATACAAGTCAAATTGTCTCTAACTTGTAACAAGAACGAACAACAACAGGATGCCAAAAATAACACGAATTATTGACCAATGGACGAAGAACACTTGGAAGAACGTTGAAGAAATTATTAGTCGAGGCCGAAACAGGTTTATTAAGACCTAACTTGTGACGGATGACGACGACGACGGCGACAATGATGATGATGATGATGATGATGATGATGATGATGATGATGATGATAAAGCAACTGCAGATGCAGGGGCTGCTGCTGGGGTTGGTGTATTCGAAAATTGGACCGCTGGCTAGAAGTCGGAAAGCATCCGGAATTTTCCTGCGACTGGCCGACTCGATAAAGGTTTTTCCATGGTTTTACTCGGTTCTAACGCAAATGCTGAATTCGTACCCAAAATTCACGTCATGCTGCATGCTTATTATGCAGCCCTCCCAACATTAACAACACATTTCTGTCATCATGCTGCCACCCAAAGACACGACTTCGCTGAAATATGCCACTTCTTTCCTCTGTTACATACTCCAACAGTCCGCTTCCCATCACTTTACCTTCTTCACTTCCCAACCTTGTCTCCAGCCCACCTCTACCAGAAGAACGAGTGGTCATAGCCTGGTAACCTTCAGAATAGAGGAACTTTGTTTTCCTTACTCCTGTAATCGTAGCCCTTACCTCTTCTACCTACTCACAGTAGGTGTCGAGGTTGTTTATATTCACTTGATCACACTCAGACACACACCACAGTCGGTAGGACTCCTCTGAACGAGGGATCGGCCCGTCGCAGAGACCTCTACCTGACACCACAAACACTGCACAAGAGACAAACATCCATGCCCCCGGTGGGATTCGAACCCATGATCCCAGCAAGCGCTCAGCCGCAGACCTAAGCCTTAGACCGCACGGCCACTGGGATCGGCTACCCCTGTAATTATAAACGTAAATCCTGTAACTACACCCCTTCTTCTTCTTCCTCTTCTTCTTATTCTTGTGCAGCGTAACCGTCAGTTGCGACGGGACTTGCACTCTTTCTTCCATTGAAGCCCATTTACAAGTTTACTTTACCTTTCTAGATTAACTTCGGGTTTCAAATTCGTTAAATCACATTCCAGATACCATGCACTTCAGGGAATACAGCCCTAGTCCCTGTCAGAGAAATACACGTGCCATTACCCCGCCAGTAACTTGGTGGCCACGTGGGAAATGATTATAATGTGCATCTTATTCTGTTCCGATTCGTCCCCACCTACTACACTTCTGGGGATGCATAATACACTGTATCACTACCCCTCACTCGCAGTGTGGTGGTATTTGCTCATCGTGATTAATGGAGACACATAAAGCTACCCTACCCTTTCGTATTACCATTCCCCCACGCCCAATCCAATACTCACTTCGAGATAGGAGCGACATCAATCTCCGATGGGGAGGAAATCGAGCACGGACGGTAAATAATGTCGCTCATTTCTGTCCGTACAATGACACGGCAAATTTCCGTTATGTATTTAGACTGTTTGGCTTGTATGCTATGGGTAATATTCTGGAGCAGTGTCACACAACCCGTGGTCCGCGGAAACCTGGGAGTCTGTAAATGCCAGACAGCTTTATATTGACAGGTTTTTTAAGTACGAAAATATGACCCGAATTATAGTGAAAGGTCCATTTCGTACCGCGTAGTAAACACACTCCGTTTCCGTTCTAAGAAGATTATAAATGTACTCCGTCATGTAATACACGCTTAGGCAAGACGTTCTTTACTTTCAAAATGTCATCCGGTTTCAACTTGCATGCTTAAATGTAATTTCATTTACGCCCGACAGAAATGTAGCGCCTTCCCTCCACCGATTTTCACGAAACTCATCAATGCTCGACAGAACTAGGTCCAGATCTCTTACAATGAATTTCACCCTATGTTTTTGTCTTAATATAAAGAAACAAGTTTCACACCCATACAAAACAACAGGCAGTATTACATTTCTGTATATTTTAGTGTATGAAAGAAGATGAAAAATAAATATAGTTTAGGATAGCATCCCAAAGGTTACGTTAGCAGAATAAAGGACGATATTAACTCCTGCAAATTAACATATCGAAGAATGGTAACTTGTTTATATGTACTCATTCGGCGTGATATTTTGTTTGTTATGGAACGACCTCACTTATACAGTAACTCCACAAATCTGCGGTTTTCACGGATGAGAATCTGAAGACTGTTATCTTCACGGATGAGAATCTGAAGACTGTGATCTTCACGGATGAGAATATGAAGACTGTGATCTTCACGGATGAGAATCTGAAGACTGTCATCTTCACGGATGACAATCTGAAGACTGTGATCTTCACGGATGAGAATCTGAAGACTGTGATCTTCAAGGATGAGAATCTGCAGACTGTTATCTTCACGAGTGAGAATCTGAAGACTGTTGTCTTCACGGATGAGAATCTGAACACCGTTATCTTCACGGATGAGAATCTGAAGACTGTTATCTTCACGGATGAGAATCTATCTTCACGGATGAGAATCTGAAGACTGTGATCTTCAAGGATGAGAATCTGAAGACTGTCATCTTCACGGATGAGAATCTGAAGGCTGTTGTCTTCACGGATGAGAATCTGAACACTGTTATCTTCACGGATGAGAATCTGAAGACTGTTATCTTCACGGATGAAAATCCGAAGACTGATGTCTTCACGGATGAGAATCTGAGGACTGTTGTCTTCAAGGATGAGAATCTGAGGACTGTCATCTTCGCGGATGAGAACCTGACGACTGTTATCTTCACGGATGAGAATCTGAATATTGCTATCTTCACGGATGAGAATCTGAAGACTGTTATCTTCACGGATGAGAATCTGAAGATTGCTATCCTCACGGATGAGAATCTGAAGACTGCTATCTTCACGGATGAGAATCTGAAGACTGTTATCTTCACGGATGAGGATCTGAAGACTGTTATCTTCTGGTTGTCACAACGTGTAGCCTGTTAGATGGAGAAACCTTAGAAGGGATCTGCTGCCTCCATTTTCAGCGTATTTTGAAAATACTGAAGATGCGGATATTAAGTCCCTCTACATGTACCAAACTACACGGCGTAATAGCCAGAAGACCGTAGACTTAACACACTGTTAAATGAACTCCCCGACAAACAGGCTGAAAACAATGGAGACTTTTAAGGTAACAGCTTCACTCCCCTTGAAACTGGGCTCAGTGACGTATCAGCGGCCGCAAATACGAGTACAAACAATGCGCGAACGTCATAACTGTAATGTGTAAAGTTGGCATTAATCAGTTCTCGAAGTTAAATGTCCAAACAGAAGGGTCAATATTTGCAGAACATGTTAGGGGATTCTAGCCTTTGGAGTTGTCTCCGAGGACACGTTTCGTAACTCCATATCTTCACAGATATCGGCATTGTGACCACACAAAATATTCTGAGCAAATAAAGTAATACAGTTTTGTAGCAAGCCAGCCGGTTCGCCAGATTTCGCACTCTGCAGAGAGTTCTACAGTACTATATGTAGAAGAGCCATCAAAAAGTACCTCTCTGCAGGCCGTATTACAGTGTGGTGTTATGCCTAATAGTGAGGAATTAATTGGTACCACAGAATACCTAACGCTATAGACGAGGTGTCGTATAAACGGATGTAGTTTTAACCGTGCTCGACTGTATTTTGTACGTAAAGTCTTACACTGCTGTCCCTGCGTTTTCGGCTCAGCACTATGCTTAGGTATAAGGTCTTCAAATGTATTTTTGCACTGCGCCCAGCAATGTCCTAAATCGGCCCTAACGGCCACCCTACACCAAAAATGTAATGACAAGTTGAAGTGCTCTAATACTGTAACATAAACTAGCTTATTCGTTAAAAGAGTTATGATTTTGCTGGAAGCAAATGTCCACCGCCGTTGCACTGCACATGCAACACGGCACGATGGAAGAACATGAAACAAAACTACAACAAAGATACGACAAAAAGTCCCACGGATCGACCCCCTTCGGGGAACCCTCGGGCTGTTACACTTTCCCCAACACCGCACTTGCCTTTATTTCACCCGGTGTTCTATTACCTGCATGAAAATATTGGTAATGATAGCCATGTAAAAACTTTCGGCGACAAACGCTTTGGGCTGGTTGATTTAGATCAAAGGTAGCTGGAAAGACGTTACAATCAGAATCAGAAAGGGTGAGAAGCCCCTAACGACGTCATCCCCACCGTCTATGACAATTCTTTCTATGACCCGGTTACAGACTTCGTGGCAGCAATATTTGCGTGCACAGGAAAGCAAGGATATTGGGATGGCGAGAATTATGTTTCACTTTCAAGAAAGCCACAAAAATAAAATTTAAAACAAAGCAAAGGAAGGTACATAAGGCAAAGGACGAGCTTTAGATGAAGGATGAAATAAGGGCCAAAAAGAGATAAAAAGAGAAAGATAAAAGGAAATAAGTATATAAAAATGATACAGATTAAGGAAGGATGAGAGAGAAAAAAAATAACAGGGTAAATGAAATGCAGAAAGGAAAGTGGGGAGACAGAAAGAATGAAGGAAGCATGAAGGAGTGGTTTTTTCTACCCCAGTAATATCGTTCGTTTAAAACTTTGCTTTTAATGAGTACCTTAAGTTGTATTCATTTATAAAGGTAAAGCAGTCCCATTACAGGCCTGGACAGGCCCAGAGGGCTCCAGAAGGTCCAGGCTCCCAGATTTCTAGACAATCGGCACTTGAAGGTGGTAAGGTACGCACCGGCCGCGTTTACCCCCCAGGAAATATTCCTGGTACTCATTTCTGTTAGAGGCTGAGTCGACCCCAGCGCCATAGTGCGACCGACAGGATTATACCAATAAAAAAATCCACTGATACCATCGGGAATCGAACCCGCGACCTAACGGTTTGTAGCGCAGTGCCTCAACCAACTGTGCCACCGCTGCCCCTTATTCCTTTGTACTGAATTAAATTAAACTTACAAAGTACAGCAAAGCAATGTTTTGTGTAGATTAAATTTCAGACAAATAAATATGCCCATAAACATTCTTCCCGTCCTTGTACATGGAACGTGAGCTCAGCGCCACACGGCGTGCAGGAACAGATAGCAGGAACTTGCAGAATTTTCTGTGACATTTTCCATTTCTTACACTTCCTTCGCACAGGTACCCGCCTACATGGGCACTGTCGAAAAAAATAATTTATGCTGTTGAGTTTTACAGACGGAGCAAGGTCGTGACGTCAGAGCCATTTTCTTATCAACACTTCATAGTGTAAATGTTAATACGTTCTGGGAAGAGCTTATGACGCCTGTATTTCTTCAGACGCTTCAGTCTCTACGGCTAGATAATGACAGTACGCTAAGAATCATACTGTCAATATTAGTGTTCATCGTCGTATATTCTTCATTCAGTATTCCACACACAAGGCGTTTTCTAGACAGCGGTTCTGTACAGCGAGCATGTACGTTACGGTTTGGCCCAACTAGCCAGGAGGAGCGCGCACTCGAAAAAAATAAAACAACACAGACAATGTGCGTATAAACGTAACATCGCGGCGCGTTCCCATAACCATTGTTACCGTGGAAAAGCAATAAGTATTACATTGAGTGCGTGTCTGTAGCCTTAGTTATCCACCAGGCAAAACGCATGCGCCGTATTATATTGTCAGTAACGTTTTCCCTGTAGAGCACTAGCTAATTGCGTTTTACAGTAGAGATGTAAATTGTCTACTGCGTGGCAGGAACTTAATCTTTAAACGGAATTCAAACTAATCTTTGTTTTAGACCGTGCTATGGGTCAGGCGGTTAGTCGCCGGCCATTCACCGCGGAGGATCGGGTTCGAGCCCAGGCCCCTCAATGTGGAATTTATGGTGGACAAAGTGGCATCGGAACAGGTATTTCGTCTAGTACTTCGATTTTCCCGTGTCAGTATCATTCCACCAAATGCTCTGTACTCATCTTCATCTACACGCTGCTGTTAACAGCAGGACAAACGGGCGAAAACTGGCAACCTTCCAAACAGCGAGGCTGTTTCGGAAATCAAGGAGCAGCGGGCAGAAAAGTGTTTTCACTTACTTAGCCTTTAAACGGTGTAAAACAAGAAGTTATCGCAACGTGTAAAAATAATCGGAGCACTTCACACTAAGGGAAGATAATTACAACGCTCATTACATAAAACACTCTGATTGATGACCCGTCGCCTTCCGTTGCCCACGCCTCTCCCCGGTGGGGACACGCATCAACTCTCAACAGCAAATCTTGAATGTCACAGACACTGGGCTCCTCACACAGGGACAAGAAAGTCCTTATACTATGGGCCCCATTAATCATTTGGATGCAGAAACAATGGCTCTACATTTTTCATCATGTGATATGCAAGTAAATATACTTAACTGGCGCTTTTTTTGCAACGGATGACAATAACAGCAAAAATGTTGTAAAACTACAATCAATTACAGAAATGTGCACAGTTCATGCATACATATTTTTAAAGTTATTATTCTGTTCCGAATGCATTAACCCTTTAAAGACGAAGCGTATCTGTTTTACATAAGGACTCAGTGCGTACCGCACTGTAAACACTCTCCACTTCGGTTATAAAAACCTGTCTCTTAATGTTTTATAAGGCAAAAGTTGCTGTTTGTTCTGAGATCCGTACAAAACACATAAACGCGATGTGGGCACCACGTAGAATTTTTTAATGTTAAACCTGGTCGTATGTAAAGTTACCGCTAGGCTTTAAAAGGTTAAAAATATTAACAGCTATACTGAGGACACAGAACAGAAAGACGAGTTGTGATTTCGACAGTCAACAGATTTGTATCTGCAATCATAAATATTAGCCTCTTAAAGCCTAGCGGTAACTTTACGTACCACCAGGTTTAACATTAAAAAATTCTACGTGGTGCCCACATTGCGTTTGTGTGTTTTGTACGGATCTCAGACCAAACAGCAACTTTTGCCTTATAAAACATTAAGAGACTGGTTTTTATAACCGAAGTGGAGAGTGTTTACAGCGCGGTACGCACTGAATCCTTCTATAAAACAGATACGCTTCGTCTTTAAACGGTTAATCAATAATTGATGGACATCAAGGCCAAAGTACAAATTAGTAACGAACGCAGATGAAAGACAGCCTCTGTGTAGATACAACAATACGGATTATACTGTTCAGTTCTCTCCTAACATTAAGCTTCTTTTCGTGTTTTACTGTTACTCATGGCTGTGACGTCACGTTGTTTATCGGATGTTGCTAGATACATTATTTACGACTTACTTTGCTACGCCTTTTCCGTCAGGTGGAACGTGATGACTATCACATGGTTTATGTTTTGCTACAAAGCAAATTACGGGTTACCACACCGTATTCATTGTACGTATATTCGTTGTATCCCTTGATGTTACCCGACCATATGGCAGTTTCTCTGTACGAAGGATTGGCAGACTGGTGACTACTGGTAAGTTAAGTGTTCTACGAAAGCCTTTTGTTGGGGGGGGGGGGGGGGGGAGGTGACAGCGATAATTTTACTATATTAACCCTTCATGTACCACCAGGTTTAATATTCACAAATTCTACGTTCTGCCCACACAGTGTATTTATGTGTTTTGTGTGGATCTCAGAACAAACAGCGATTATTTCCCTATACAGCATTAACTGACTGGTTTTTATAACCGAGACGGCGTGTGTTTACTGCGCGGTACGGACTGGGTTTTCTTTCAAAGCCCAGTGGTTACTATATGTACCGCCAGGTTTAACATTCACAAATTCTACGTTCTGCCCACACAGTGTATTTATGTGTTTTGTGTGGATCTCACAACAAACAGCGATTATTTCCCTATACAGCATTAACTGACTCGTATTTAGGCGCTTTCGCAAAATTGAGAAAAGCGAATATTAGCTTCGTCACATCTGTCTGTCTGTCGGCATGGAGCAACTCGGCCCCACTGGACGGATTTTCATACAATCTGATTATTTAAGGATTTCTCGAAAATCTGTCGAGAAAATCCAACTTTCATTCAAATCTGACAAGAATAACGAATATTTTACATGAATTCTTGTTACAATGACAAATGTTTCAGACAAAAGTTGTAGAGAAAATCAAAACACACATTTTATGTTCAGTAACTTTTCCCCGAAAATCGTGCCATTTATGAGATAATGTGGAACAATACGGTACAGCCAGACAGGCCACAGATGACAATATAATACGGCGCATGCGCTTTGCACGCTGGATAACTAAGGCTACAGACACACACTCAGAATACGTAATACTTACTGCCTTTCCACGGCAACAGTGGTGCTAAAATTTCTGATTTGTGTTCGGGAGGTGCGAGCTTTGTCCATCCGTCGAAGAAACGATTATTTCGAGTGAGGCAAATGTCGATATGTCAGAGGCAAAGGACGTTCCGTACCATGCCATGATTGGCTTGGCGGGGGGGGGTATGTACAGGTACAGCTCCACTGATGCTTAAACTCAGCGCTAGATCGGGGTGGGTGGTCAACGCCACGTCCCGGTCCGCTTTACACAAGCGGCTGGACGGGTCTCACAGTGGGGCTGGACGCGTGTGCAGAAGAGAAAAATCTCTTGCCCTCACCTGGGTTAGAACCCCGGACCATCCGGCCCGTATCAAGTCGCTATACCGACTGAGCTATCCCTGTCCCTTCGAGATATTCTCCTACATGGAATTATACCACTATCGGTTCCTTCGGTATCCTTCCTAGCTGATTAACTAACTAACTAACTAACTAACTAACTAACTGACTAACTAACTAACTAACTAAATAAATAAATAAATAACTCCATGGAGCAGAGGCCTTCTTGAGAAGCTAACAGTTTCTAAGCTAGCCAAGAAATTCCCCGCATTTTATGGAACCCGGAGATTCATTACCGCATTAACAAAAGCCCGCCACCTGTCCCTATCCTGAACAAGCTTAATCCAGTCCATGTCCCCCATCCCACTTCTTGAAGATTCATTTTAATATTATCCTCCCATCTAAGTCTGGGTCTCCCAAGTAGTCGCCTTCACTCAGGTCTCCCCACCAAAATCCTGTATGCGCCTCTCTTTTCCCCCATACGTGCTACATGCCCCGCCTATCTCATTCTTCTCGATTTGATTACCCGAATAATATTTGGTGATGAGTACAGGTCATTAAGTTCCTCCTTCCTAGCTGATTACTTGCCATAATCTCGACTACTGACTACGTCGTTAAATAAATTACACACAAATTACAGAAATCTGATCCCGTTTCGCATTAACCTTTTAAAGCCTAGCGGTAACTTTACGTACCACCAGGTTTAACATTAAAAAATTCTACGTGGTGCCCACATTGCGTTTATGTGTTTTGTACGGATCTCAGAACAAACAGCAACTTCTGCCTTATAAAACATTAAGAGATTGGTTTTTTACAACCGAAGTGGAGATTGTTTACAGCGCGGTACGCACTGAGTCCTTATATAAAACAGACACATTTCGTCTCTAAAAGGTTAAACACCTTTTGCTTGTCATAGATACTGATTATATGTTTTCAGCTAATATATTCTAGAGAAAGCTGTTTTCAATTACAGAACGGTTACAGTTTAGCGCTTTCTGGGGGGCAGCAGAGAGCAAGAAAGTAACTTCGAAGTTCGTGTTCATGACGAGCGATGACAGAGGCAGCGACTGCAGTATTTACGGAAGTCTTTTTCGTTGGGTGCGATGTACACTGGTGTCAGAAGGAGCTGATGATGATCGGATGAAGTATAATTGGCCATCAATCTCTGTCGATACATCCAGGTGTATTGCGAGAATAAATTACCACCTGCACTTCTCATTCCAGCTCCATGCCACCTAATGCAGACGCCCCCCGACTGTGATGGGAAGCTACTCGATTTTGGTTCTGTCATCATCAAAAGTGAGTCTTCGAGTTTACTGTTTCAGCCGTTACAGAATATGAAGATCGTGTGGTTTGACAGACAAGTGACGACGTTTCTCAGCACTGTGCTGCCTACATGTCACTGTAGGATACTTTCCTTCCACATATTCGAAAGTATCTACCAATCTGCACCAAGTCACAACCCTGAAAGCGATCTTAATGTTGAGGTCTTCGCTCTTGTGGGATGTTACGCGAAGTAGGTTAGTAGTTACCGACGTTTCGGGACACAATACCTTACCATCTTCAAGGTTCAAGCAGGCCAAGAAGAAGAATTTTTTTGGCCTGCTTGTATTTTATGTATTTAGTGTGACTATCAAAATAGGGCGCGATTATTTCCCTAAACAGCATTAACCGGTTGGTCTTTTATTGGAGACGAACTGTGTTCGGTTTGAAGTAAGCACCAAATTCTTATAATGTACATTACTTATCAGTCAACTTCATGTTATCCATCCCGCTGTGTTTATAGACTTAAACAAACAACACCAAGCGTTCCGTCTGACACACCCTGTATTTGACAATTATTTATACACTATAATTCTATTTGTATTGTATTTGTATGTGTATTGTATTTGTAATTGTATTTGTATTGTAATTTTATTTGTATTGTAACTGTATGTATTTGTGTGTATTGTGTGTTCTTTATTGTTTTTGTAATTTTGTGTGCTGTGTTTTGTTTGAGTGCGGTGTGTTATTTTGTGTGTTGTGTCTTATTGTAGTATCGCTGCCACCGGGCAAAAACCCATTTGCAGTCAAAATAAATAAAGAAATAATAATAATAAAGAAATAATAATAATAATAATAATAACTATATCTTCCGTTCATTCTACGACCATCAGGTGTAGCACAAGTTTTACAGTTTTACCTTCGGTTTTGTATGTTTGTACTCTACACCTGATGATCATCGAATGATCGAAACATGCAGTGTATAAAAAATTATCAAATACAGGGTGTGTCAGACGGAATGCGTGGTGTTGTTTGTTTGAGTAAATTATCTACATTAAAATTGTGCTTCAGTGCGTTAACTTTTGAGTACTCTTCTAAACGATGCGGAAATGTCATTGCACTGAAATCGTGGGCGGGTTTAGATAATTGAACTCGCTATATTCAGCTAAAAATAAGTGTCTATTATAAGCAAATACCGTAGTGGAGGTAAGCTACACAAATTTTTGTCCGCATGCCAAGTGGATGAAATATTGTAGGTCACATGGGTCCTTGCTTTGTCTGAAGCTATTTACATATTCGGTTGTGAGTGGCTATTACGCAGACCGGCCCTCTGCACTGATTTGCTGTTCATTACGACATGTCTCCAAATAAATATTAAGTGTGACGCAGCAAAAACCCTTCACGTGGGTATCAAGTTTAAAAATAAATACGTCAAGTTGTTAGTTCTTCATGACGTAAAGTATTTCGCATCAAGTAGATCACTTAACGATAAATTTGAGATAAAAGACACTCCCAGACATTTTTAAGAGAATGTGGTATGATCTCATTTATCCACTTTCTAGTCATATCTTTGACAACTTCACTTTTTCCCGTCTTGGTCTTATAAAGGCGTGAAGCTTGCAAGTACTGTACCTGTTTCCGTATGCCACAACATTAAGAAAGCAAATGACTAACGAAGACTTGATTTTAAAGACGAAGCGTATCTGTTTTATATAAGGACTCAGTGCGTACCGTGCTGTAAACACTCTCCACTTCGGTTACAAAAACCAGTCTCTTAATGTTTTATAAGGCAAAAGTTGCTGTTTGTTCTGAGATCCGTACAAAACACATAAACGCAATGTGGGCACCACGTAGAATTTTTTAGTGTTAAAGCTGGTGGTATGTAAAGTTACCGCTAGGCTTTAAAAGTTTAAGGATATACTGTTTACTCTAATATACTTTCCCAATTTAATTTTTACTCTTCGCTTATGTTATTAAGGTGATGACATGAGCTGGGCACGTGACCGCTACGACAGCTTTTTCTTCTGTCCACGCAATAAAAGCATATAGGAGGAGCAGAAGTATAGATCCATTCATTCTTAACCGCGGCACCGGTAACGGGGACGCTTTCCCTGGGATAAAGCAACTGGAGTGTGAGGCTGACAAATCATCTCCATCCAGTGCCGAGTTTCGGAATAACAGGATCTATACCTCCACTCCACTATACGCCGTCATGGCGTGTGTAAGGATACCTTGACTTTATGGTCGCGGACCAGCAGACAAGATTTACCCATTATACGTTCATTTCATTATAAAAAAGCTCCGACTGACTGACCACGTTGTTTCAAGGACACACAGTTTTATACTCCGGGTCCAGTTCTTTGGGCACCGAAAGGTGTCAGCTACGGGTCTGCTTTCCTTATAAGTGCAGGTTGTCACCTTTCTCGCGTTACATAAGCTATGCATGTTATTTAATACGTTTCGAAGGCAAACAAAGAACAGGGCGCTGCCTTTCACGTATTATTTTTCTGCTGCATCATCCGTCACTTACCTTCTAAGGAAACAGGTATAGCATCTACTCGAAAGTGTACAGATTAAATGTCGATGTGATATCTCCGTGTGCTGCTATGAATAGAACTGTAATGTCAAGGCAAAAGCCGTGCAGGTGATATGCAGTGTGTCAGTGTTGGGACCCGATTCGTAACCTTCCCTTCTGCAGTTTAATTTCAAACGGCAGGAGGCAGATTATTCACCTTTACCTCCATCTTCGCTAGAAACTAACAGTTGCTCAGTTAGTCAAAAAATTACCAGCCTTTTATAGAATCCGTAGGACCAACAGTGTGTTCAGGAAAGCTTCGATGCACGAAATTAATTTCAATAATATTTAACGCTTTGAAGAAAACGCGAAAGCATTTTGTGTCCAATGTTCCTCGAAAACCGAAAAAGCATCGCTTTGAACGTTCCTACGGTTCGCCCGCCTGTCCTTCTGATAAGAATATTTTTAAGATGAAGATGTGTGTCTGTGAGTGTGTGTGTGAGTGTGTGTGTGTGTGAGTGTGTGTGTGAATGTGTGTGAGTGTGTGTGTGAGTGTGTGTGAATGTGTGTGTGTGTGAGTGTGTGTGGGTGTGAGTGTGTGAATGTGTGTGTGTGTGAGAGTGCGTGTGTGTGAGTGTGTGTGTGTGTGTGTGTGTGTGTGTGTGTGTGTGTGTGTGTGTGNTGTGTGTGTGTGTGTGTGTGTGTGTGTGTGTGTGTGTGTGTGTGTGTGTGTGTGTGTGGAGCATTGGTGGAATGATATTGACATGGGAAAACCAAAGTACTCGGAAAAAAAACTATACCAGGGCCACTTTTTTCAACACAGATCGCACTCTATCTGTATTACACATAAATATTCAGTCAAAATGCGCCAATGGGAAAACAATAATGTGTTTCCAATATAAAAACAGCAGACCAAATTTCGCGATCCAGAGAAAACCTGCCCCAGTGCCACTTTGTTCACCACAAATTTCACATAGACTGAACCAGGATCGAACACAAGTCTCCACAATTAACCTGAATTATAGTTAAAGACCCAGTTCGTACCGCACAGTAAACATACTGCGTCTCGGTTATAAAAGCAGTAAGTTAACCTTTTAAAGCCAAGCGGTAACTTTACATACTACCAGGTTTAACATTCAAAAATTCTACGTGGTGCGCACATTGCGTTTATGTGTTTTGTACGGATCTCAGAACAAACAGCAACTTTTGCCTTATAAAACATTAAGAGATTGGTTTTTATAACCGAAGTGGAGAGTGTTTACAGCGCGGTACGCACTGAGTCCTTATATAAAACAGACACACTTCGTCTTTAAAGGGTTAATGTTCTATGGGGAAATAATCGCTGTTTGTTCTGAGATCCACACAAAACACATAAGTACAAGCTGTTGCAAGAAGGTAGAATTTTTAAATTTCTACGCTGTAGATGACTAGGATTTAAAGGGTTAAACGCCTTAACACTATAACTAACAGGGGTCACAACGTGTATTACTTGGTTTAACGCAAAAAGAAACTCAGAGCGTATTTGCGTTCCGCGTGGGTGTCAGAGCCAGAGATTATTCCGCCAGATAGCATAACCGATTAGCGGAATAAACTAGATTTTTAAATGACTTAGATAAACTTCAGGGTTTAAAAGTTTCACTAAAAAGTTTCCAGAATTACGCTTTGGTTCAAAACATAAGTAGTTGACGAAAGACATAGTAATGCTGGTAGAATTACAAACAGGATACCATTTGACTCCGTTTATGTATATACGAGGAACACAGATAGTATATCACGAGGCACGCTTTAATTCTGCTTCTAAATCGTACCATTTGAGGGCTAATGATTTACAGTTATGTATTTTCGCATTATGACAAAAGATAACTACCTGGCAGTCTAAAACACAATTTGAGGCTTCACATTTTGTATAACAACGATGAATGCAGGCATCCAGTACTTCATTTCTTAAGTCTACACTTCTCGTTGTTGGGAACCGCTTTAGGCACTGGAAACAGCTCTGGAACGAGTCAACGGCGCATAACCGTGTCTAGCCCTGGTCACACCCGAAAAGACAGCTATATTCATTGATTCTCCAGTCAGATCTGTAACTTTCTTTGAATTGCATGAATGGTTTGTAGGCGATTTCACAAAACAACTACTAAAAGCAAATATTAGCTCCTTCGTGTCTGTCTGTCTGTCGTCTGTATCGAACAACTCGGCTGCCACTGGACTTATTTCGTGAAATTTTTATATTAGGGGTTTTTAATAAAGTCTGTCTGTCAAGTTTGGTTAAAATCCGACGAAAGTTACACGTACTTTACATGAAAACCTACAGGTATCGATGTCTTTGATATCTGTAATAGAAACATGGTGAGTTCTCTGTGAGGTACGATCCAAGGCCACTGAAACAGCCGATGGTATGTATAAAAGTAACGAAGGCAGTATTCTCTGTAAGGCATTCCCTGAAGCTGAAGATACCAATGATTACCGAAAACCGAGTAAAATCGATTGTAAAAGTCGACACTCAACGTTCGAGAAACATCGACTGCAAACCCCCCACTTACGATATTTCCATGATAATCAGTCGTAAATGTGTTGGTAACACAGGGTCAAAACTTACAGTGCGTTTTGAAATACTCAGTTTTTTATTTCTTCCGTTTTTTCTATATTATGTTCATAATCCAAACGAATATGTTCTTTTTTTTGGTTTAACCCTTTAAAGACGAAGCGTATCTGTTTTATATAAGGACTCAGTGCGTACCGCGCTGTAAACACTCTCCACTTCGGTTATAAAAACCAATCTCTTAATGTTTTATAAGGCAAAAGTTGCTGTTGGTTCTGAGATCCGTACAAAACACATAAACGCAATGTGGGCACCACGTAGAATTTTTTAATGTTAAACCTGGCTGTATGTAAAGTTACCGCTAGGCTTTAAAAGGTTAATCAACGGATACTTCCTACAAACCACAAGCCACCACGAAGTAAATGAATCCTCCACGGAAGATATCATTATAATTTTTAAAACTCCTAACACTGAGATAACAAGTTTTAACATTACAGCCGATATATCACATTTTCTCAACAGTCTCTGCTAGTCATAACAGAATTACAAGCAACATAAGTAATATTTTCACTTTTTAGGATCCTGGATGCCCTGAGGATGACGAAGATGACCATGATTGGTTGAAACACGTCGATGTATTAATATTAGTAACATCACTACAAAGTTGTGTCGACGGTAAACAAGGGCCTCTTTGTAGTCGGATGTGTTCTGTTACTCTGCTGATTACCAATCAAATAATTTACATGCAAAAATATATGAGAAATATTCACCACAAAATTCTGTTTTACGTACAGCTGCATATTTATGAGATTGACTACAAATGTATGTGTCTTGCTTCTCACCCGACTACACACAGACATTATACATTGTAATAATTACATGAAACAGATAAGACTGTGCTTAATCTTTAAACACTACGTAAAAAAGTTTCGTTTCGCAGTCCTTCCCTCTTCTACCTACTCACAGCAGGTGTCGAGGTTGTTTATTTTCACTTGATCACACTGAGACACACACCGCAGTCGGTAGGACTCCTCTGTACGTGAGATCGGCCCGTCGCAGAGACCTCTACCTGACAACACAAGCACTGTACAAGAGAAAAACATCCATGCCCCCGGTGGGATTCGAACCCACGATCCCAGCAAGCGCTCCGCCGCAAACCTACGCCTAAGACCGCGCGGCCACTGGGATCGTCTATGTAAGACGTGAAGGCATAAAATACAGGGAGTTCAGTCGCTATTCGCATTGATTACGAGGTAATTAAGTTTTAATTATTTACATTACAAGTTAGCACGAAAAATTTACAGTAACATGAAAACTTTTATTAAAACCCAAATACACAGTCATCGATTAGGCCGATATGAAAGAAAGTAGAGTGCACTTTTTGGAAGTTAAAATAGGTGGTACATTTTTAGTTCTACCGTACTGTACGGGTTAAAGAGGACAAGGTCGTCATATCCTACACATCTGCTGTTGTTAACACTGTGTGAATTTTTTTGAAGATGGACAAGCCCTCGTCAATATGGGAACAGTACCAAAGGACGGTCCAAAGTACTCGCATTTCTGACCTTGTTTGACGTAAGTATGATATCTGTTGATAATTCGTTTAAATAAGCCATTATCATCTCTGATTATAATTCCAAATGTGCAAAAAAACACTATCACATACATCGACAATACGTTTTTGAAAACGCGATGACAACGCGTACACCTTACGGGGGAACTGAGCAATCTGTATAGCTGCTCGCTACAGGCTGGACGGTTTGGGTTTCGAACCCCGGTGGTGGCAGGAAACTTTCATCCGTACATGCCCGAACAGGATCTGGAGCCCCCCCCCCCCGCCCCAGCTTCCTGTAAAATGGGCAGCAGGAGCTGTTTCCCCGGTGTAAAGCTGCAGGAGTGTGCCGCTACCCACCCACCGCTAGCGCCAAGGTTCAGACTGGGTACAGCTATGCCTCTGCTTCCCCTCTGTGCCTTCATGACGTGTTATAAGGGGCGCCTTACCCTTTATAAATGTGCATACATGCATACAGCTCCATTTTATAACCATCTATGGAGAATCGTTAAATCTACCTCTTCAACACATGCCTAACGTCATAACGTTGTGCAGCGTGATATTTATACTATGAATAATGTCGCAACTACAGGCTTTTATTTGAAAGAAACGAACAAGTCGAACGAGGCATGCAACAAAAACAGAAAGAAGGGAGGGATCCGTAAAATGCGCCACTATTACTATCCTGTGAATCTGAACCCTTCGGATCACAGTGGTAACTATAATCCTGCGTCACGTGATATTTGAGGTTCTCGCGACCGTGTCTTCGAGCAATTCTGCCGTTTGCGATATGACGCCATGTAGTATGATAGAAATTTACCGACGTTTCAGATGAATCTTTTGGCTCAACCTGCAGGTCATCATACTCTAGAAAGCTGATTTTTTCATCTAGCCTAAACATGGAGGCAACCTCCCCCCCCCTCCTCCCGAAACGCCACTACCTATCTAACAGACGTCACTGCATCACGTCTCAAACACATTACAATTTTGAGACGAAGTGTCTTTTCTGAGATGCACGAACCGAATTTTTGAACCGTAATTAACGCTTTCAAAGGCAAATCATGATAATAAACTTACTATTTTGTGGAATATGACGCTATTTAGTCGGGCATAAATATCGCATCTTTATGATAGGAAGGTAAAACGAAAGAGGATAAGGGAATGCACACAGAAAAGAGGAAAATAAATTGGGCTGGCGGCGGACAAATAGGAGACGGTGGTTCCGTAAATGGGAAACGGCAAACACTGAGGGGAAATAAATTTGGAGGAGGAACAACAGGGTGGACCATAATATAGTTTCGTTCCAAAAACCTTTATAAAATTCTGCAAATTACTTCATGCGAATTGCCGGTAAACACAACACATAAACGCATTTCCAGTACAGTTGTTTAACTAAGACAGTTGAGAATTAGAGCTACACAGAAAACACACAACCAGAACCTGTTTGCACCTATCTGACGGAAGATCTCTGCCACGGCATGTTGTATCACATGGCTGGCGTGACTTTAAGAACGCAAGTTAAAATTAATGTCCCATAAGCACGAGAAATAGACCAGTAGATGGTAGAATCCGCGACAGCAGACCTCTTCAAGGTGAAAATGAGTTACATTTAGACACCAGTCACGTGGGCCAGACCGTGTGCACATCTTGTTTTGTTGAATACCGCTCTAAATGGTGTGAAAAATATCACACCGCAGGGTCATCGCCAGTCTTTCATGAACCATGAGCTTTGCGGTCAACAAAATGATTCCAGCTGCATTAACCTTCTAAAGCCTAGCGGTAACTTTACATACCAACAGGTTTAAACATTAAAAAATTCTACGTGGTGCCCACATTGCGTTTATGTGTTTTGTACGGATCTCAGAACAAACAGCAACTTTTGCCTTATAAAACATTAAGAGACTGGTTTTTATAACCGAAGTGGAGAGTGTTTACAGCGCGGTACGCACTGAGTCCTTATATAAAACAGATACGCTTCGTCTTTAAAGGGTTAAGCAGAGGGGGCATACAGACGGCAGCCTAGCTGCTGGTAGGGGCACTCATACCGGCCAGGTTTTGAAACACGTACGGGAAAAACAAACGGTACCCTGGCCTTTCAGGATGACGGTATGGTGTGCGGCTGACATCCACGTAAAAAGTACATTTTCTCAAAAACCCGACAAACTTGAAGGTAGACTCCCTAACATACAGCACTCAATAAAAGGGAGATAAATACTGGTCACGACACAAAACTGAATTACAAAACCCTAAGGAAAGAGACAACTAGGAAGAACTAGACAAGGCTGGAAGGTAGACTCTCTAACATACACCACTCAATAAAAGGGAGATAAATACTGGTCACGACACAAAAC
Source organism: Coptotermes formosanus (assembly GCA_013340265.1). NCBI lineage: Eukaryota > Metazoa > Arthropoda > Insecta > Blattodea > Rhinotermitidae > Coptotermes > Coptotermes formosanus. The sequence goes on along the minus strand of BLKM01011461.1, from coordinate 327,916 downwards.
TGAATTACAAAACCCTAAGGAAAGAGACAACTAGGGAGAACTAGACAAGGCTGGAAGGTAGACTCTCTAACATACAGCACTCAATAAAAGGGAGACGAATACTGGTCACGACACAAAACTGAATTACAAAACCCTAAGGAAAAAGACAACTAGGAAGAACTAGACACAGATTGGAAGGTAGACTCCCTAACCTACAGCACTCCTATTGCTATAGCATAATTATTTGAATCATTAGAAACAAACCTGAAAGTACTTTTCTGTCCGATGCTCCCGCATATCCGAGAAGGTTCCCAGTTTTGGCCCGCTTGTCCTTCTGATAACAATAGTAAGCCTATTACTATGAAGATGAGTATGGAGCATCGACGGAATGATACTGACAGGAGAAAACCGAAGTACTCGGAGAAAAAATCTGTCCCAGTGTCACTTTTCTATCACAAATCTCACATAAACTGACTTGGGATCGAACCCGGGCCTCCGCAGCGAGAAGGCAGCAACTAACCGGCTTCGCCATGGCACGTTTCGGAAGCATCAAGTTTATATAAATATTATTTAAAAATTTAACTCTTACATCAAATAAAACACCATGTGTCTCGATTACCAAAGTCAGTGTGTTATGCAGTTTGGTGAAATAGCAGTTGTTATTTCAATCACAAGACCCAACAAATACTGTGTCAGCAAAACGCAGAATGCATTAAGGTTAAAGCAGGTGGCGTACAAGAGACCGCTGCGATTCATTGCCATTGAAATTACTGAACAAACATTGTGTTTCGCAGTTTCAGGGGGCCAAATATTTACATTTTCACGTGGCTTTGTCTCTTCTGATAGCACTGCACAGTGAAATGCTCCTCTTCTGACACTACCACATTTAAAACAACCGTCTCCAACTGCAGAACCCATTTATTTCAATTACTGCCGACTGTAAATACAATGAAGCTTGTTTACCTTTTGAAAGATTCTGCACTCAATTCCCAGGGCCGGTCATCCCCCCCCAATAAAGTTTCTAAAATATATTTTAAAATATTTAGACAGCAAGATCACAGTTATACATGCCTGAAATACTCAGTTAGCTCTTGAAATAAGGTCAAATTGTAATTAGTAATGCAAAAGATGTAGAGAAGACAAAATTACAAAGAGTATATTCAATTAAGTTGTGATGTAAACTGATGTTAGTCGTGGTACTGAAATTGCGATTCGTAGGCAGAAAAAAAGGAGACTGAAAATTCGGTCCGACTGACTGACTGACTAACCAACCAACCAACCAACCAACCAATCAACCAACCAACCAACCAACCAAGCAATCAACCAACCAACCAAACACCCAACCAACCAACCAACTAACTAACTAACTAACTAACTAACTAACTAACTAACTAAGCAGTCAACTTGTGCCTTTCAGCAAATATTATTAGAGTGATAAAATCAGAAAGGACGAAAATGGATGACATGTTAATTATACCGAGTGGCACAAAAGCCACTTGACACTCGATGTTTAGCATGTTGCCTATAGCATCAAGTGACTTACGCGCCACTCTGTCCACATGTTGATATATGAGTTTCTGGTGGCGGTGATATTATTGTAAGACTGTCTTCTGCTGATGCACTGAGCTACAAGACGGAAAGTTGCGGGTTTGATTCCGTACGCGGACATTGGGATTTTCAATTGACATAATCCTTCCCGGCCGCACTATGGCCCTGGAGTCGACTGAGCCTCTAACGGAAATGAGTACCAGGCATATTTCCTGGGCGGGTAAAGGAGGCCGGTGCGTAGGGCTTACAACCTTACCACCTTCGTTTGTCGATTTTCTAGAAATTCTTGGAGCCTCAACCTCCTGGAGCCCTAAGGGTCTGTTGAGGCCTGTAATGGGATTGCCTTTTATTGTCCTCCGTGGTGTGATACACTGTGTATAGTCTTGTACAGTGCACGGCAACCTTGTACTGTACAACGGCCATTTGAAAATATCCAAACCCTGCGCCGGTCGCAAGCTAAATGTTAACAGCAAAATCATTATTTTTCCAGGCAAAATTTACTTTACACTACGCGATTAAAAAGCTAAAATTAGCATTACGTAAATGTTAGCAAACAATATCACAATGAATTACAACTAATATATTACAACTTAATTCCAACGACTTACATTACTTTTTAAGAATTGTGGAAAGTCAATAACAGGTTTGACATGTTTATTTGTGACGTAATTTTTATAACTTTCATAACTTTCAATTTCCACAAAATGCAGAGAATTTGTTGACTAGGTGACAAAATTTTAGGGTCTCAATTAGGACTCTGCACCATGGAGTTAGTTATTACTAAGGTCAAAAACCTTGAACTTAAACAAAGACTTTGGACGTTAACCCGACGAGTGCGACACTAAACCATAAACATCACAACTGCACGCACATAAATCCTCAGAACTGCCTAGCTCCGTGCTGCGGGATGCTGACACCAGCACGGCTGCTACTAGCGCCCCAATGAAAGTGCCCTGTGACGTCACAGACTTCGACGTTTTAAATACTAGGCATTGACGGAGAGACGCTGGAGGCCTGTCAGACACAACGGAAACCCTGCACAAGAGTCCCTTCTGCAGGTATTGCAAAGTGCGTCTGCCCGACCGACTATCTAGTGATGTTATATCATTTACCAAAGTTACTAACAGCGTAGAACTGCACAGAAAATGCAGCTTGGATGTTCTTTAGCCCTTTAAAGACGAAGCGTATCTGTTTTATATAAGGACTCAGTGCGTACCGCGCTGTAAACACTCTCCACTTCGGTTATAAAAACCAGTCTCTTAATGTTTTATAAGGCAAAAGTTGCTGCTTGTTCTGAGATCCGTACAAAACACATAAACGCAATGTGGGCACCACGTAGAATTTTTAATGTTAAACCTGGTCGTTTGTAAAGTTACCGCTAGGCTTTAAAAGGTTAAAGGACCGGCAGATGGCATGTGGGCACTAAACGTATCAGTCCGGTAGGTGACACTCATACTGCGGGGGAGGAATTAGGTGCGAAGTTCTGCCCGGAGATAGGCTATTTGCGAGTGGCATTTGCGTGGCTTTCGTCAGTCCCTCCAGGAAAATTCGGGGACGGTACCAGTAAATCGCCCCACCATCACTTCGTCCCACATAACCAAATTCTCTCCCTCAAATTGGACCTCGCTAATTGCTAAACGCTTCAGCGATGATTTTTGGCGCGTTCGCAAAGCACTTTAGAAAAGCGGCTATGAACTTCATGTGCGCATGTGCGTCCGTCCGCATAAAACAGCGCGATCCCTACCAGGAAGATTTTTTTGAAATTTCAGATTCGGGATTTTTACGAACACTTCTCGGCATGAAATCGGAAAACAATAACAGACGCCGCTTTATATGAAGATCTACGTACATTTTAATGTGGCTGTTAATGTTTTTCGTAAGTAGGAGCGACTGTGTTGCTTGTGAGGTATGACCTGAGGCCGAAGAAAGAGGTGAGCTTCACGCATCGAGCATGATCGATTGTACATGTCGAGATATTCATGTTTAAGGAAAATCTACTCTAAATCTCGTCGTTTACAATATACTGATGTTGACCAATTGCAAATCTGTCGCTCTGGTACGAAAAAATATCAAAGTGTGTGTTAAAAGTACTAAGTGTCTTTCCCGAAAGAATTAACGCATTTAAAATATAGAATATCAAACTTTGGGTTGCGTAACGTTTCGAACACCCTCTATATCCCACGTTCTATTAGCGTTGCAATGTCAGAACCAGTTTCTTTTCGTAGTCCTTCCTTCTTCTACCTGTTCACAGTTGGTGTCGAGGTTGTTTATTTCCACTTGATCACACTCAGACACACACCACAGTCGGTAGGACTCCTCTGGACGAGGGATCGGCCTGTCGCAGAGACCTCTACCTGACAACGCAAATACTGTACAAGACAAACGGCCATGCCCCCGGTGGGGTTCGAACCCACGATCCCAGGAAGCGCTCGGCCGCAGACCTACGCCTTAGACCGCGCGGCCACTGGCGTCGGCGTCGGAACCACTGCCGTACTTTAATAACTATAGTCTCGGCAGGACACCAACTGTCCCAATTGAAGTTTGTCGTGGTTTTGTTCAGTCTCGCCAGGAAAACGTTGGCTAATACCCCAAATTGAGCCATGACAGCGTTCTAACTCGCTATTCATTAGTCACCTTAATTTCGACAGTAAAGAGTCTGAGATACGCACAGCGTCGTTAAATAACCATAACTCTACACTTATAATTGAGCATCCCTCCATAACGCTCGTGTTTCTAAAGTTAATAGTGATAGCGGAACTGTCTGAAAACTGTACAATGTTGTGAAGTAATGGGTTTTTGGACTTTTTCCATCGTCCGAAGAATAAAACAACTACAATTAAAATTACGACGTTTCGGAAGCTGGTTCTGCTTCCGTCCTCAGGTGACAGGAGCGGGGAAGGGAGGAACACCTACTCTGTTGGGCCCCCTTCTAAGGTACTCAACAGAGTAGGTGTTCGTCCCTATCTAAGGTACTCAACAGAGTAGGTGTTCGTCCCTATCTAAGGTACTCAACAGAGTAGGTGTTCGTCCCTATCTAAGGTACTCAACAGAGTAGGTGTTCCTCCCTATCTAAGGTACTCAACAGAGTAGGTGTTCCTCCCTATCTAAGGTACTCAACAGAGTAGGCGTTCCTCCCTATCTAAGGTACTCAACAGAGTAGGTGTTCCTCCCTTCCCCCTTTTCTCACCTGAGGACGTAAGCAGAACCAGCTTCCGAAACGTCGTAATTTTAATTGTAGTTATTTTATTCTTCGGATGATGGAAAAAGTCCAAAATCCCATTACTTCACAACATTGTACACCGTCGTCAGAACCTTTTAGAATTTATGGTACAGCTGTTGTTCGATTTGGAATACCATGTTATAGAATTACACAAAATTAAGACATCCATAATTTTTAGCGATAGACTATAAACATAGTAATTACAGTGATAAATGGCTTGCGTTGGTGTTATCGCATAAAACCGTATGCTTAACAGAAGTCACACAGAATGGTGAATTACAAAATTGTTCGATTTAGGAAGGAAAACTCTTTAAACAAATTGTTAGCATTGCTGATAAATGCATGCGTTCATGTTGAAGTCAGTTTATTTTCCCTTTATATAACGCATTTACCAGGGTTACCTATCGCTCGGTGAAAATTCAGACTAGCGCCATTGCTAGGACACGTGGAAACCCCGCACAGAGAATTCCTATCACGTTCGGGGAAACTTTCGATTAAACCGTCACTACTGGGATATACGCAATCCGCCACTGCTGGGATACACGGAAACCGCCACTGCTGGGATACACGAAAAAACTATTCATGGCATATTTTTCTACAACGACACGCTAATACATAACGTATATATATTTAACTTATCGCGTCTTCTCCTCATGGCCATGTAAAAGACATACATCAACTGCCTACTCGCAACGGTTTGTTGTGGTTAAGAATCCTTAATTTGTGGGGAATTCACAGGAATTGTTAATATAAACATAGAGAGGTCACAGCTTTGAATAACACGCTATTTTCTTTTATGTGAGTCCTGCTACTCTTTGTGAAAACAGTGTTCTTATGTTAAATATATAACACGTTTGCTACCTCTGTTGGGCCGCTTCATACAAGGACAGAGAACTTTTTATTAGCTTGGAAACCTTGAATTTGCTCCTAAACCACAACTGAGACTAATCCCATCAAATGCTGTTGCAAGAAGACGATAAATAAAATATATGTCAGTTTATATTCTAAAAGAACGAGAAGCCGCATTTCGTGCCCATTTGCTGCTCCATTTCAGCTTGTTTAGCCTACAATATAAGCACCTAACAAAAGTATTCATTTTTTCTAGGTTCTTCTTAAAATAAACTACAGAAATAACGGCAATTCTTACACCACATATCGGCCACGTGCTACCCAGCTTCGCCAAGCCTGTCTGTCTGTCTGTCTGTCTGTCTGTCTGTCCAGGACCGTCAAACGGATTTTAATAAAATTTTATACTGTACAGCCTGCTAAAATCAATTGACACGTTTTAATCGGACAAAAATCACGGACATACAAACAAAAGTAAGCGCGTTTCTGCATGCATTTTCGGGCGTAATTAAATATTTATTAGTGCGAGGAAATATTTCGAACACAAGTTGTAGAGGTAAATGAATCACACAGTCTATGTCACATACAGCGTTTCCGTCTGTCTTAACATTTTCGAGACAATTAAACAAAAGTGAGAGAAAGTGCAAGAAATGTTAAAGTTGTGCAAACATTTCCTTACTTGTTAATACTTCTTTCTTTCTTAGCCCTTCCCTCTTCTACGTACTTGTTCACAGTAGGTGTAGAGGGTTTTTTTAATTCTCATTTCATCACACTCAAGCACACACCACAGTCGGTAGGACTCCTCTGGACGAGGGATCGGCCCGTCACAGAGACCTCTACCTGACAACACAAACACTGTGCAAGACAAACATCCATGCCCCGATGGGATACGAACCCACGATCCCAGCAAGCGCTCGGCCGCAGACCTACGCCTTAGACCGCGCGGCCACTGAGATCGGCACTTGTTAACCTTTTAAAGCCTAGCGGTAACTTTACGTACCACCAGGTTTAACATTAAAAAATTCTACGTGGTGCCCACATTGCGTTTATGTGTTTTGTACGGATCTCAGAACAAACAGCAACTTTTGCCTTATAAAACATTAAGAGACTGGTTTTTATAACCGAAGTGGAGAGTGTTTACAGCGCGGTACGCACTGAGCCCTTATATAAAACAGATACGTTCCGTCTTTAAAGGGTTAATACACTGTCGCTTAATGCTTGTAGCTATGAGTAAGCTATGTTACGTTCAGCTGCCATATATACCTATCCAATGAACTTCGTACACAACATAAATACAACATGGCACGTTAGCCTCTTGCCTGAAGCATAATGGTCGGAGCACTGCGAGAACCACCGAATTATTCTTGCCTAGTAACGCACGCGGACTGTCCGTTCAGCGTAACATCAGCAGCACTAGAAAAGCGGAAAGACAAAATGTCCTCATTACTTAAATCCTTCAGTGTATTTCCTGCATCCCGCAGCCTTCCTAAATTTTCTCAATTTTTTAGTCTGAATACGAAAGAAGTACGTTCGTATGAAATGTTGGTAACCACTTATCAGTACACGCGATATCATAACATGCAAGTCTTCATCGACGCAGAAACCAATATCTCCTCCTTCAGTTACAGTGTCTCGTACACCGCAGCCTTGAGGCTTATTGTGCAACCCTATGATGAAGATGAAGATGATGATTATTTTTTGTCCTTTTCCTAGTAATGGAGCACCGGTGGAATGAAATTAACAGGGGAAAACCGAAGTACTCGGGGGAAAAACCTGTCCCAGTGCCACTTTGTCCACCACAAATCCCACATGGACTGACCCGGGATCGAACCCGGGCCTCCGCGGTCGGAGGCCGGCGACTAACCGCCTGAGCCATGGCACGGCCTAAGCCATACCTGTTTGTGATGCAACTGAATGATCAGCATACATATAAGTCAGGGGAATTCAAAAGGAAAAATTTGACAATTTCCATTTCCATCTATGATTTTCACAGACAGGCCTTGCATTGGTCTACGCTTATACATTGTAACCCTTGAGAGAAACTCTGAAATCACAGTTTTCCTGAATGTGTACGCCATGAAAGTGAAAAAACATATTGACAGCATAAGCGGTGCTGCTAGCTAGGCAAGAATTTTTATTGGCAAACATAGATGCTGCAATACCGACCGAAGTACACCTACCTCTCGACTGCTTCGTAACGACAAAATTTCAATTCAGGCTTTTATAAAACACCGTTATTACAAATTCGACTCTATTTCTGTGATATAAATTCGATCCTCCGACATGTTAGAAGTCGGGGTAGCGTAGTCGACATAGCGACTACGGATTGGGCGGTAAGGTGTTCGAAACCCGGTAGGGGCAAGATATTTTCCTCTTCTCCAAAATGTCCAGACCGCCTCTGGGGTCCAGCCAGCGTCCTATTTAATGGGTATCGAGGTTCTTTCCCGGGGATTAAAGTGGCTAGGGCGTGATGTTGACCACTCACCTGTCGAGGTTAAGAATTAATGGAGCTATACCTCTGCTCCCCCTATATACCTTCATGGCTTGAACAGCGAAAACTTTACCTTCATATCCGAAATGTTATAAATGAAAGCAAAGCAACCGTCCGCGCTTTTCAGTTCGATAACACACAGTTGGTTCTGGGTCGTCAAACAATCACGATTACCTGTTTCCTTCAAACAGAACTGCTGCCTCCATCTTCAGGGTGTAGGAGGAGTGTAACAGACCTAGCGTAAAGATGGCGGTATCAGGTTTCTCCAACACTTTCAGACCAGCTGCTATCACTTCGGTGGTAACCATAATTTTGAGAGTTCTAAGGTTCTCACAGCGGTTTGCTGAAGGTTGAAGTCGTCTGAGATCTGACGCTTTATCACTGGGCAAGGGATTCACGATATTTCGACGGACATTAGTGTCTTCATGTCAGGGTGCAGCGGTGCAACTTCTTGGAACTACCACTACTACTGCTACTACTGCTACTACTACTACTACTACTACTACTACTACTACTACTACTACTACTNTGCTACTACTGCTACTACTACTACTACTACTACTACTACTACTACTACTACTACTACTACTACTCGTCCAACGACACAACACCAGATCCCAAAAGACATGAATCATCACCGCAGTCTTGATGATACAGAAGCGCGATTTAACAGATGTACCACATTCCATTAACAGTTTACAAAGATGGAATTCATTCATACGTCTACAGAAAGGGATAACTAACTAACTAACTAACTAACTAACTAACTAACTAACTAACTGACTGACTGACTGACTGACTGACTGACTGACTGACTGACTGACTGACTGACTGACTAACTAACTAACCAACTAACTAACTAACTAACTAACTAACTCCATGGAGCAGAGGCCTTCTTAAGAAGCTAACAGTTTCCCAGCTACTCAAGAAATTCCCCGCATTTCATGGAACTCGGAGGTTCATTACAGCATTCACAAGAGCCCGCCACCTGTCCGTATCCTGGGCCAGCTCAATCCAGTCCATGCTCCATCCCACTTCTTGATTATCTATTTTAATATTATCCTCCCATCTACGCCTGGGTCTCCCAAGTGGTCGCCTACAGAAAGGAATAAGTTTTAAAAAGTTTACAGATACCATCCTCTGCATTCTCATGAAATATTTACCGTAAAGACCACGTCACAGAAGCGCATGTCGCATAAAGATAGTTCGGGTATGCGGAGAAAAGCCACAGCAGGTGCTGGCTCTGTCTGAAAGTTTGAACTGCAGCAACAGTTTTGAGCTTCTTTATAATACCCCACGGAAAGGCGGAAACAGAGAAATAAGTACGGAATATATGCTTGAATACGACGGTACAGAAAAAGGACAAAAATTATTTTAAACTTGCCTGGAGATGTACCTTTCTGCACAATAAAAAACAAGTCCCCATGTTCAGTGAAGAAACCCATTTTCTTTTCCTTTGCAGTTTTTATTTGTGTCTGTAAGCGTTCACTGCCACCACGTCTAGGGCAGCCGCGTTACAGTACGAGGGGCATACACAAGAGTCAGCGAGCCACACAGCTAAGCCATTTCTAGGTGAACCAAAGCAACGCCTTTTTCATAGCGAACGTCACGGTCCAATAGACCACCCCTCCTACTTTGTATGCGGAAGAAACCGGGTTCAAATCCCGTTTCGCAGAACAGCTATTCGTAAACTTCACGTGCTTACCCTCATTTCTTCTAGGTAAATGGCAGGACAGTAATTAGGTCATAATCACTTCCAATCCATAATTCTATAATATCAGAGCCTGGGTTCGATTCCTGGAAGGTGAAAAATTGCTCACTTCTCCAAAAGATCCAGACCGACTTTAGGCCTCCGCCAGCCTCCTATCAGTGAGTTCCGGGGGCGCTGTCCCAGGGTTAAGCTGCCGGGCCATGAAGGTGATCAGTGACCTCTATTTAGTGGCGCTGTTGCCCAAGAGTTTAGTAACCACTGGTCTAGACAATACTTTAACTTGGGACCAGGGCTGTGAAGTCGGTACACAAAAGCTCTGACTCCGACTCCTTCATAAAAGCTCAATATGTGTTAATAACGGTAAACCTATACGACATTTCATCACCACACGTGAATCATCAGGCTACTGTTTAGACTTATATCCTATATTTAAGTATAAGTCTCACGGTTACTGTAGCTATAAAGGCTCTGGACTTGGAGTATCTAGATAAGATTTTAGATTGAGGTCGGAGTTGGAGTCGGTACATTTTTACCGACTCCGACTCCACCTAAAATTCCTTCCAACTCCGACTCGACAACTCCGACTTCGACTGCACAGCCCTGATTAGAACAACATTTCTTCTTTCCACATAATTTCAAATGCATTATTTACAAGCATTTAATTAATCCTTCGGCGCTGTGTGGTCTCTACTTACTAACAGAGCCGTATATACAAAGCACAAAATAACAAGAATGTAAGTTTCCGCCCCACTCCATTTTGATGAACATGGTGCGTGCATCTGGCGATCCGCACGTAGCGTTTCAGTTGCTCCACAAATGAATGCATCTGAGCCAGTTCACTTATCGATCCTTCTACCTCTGCTAGAAGAGAACTCCGTGCTTACATATAAGCTGCTCTCGGAGCCCTTGCAGGCAGACTGCACTAACGCAATTTATTTCTAGGAAAAAGGATAGATTAGATGCGGCGACCGACATTTCACTGTAAAGGGGCTGCACAAATATTGACACAATACCCAAAACGGTTCTAAGATTTGAGGTTTTCGCTTCAGTGGAGATTCGTTTGTGTTCTTCCGTGTTATGACGCGTGTCATCTGGTAGCTGGGTACCGAATTTTCGGGGGACATACTGCCTTAATCGTATTAGGGTCGATTCACACTATACGGCACGACACGACACGACAAAAACCAGCGTGCATTCACATCTACCGTCAGTTAACAGACAGGCAAAACATTCTCTTCTGTCAATCCCAACGACACTGTCTTTGCCGTTAGCTGTCGGTGACGGACTGGCGTGAATTCGAGCATGTGAAAACCATAAAAGAATACTTTGTCGTGTCGTGTCGTGTCTTGTCGCGTCGTGCGGTATAATGTGAATCGACCCTTACTCGTACACCTGCTTGAGTCTATGGCAAGAGCCAGGTGTGACGAGCAGAGTAACTCTTGCCTCCACCACCAGGGGTGACGCAGTCGATTGCCGAAAGAATCCTTTACCCCCATTTTCGTTCAATCATAAACATTCAGGCACGATGTCCGTCCGATGGGTTGGTATCCACGTAGCAGACAAGGGGGTCAAGCAACAATGAGTTCCCGTTTTATTGTTGAGTTTAGGGCCCAAAATACCGGTCAAAATCTTAGTACCGGTATTTCGTTATTTTTAGTGATACCGGTATTCCAAAAGAAAACAATTTTCTCAGTAAATTTTTATGAGAATTAGGTGCAATGACGTGAGCAAAAAACAAGTAATTACTTCAATTTATGTTTTAATTCGAAGAAAATGTTTTTAGATTTTCATCATACCACAATGTCTCAAATTATTCATTAACATGCAATATATTTCCTCTTTATTTTGTGTGCAACAAAGTGCCCAGTAAACCAGATCTGTGTTTCATGACGCTTTCAGGTTTTCGTTACATTTGTATTGTGTTTAACAATCCCTGAGTTGCAAATTCAGTAATATTAATGATTTATTGTTGTCGATTTATATAACCTTTACGTGAATAAATCATAAACAATTATTTTTAAAATTAGTACCGAAAAACTGGCATTTTTGTATCAATACCGGTATTGTAAGCCCTAACTGAGCTACATAAATCGCTGTCAACAACACACCACATTGAAAGCGCTGACAGACGCAGCAGTGAGTTCAATTTTGCATTACTGTCGCTGTCAACAATAAAAGAAACGTACTTATATCTTCACGTGAAGCGCCCAATATTTTGTTCGATTTCAACCAAATTTGGATTTTCTCAGCAGATTTTCATGTAAATCTCCAATATAAAATTTCACGAAAATCTGACGACTGGGAGCCCAGTTCACAACTCAGGCAGACATGACAAAGCTAACAGGCGCTTTTCGCGACTACGTGAAGGCACGTAAAACGGGATATGAGCCCGGTATGAGTTCCGTGTAAAGGAGGATTATGCTAGACTTCTACGCATAGAGACTTATATCCAATTTGATAAGATAATCGCCCACCTGCTGGGCGTATCTACGTAGTCTTAGTGCTTCTAAAATGCATCTGGATCGACAGCCTGCAAGCCTCAAGAAACCACTGTTACAAAACACTTTTCCTCGGGTTTTATCCTATTCTTATTATAATTTTGCAAACTTTTCCTCTTAAGTGACCTTCGCACCTGTTTATATCTATATCGAACAAATGCCTGTCTGAAACAGATACTTTCAGTTATCTTGACATCCACTGACAAGCGGGTGTACTTCACCGGTAACTATTAGCGACTATCGTACGAATATTCTACTGTAACTTACTAATGACAAGTTTCAATTTTATTGTTCGAGGTCGTGGACATAACGTACGAGTTACTTGAAGCCTCGGGCCAGTTACGTTAATGAATGCTGTATGCCCAAATATGGTTGTATGAACGTGTGTGTGTTTGCAGTGTTACAAGAGTCCACATAACGTTACACAATCTACTGCGATAATTCAGAACAGTGATTCATACGGTGAAACCCCGCCATCTTCACATCAATGGTTAGTAATATTCATTCCAACCGATTATTCATTCAAGAAAAGCTAAAGATTTTCTCATCAGCCCTTTTGTACTTCTTGCCTGCATTGCCTTTTGTTTGCCAAGCACCAATGACGCACAAACCAAACACTAGCGGGGGACTCACTCCGAAATGTAATAATACATACATTTGTTCTTACCACATGAGAACACAGTCATGAAAGTTCAGGTTCCATAAAATGCGAAGAATTTGAAAATCGAAGCCATCCGACAGCATTATGAATCTATTCCAACTATATAAGGTAAAGGTAAAGCAGTCCCATTACAGGCCTGGACAGGCCCTGAGGGCTCCAGGAAGTCGAGGCTCCCAGATTTCAAGACAATCGCACATGAAGGTGGTAAGGTTGTCAGCTGTAGGCACCGGCCGCCTTTATCCCTTAGGAAATATTCCTGGTACTCATTTCTGTTAGAGGCTGAGTCGAGCCCAGGGCCACAGTGCGGCCAGAAGGATTGTGTCAATGAAAAGTCCCAATGATACCTTCGGGAATCGAACCCGCCACTGTCCAGCTTGTAGCGCCGTGCCTCAACCAAGTGCGCCACCGCGTACCCCACTCCAATTATATATTTACCATAAAATACAGCATGGATATTGCACCATTTGTTTGTAATATCTTACGTTTTGTCTCGCAATACGACGAATACATTTAGCTTAATTGGATCTTGTTAACATGCATCAAATAGCTCACTGTATATATACATACATACATACATACATACATACATACATATACATACCGGGGGCGAAGAGGCTGGGGTGTACCTCTGACCTCCCACCCCCTTCTAGTGTCGAGGTTCAGTACGGGTAGTGCTACACCTCTAGTTCCTCTCTGTGCCTGCTTGGCATATTACGGGACAACCTTTACCTTATTACCTTATATATATATATATATACACACACATATACATAATACCGTGTGTCTGATACGGGAAATTTATTAACTACCTGACGGACTCTTGGATTTCAACCCGAAAATGCCGGTGCGGCAGAAACACTCTACATTGTTACTGAGGAGTTGCCTGGTTAAAATTTCGGACGGGTTGTCGTTGTTGAAAAAAATATTTATATTATGGAAGTTTGTGTAGGCTGTTTCCGGTGCTTATGACCACGAGCCAAAATGCGGCACCCTAAACTGTGCACAGCACCGGGACTCAGTGGTGAATTCGTTTATTTGGACTGCGCTGTACCGAAAGGCACTGGGCATCGCGAGAAGAGTGACAGAAGTCAAAACGCTATTATGAAACCTGGGAAGAGACAGCAGCAATAGCTTCAATATTACCTGTAAGACAGCCAGCCCGCCCCCCCCCCGCGCGCCAGTGGCGCGGCTGCCCTGGTGGACGGCAGAGTCCAAAAGGCGGCAAAATAAATACTTTAAATGAAAAAACTAATTTTCTGGGCTCAATATGATTTTGATTATTGAGCCAAACAAAAGGAAATTGAGCAAATGTGATTTTCTTTCAAGTACATAATTTCTATTGGGGGGGGGGCAACCATTGTGACCCGCCCCGGGTGCCAAACAAACCTAGTAACGCCACCAAAGACAGCAGTTTATACACATAAGTTTGTCCGTAGATTCAGGATAGCATAGGCTTAGAGAACGTCACGTTTCAGCACTGTACAGAGCACTGATAAAATGGCAAACGACAATTCTTGTGTCACTTTGCTGGCGAAGGAGTGATACGCTATCCCCCACCCCAGAAATTCGCGAATTAGCTCTCTGTCAGTAAACTGCGGAATATCTCCCTTACGTCAGTGTCTCCCCATAACGTCTCTAGCCCAGCAAGTGCCATGACTCATCCGCCTACACCTCACTCCCCGCAATTTTGCAGTTCCGCGCTCGCCCGGTAATGGCAGACCCGGCTTACACCCACGTTCATCACGCATGCGCAACGGGGTGCTGTTACAGACTCCAACAGCGCCCACACTACACAGCACGTACTGTGAGTACCCACCACATGTAGTCTACTACAATATACGCGTCTCGAGCAGCATTCAAAGGGCGACTTTCACCTTTCTATTCTATCCCTGTGCCGTCCTACACATGTATTAATGTTATTGTTCTTTGTTCTTACTGTAAGACATCCCCGTAGGCGTCTCGACCATAAGTACATATTTCATTTGGTCCTACAATGGGACCCAATTACTTTTCAACAAACATTTTTCCTTCTTCTGTAACAACATCAGCATCATTTCAATATTTACTTGAGTTTTAACATTTTACTGAGGCTATATATATATATATACAACATTTACAATTGTTATATACGTTTGCAATGTATTCACTGATGTAAAAGGGGGAGAGCTCCTACCTGCAATAATTATGGTTTCCAGCTTACAGTTTTTGTTACGGCCTGATGATGGCTCTCTTATGAGACGAAACGAGGGGCCAATGAAACGTGTGTTGAGCGACTTGTTGGGTCCGATTGTAGAATTAAATAAAATATATGCTAATGTTACTGGTATTGTTTAATTTTATTTTTGTAAAGAAATTACAGCTTCAATACAGACGCTGTATGTGTTAAGTTTGTCATATACAACCCCACAGTTCCGCATCGCCTCCATGTCAGTAGCTGATGAATTATCAACGTCATAAATCCGTAGCTAGGTTTTATCTACCTGCGGAGCTGAATAAAGGTCTGTTATACCCTAAAGATGGCGAGGCAGCAGGTTCGAACTAAACGTCGGTAAATTTACCAGACTGCACGGTTTCACCTCTCATAGTGTCGCCATCAGTACCTCTTTACCTGACTCGATTTGTGTGCTTAAATAACGTACGTTAGGGTAGGTAACTTTATACCGAGCAGAGTCCTTCTTGAGAAGCAAATGGTTCCTCTGCTAGTCAAGAAATTATCCACATTTTATGGAACCTGAAGACTCATTACCGTGTTCACAACAGCACGCCACTTATCCCCCGTCCTCAGAGTATCCTCCGATCTAAGCCTCTGTGTTTCAACAGGTTCTGCCCCGCAAAGGTTCTGCCTCGCACAGGTTCTGCCCCTCACGTTTCCCCACTGACACCCTGCACACACCTCTTCTGTCCCCCATCCGTGACATTAACCCTTTAAAGACGAAGCGTATTTGTTTTATATAAGGACTCAGTGCGTACCGCGCTGTAAACACTCTACACTTCGGTTATAAAAACCAATCTCTTAATGTTTTATAAGGCAAAAGTTGCTGTTTGTTCTGAGATCCGTACAAAACACATAAACGTAATGTGGGCACCACGTAGAATTTTTTAATGTTAAACCTGGTAGTACGTAAAGTTACCGCTGGGCTTTAAAAGGTTAAGGTGAGTGGCACTCCTCAATGTATGGACGATAACCCGATTTCAAATTTTGACTCAGATAACGGCTACCCTACCAGATGTTTTACGTGACTTCCCTTAGCCCGTCACGTAAATCGGGGAAGGTACACGAAATTAGGTCCTGGCTGCTTTACTTCATTTCCTTTCCAATTACTTTCTCGCTAGTCATCCTACTGCTCCACACAGCGTATGAGTTAGTGAAATTTAATTATCATAGAATAAAGGACAAAATGTGATACAGAATTTCACACCCATACAAAAGACCAGACAAAATCATAGTAAAGGTGAAGCTACCCCTTTACAGCCTGGACAGGTCCTTAAGGTTCCAAGAGGTTGAGTCTCCCAGAATTTCTACAAAATCGACACATGAACGTGGCAAGGTTGTCAGCCTTACGCACCGGCCGCCTTTATTCGTTGCACTCATTTCTGTTACAGACTGAGTCGACCCCAGAGCTATAGTGCAGCGGGAATGATTAACCTTTTAAAGCCTAGCGGTAACTTTACGTACCACCAGGTTTAACATTAAAAAATTCTACGTGGTGCCCACATTGCGTTTATGTGTTTTGTACGGATCTCAGAACAAACAGCAACTTTTGCCTTATAAAACATTAAGAGACTGGTTTTTATAAACGAAGTGGAGAGTGTTTACAGCGCGGTACGCACTGAGTCCTTACATAAAACAGACAAGCCTTGTCTTTAAAGGGTTAAGTCAATGAAAAATCTCATTGACCCCACAATAATAGAACTCGCGACCTTCCGTTGCGCAGTACTTCAACCAACTACGTCACCGCGTACCCCGCGTACGTGTCCTTTACCCTGTGTCGCGGTTTTACGGACGTAATTTATGAGTGACAATCATCCCGGAACTGTACTCACTTAGATGACAGCGATAAAGGAAACGCTGGTTGACCGCGACGCAAATTCGACGCACGCAGCTGATATATCCGGGCTCTTAATCCGTTACGTGACGGACACCAAGAATTTTGCCATATCCCTCTGCTCTCTTCGGCGACTGTTTTTATCGTGTCCAGTTCCATACCGCGATAAGAGGTCTATCCACTTACGAACCAGGAAACAGGTCAATGTCCGTGACTAAAAAACAGTGGAATATCGTCTGACGATGTCACATTAGGCGTACAAATGGGCACTTAACGTCCACACACTACGTACAGAGAATTATTCCCTGTAGGTGAACAAATACAGACATGAAGAATGGATCATCTAGTGTGTGACAACGTAAAGTCCGATAGAAACCTACCGACGTTTCGGAGGCACGTCCTGCCTTTACAACGTTTACGCTGAAGATGGAATTATCACTTTCCACCGAAACGTCGGTACGTTTCTACCACACCACACGGCATCATGTCACAAGAGAGTATTCTGCACAGTCACTGTTGTGAGAACCTGAAATCTTGAAAACAAGCATATACGATACAAAGTGACAACTCAACGTTAAGCAGGATTTGTGGGCAGCTAAAGGAAGGAGAGTTCAGAGAAATAAACTGACAGGCCTATATAACAAAATACAGTAACAGTAACAGCAATAGTAATAACAACAGTCTGACTGTGACATCTGAAGATACCACAGGGGACGACTATGAATGATAACGTCTTTTGGGGTTTTACATTATTCATATTGTGCAGTGTTATTGACCAACATACAATATAAAACCAAAAAAATGCGCTCTTGTTACTTTATTTTGCTATTATTTTTTGTTTTTATATTGTATGTATTCTGGGATGTGACGCCGCGCATTCTACCTCAAAGGAGCAGACACCTTCTTGAGAAGCTAACAACAGTTCCTCTGCCAGTCAAGCAACTCCCCGCATTGTATCGAACCCGAAGGTTCATTCTCGTGTTTACAACAGCCCGCCATTTCTCCCCATCCTCAGCCAGATCAATCCAGTCCACGCCCCAATCCTATTCCTTGAATATCCATTTTAATATTATTCTCCAATCGAAGTCTAGGTCTTCATGTTCGCGGTTTAATATGGGGAATTTTATGCACGTGTCGGATGAACACACTGCCACAACATTAACCCTTTAAAGACGAAGCGTATCTGTTTTATATAAGGACTCATTGCGTACCGCGCTGTAAACACTCTCCACTTCGGTTGTAAAAACCAGTCTCTTAATGTTTTATAAGGTAAAAGTTGCTGTTTGTTCTGAGACCCGTACAAAACACATAAACGCAACGTGGGCACCACGTAGAATTTTTTAATGCTAAACCTGGTCGTATGTAAAGTTACCGCTAGGCTTTAAAAGGCTAAGAGTGGAACAAGAACCATTGTTCAGGTAGAAGCAAAAAGGACATATTCGTTGCAAACGCCGTTAGCGTTCTTATCAGACTGTACGACGTCACATCCCAGACGACTGCATTCTTTGGTTCTTACCCGATCTTCTAGCGTATCTGTAATGCCATTCAAGGAAGGTCGGCATTACGGATAGTTGCGTAAGCTCAATAATTGCGTCACTATCGTTAAGAATACAGACTAGTGTAACCGCGCGACCGTGAGTGACACAACGAAGATGGTCAACGAGACCCAGACGTGTTCCCTTCCCACACTGTGGCTTGCACAAGTACATGAGTGCGTTTCACCACTGCAAGAGTTTCACATCCTACGAATGTGATTCTGACGCCAGTGACGTAATTACAAGGCAAAAAATAGAGAGTACTATCATCTCCGATGTGATGACATGTAATTTGCTACAGAGTACCGACGTTTCGGAAGAAGTTGCTGCCTCCTTCTTCAAGGCAGAAGGATAAGGAGCGGTAACGGTCAGCGGTAGGACTGGGGATAAGAGTGAGATAATATGGTCGAATGGGAACTGTGACTTTGAAGAGTGCTGGAGCTCTAATCTGGAAGAAGAGGTGAAAGGGAAAACGTACATAAAAAATATCACCCTGTAACATGCCATGAAGGTACAGAAAATGTTAGAACAATTTTCCTTTTTTCCCCGTGGCGCAACAGCCCAACTCGGGCCTAGGCCGTCTCACTGTTGAGGTTTCTAGATCACACACAATTAGACATACAGACCTTCGGTAGAACTCCTCTGGACGAGGGATCGGCCCGACGTAGAGATTTCTACCTGACAACACACAGCACTCACAATAGACAGACATCCATGCCCCCGGCGGGATTGGAGCCCACAATCCCAGCAAGCGAACGGCCGCAAACCCACGCCTTAGACGCCGCGGCCACTGGGATCGGCTACTAAAAATGATAACGAACAAAATAAATTTAAAAAAGATCCAAATTGAAGGGGAATTTTAGCTCAGCCCCCTTCCCTGTATCATCGCTCCTTTCTTTCCGCACGTATTACTCTTCTACTGTAAATATATGTGGACAGCAAGTGCCTCCGAAATGTCAGTTCACTGCAACCAACCTACACGGCGTCAAATGCCAGACAAGCGCAACCTTAGAACCGGACTAACTTCCGTCAGGGCCTCATATCTGATAGACAGGTCATAGAGTTCAACACCCGCATGCAGACGTCTCCCTTCTGCGACAACCACCCACGCAGGGTTTGCACAGACGCAACCTAAGACTTAAACTACACAGTTTCCATAAGGAAACAAATGGAGCGGAAGAAAAGGTTAGCTTCCAATAAAAACACTTCTTCCTGCTGATCCAATCAACGAGATTTCTACTGGAAAGGACAGAATAATCCCCCCCTTACTTCTTTGCAACCTGCGATGACAACGGCAACCATGTTGTCCTGTCGGTCGCTGCTCCATTGTGTTCGCGTCAAACGAGGTGGGGGTGGGGATTATGTAATGTAATTTCCGTTTCGCTGTACTTTACTTAGCAGCACCGCGAACCACCTGATGGCATAATTACAAAATATCTACCAAAGTACGCAAGTCTGCTTAGCACCGGAAATTAAAACTGCACACAGCAGCAGACAAACAACTGTTTAACAGCCCACAGGATCACCCTGTGGCCTTCTTAGTTTTGATGGGTACCAAACTTACAGGGGGACATAACAAACCCTCTCACGACTTATGCAAGAGTTACGTACAGTACAGTCCAGTGCAAGTTGAATTTTGCGTAAGTCCGAATTGACTAGGCGCGTACAGAGGTCAACTGTGTATGTGTATATATATATATATTTTTTTCCCCCAGTGGCGCAACAGCCCCCGGTGGGCCAGGGCTTCCTCATTATCGAGGCTTCACGATCACACTCAGACACACCACATTCGGTAGGACTCCTCTGGACGAGTGATCAGCCTGACGCAGAGACCTCTACCTGACAACACACAACACTCACAACAGACAGACATCCATAATGCCGGTGCAATTCGAACCCGCAATCCCAGCAAGCGAGCGGCCGCAGACCCGCGCGGCCACTGTAATCAGCACTATATATGTACAGACAAGCGGATCCAGCTGAAATACTAACTCCAGCACGGTGGAAACTGGTTGGTCACAGCCTCACCTCCCCAGCGCTAGTGTTATCGCCCAGCAGTATTCTTCCACCACCTTTTTCCCATTGCGCTTTCATTCCCGCAAGAAAAAATCTGGCTCGCTTTTTAAAAATATTTTAATAAGTATAGAATAACGTAATAGTAAAGTCCGTAACTCGGTGAGTGTCTATATTGCCTCCATTCTTGCGGATATAAATGCCGTGGATCGAACCCCTCCACATATTCCACCACCTGTTAACACTCCCCCCCCCCCCCCCCGCGCTCAGTGTACTTACCTATGCTCCTGCCCAGTAACCTAGCTGTTCCGGTCACACGAATGTTGGTAGCGTCACCATTAATGACAAGCGCTTTGGGTTGGTTGACATAGCACAGAGGGGGCTAGAAGTCGATATCAAATTACGCAACGACGGGAAAGCTTCAATCTTTCTCATCCCCACCTAAAATGGGACTTCTCTCTACAGCCTCAGAGTTCGTCTCAACCACTTAGCAAACCGTGCGATGTCATACAGCCCAGAATACCGCAATATGAACTTCTAAGCTGTTACCAGCCGATCCTACTGGCTGCGCGGTCCAAGGCGTGGATCTGCGGCCGCTCGCTTGCTGGGACTGTGGGTTCGAATCCCGCCGGGGGCATGCATATCTGTCTCTTGTGGAGTGTTGTGTTTCGTCAAGTAGAGGTCTCTGCGTCGGCCTGATCACTCGTCCAGAGGAGTCCTACCGACTTTGTGTTTGTGTCTAATTGTCTGTGATCTGGAAACCTCTACAACGAGGCGGCCTGGGCCCGAGTTGGGCTATTGCGCCACAAGAAAGGAAAGGAAAGGAAAGGAAAGGAAAGGAAAGGAAAGGAAAGGAAAGCTGTTACTGGCTGTTACACAATACCGCACGTAACTCCGATGTACCTAATTAACCCTTTAAAGACGAAGCGTATCTGTTTTATATAAAGACTCAGTGCGTACCGCGCTGTAAACACTCTCCACTTCGGTTATAAAAACCAGTCTCTTAATGTTTTATAAGGCAAAAGTTGCTGTTTGTTCTGAGATCCATACAAAACACATAAACGCAATGTGGGCACCACTTAGAATTTTTTAATTTTAAACCTGGTCGTATGTAAAGTTACCGCTAGGCTTTAAAAGGTTAATCAGACTTGTGATCACTGCCAGCATGTGATAACTTGATCGACGACTGTTTGTCTGCGTGACTAAGCAAGGAACAGCCAATCGGAAATTACGTTACTGTGGTAATCATCAATCTGACTGGGTGATGCCATAATCCTCAGGAAGGCAACACGTACCTCCATGGACGTGAACTTATCAAATCTGATACACTTTTAAAGTTACTGCAAGAGATAAATGGACTGAAAACATAGCGTCAGTATTTTATCTGACAACTATCGGTAGATAGTCCGTTTGTTTATCGTATTGACGGAGCCCACTCGCCGGACTGCCCACAGGCGCAGCGGTGTGGCGGAAGTGTAGGACAAAAGTTATCCCATAAAGCAAAATTCACGAAGTATAATCACTGGGGTGTAATCTGGATAAATAAATGCATTTCGCCTTACTGAGACACGGTAAGTTTGTATCAGAGGATCCAATAAGCAGATACGTTGCCGGCAAATTACGGACGTTGAAACATGCAGATGTCACTACTGTACACCACTTGAAACTGTACGTGTAGTACAGAAGTCTACGATCTGACTGCACGCTAAGAAGAGTCGGACGCTGCTCCTGTCACGTGGGGCCGACCCAGACCTTGTAAGTTCGCTTCACGGCTGCACTGCCTAAAAAACACCCTCTATAATCTAGGTACATTAAAAATTGTCTCTTATTTTATTTCTAGCTAATTTAACGACGTTGTCAGTAAATCGGGCCATATAGTGTTAATGACTGAGTGATGATAAATAATTAATTTGGAAAGTACATGAAAGGAAACGGTCGCGGACTTAGTTAACCCTTTAAAGACGAAGCGTATCTGTTTTATGTAAGGACTCAGTGCGTACCGCGCTGTAAACACTTCGGTTATAAAAACCAATCTCTTAATGTTTTATAAGGCAAAAGTTGCTGTTTGTTCTGAGATCCGTACAAAACACATAAACGCAATGTGGGCACCACGTAGAATTTTTTAATGTTAAACCTGGTGGTACGTAAAGTTACTGCTAGGCTTTAAAAGGTTAAGGTGCTTTCCTGACGTTTGCCTGGAGGAAGTGAGAACAAAAAATATCATTCAAATAGCCTGTGTCCTGCTAAATTCCAGCCGGGAAACTTAGAAATACAAATCAGAAACATTACAGCTTGAAGGAACTTGTTTTCCTCCTTATGCGCTGACGTACAGTCGCAAACACATTTTGGCTTCAGAAACAATACAGTGAGATAATAGCTGAAGCCTTTCTTAACGCCTTTTTATAGTGTAGCTGTTTTTACGGCCAGTTCCAGATTACATCAGGCATTTAGCAATACAATGTTCGTAATATTTACCCTAAACTCCGTCACACTTGTACGTAGCTTATTTTATTTCCTTGGGGTGGGTGGGGTGACATTGCATTTCGAAATGAGCCCCCTAATGGGCACAAAATCCATCCCCATGTTGACAAATATTGCGTACTGGTGGAATGATACATGTAAGCGAAACCCGAAATATTCCATGACCAAGTCTGTCCCTTTGCCCACCTTTTGGCCACCACAAAACCCACACAGATGGGTTTCAGAAAGGTACCGGGCCACCGCGATAAGAAGCTGGCGATTAACCGCCAGAGTTACGTCACTACCTGACGTGCATCTTTCGTAAACAATATCAACATTTTACAGCAGATTTTTCTGTCGGTGGTTGTTAAGTAAGTGGTTCTAGTACATGCTAACGGAGCTAAATAAAGTGATACTGCGAACGTATTCACAGTCATTAGTTTAACCTTCAACAGCAAGTACAACTAAAAACCTTGACAACACGACTTAGATAAACAAGTTTTATTCGTATTTATATAAAAATTGTATAGACACAGTTGCTGTGTGCATATTCCTGCAAAGGACTCTGTATAGCTCGGTTACGTTCGCTCCGTTTGTTCTGTTTATTCATTTGGATGTAATTCAGCATGACGATACCATTACTGAAATGTATCGGCCACACTAAATATTGGTTGAAACACGACAACATTAACTGCCACCTTAGGTACTGCCTTAAATACACTTTTAGGCACGTTTCAATTGATCTGGTTAGACATAAAACATATCTAATGAAACTAATATTTTACGAGGCTGTTCTTTACGCAACGTTCTATTTTATAAAAACAGCGTAATTATTTTGATAACTGTCGATTACCACTTCTTGTCATGCCTTTTATCGCAATAAGGTAGCCCACCCAGCCGACTGCCCAGACGCGCGGCAGAAGTGACGAAAGAAGAGTCAGTGGATGAAATGAAGGACCCTGTATTGTCAACACATCTACGCAGTGAATGGAATATAACAGACACGTTTTATAGCCTATAAAGGTGCAGAGAAACCTGTGCAAATCAAACGTACGTACCTCGGCATGACCCGAAGGAATGTTCGCTTTAAGATACTTCAGTTTCGCTTAGCGGTAACGAAAGAAAATGAAATCACCGTCTTCCAGGATGTAACTGCAACGGGATGGACGATCCGGGGTTCGAATCCCGGTAGGACAAGAGTTTTTTTTTCTCCAAAACGTCCACAACGGCTCCGGTTCCCACCCAGTCTCCTATTCTCCGGGATTCTTTCCGACGAGGAAAGCAGCTAGGGAGTGACGTTTACCACTTACCTCCATCTAGTGCCGAGATTAAGAATCAGCGCAGCTATACCTCTAATCCCCCCATACGCCTTCATGGTGTGGATAGGGAAAACTTTACCTTTACTCCCGGAAGGTAACGCCCTGTAGAGTTCAACCGTAAAGTTGAAGGCAGCAGGTTTCTATGAAACGTCAGTAACTATCTACCAGACTACACGGCGGCATGTCATGTTCACTAGGCAGAACGTCCTCAAGCATAATTATCGTCAGGCAAAAGAAGGCTTCTGAGTGGTTCTGTGGCGGCTTGTGCAGTAGCGGCTTTAAGATCATTATTCTGGCGTATGAGTACTGGTGCTCCTGGAAACACATTTGTTACCACCGCAAATTCTTTCGAATTCTTTTTGAATGTGAACTCCACTTGCTCCACTTATTCATCTTTTAAATCAGACGGGTCTCTTTCGTAACGTGAGACAACATGGATGTATACACCACATTCCTGTTTTTTTAAATCTCATATGAATTTAGAATGTGTGACAAAACACTCCTTCTTGGTACATACTGATTAACCCTTCAAAGACGAAACGTAATCTGTTGTACTCGGTTCGGACCGCGCAGTAAACACTTGCCACCTCAGTTATAAAAAACAAATCACTTGATGACGTTTAAGGTAAATGTTGCAGTTTGTTCTGAGATCCGTACAAAACACATAAACGCAACGTGGGTACCACCTAGAATTTTTTAATGTTAAACCCGGTGGTACGTAAAGTTACCGCTAGGCTTTAAAAGGTTAATATGAATTTATTTATTTCGTTTAATATATTTCTATCGTATTTAACTTCACAAATCTCAGATAAGTAAACTCTGACAATTTTCCTAAGAATACGTCTTAAAGGTTGCATTCCGAATAACGCTACTTTAGATTCCTCGAATGATATTCTAATACTTTTGCTTGTACATGGGCTTAGGTCGACTAACCGGCTCCACGCAGAATTTGATTCCACTGCCTGATAAAGGCAAGTAACACAGCCAGATCTCTTCTGAGAATAAATGCACTTTAACGTGTATCCTCGTGAAACTTTTATCAAGGAGACTATTCACAAAGTTCATGTTTTCTGACAAACTTCACCGGAAAGTCCAAAGGGTTGTGTAACATTTCGTTAACAAGTCGCTTTTTAATGATACAGGCACCGTTAGCCTGTCGCGTAACAACGTAGCTTGAGTATCATTACTTAGTGCTGTCTGCCGCTCTTCACAGCTGTCCATTACGCACAGAGGCCTTCTTCATTACCCGCACCCTGGGGATGTGAATGCCGTGTTTGAGAGGAGACAGACTTAAATGGTTTCACATATTTACAAAACGAAGTAATCACAATTGCCAGACAGCGATGGACTGGTCATGCCACAAGAATGGACGAGACCTGTATGCCTAGCACACTGACGTATTTTTCATTGACTTAATCCTTCCGGCTGCACTATGGCCCTGGGGTCGACTCAGCCTCTGAAGGAAAATGTTCCAGGGATTTCAGACTTCCGCCGCGACGTTGATGAGATCTGCGCCCCTATGGGGTATTACGCAGCCTCGATCGATAATCCTTTACCGACGTTTCCAGACAACGTATCGGTCCCATCTTCAAGGGTCAAGAATTCCCTTGAAGATGGGACCGATACGTGGACCCGAAACGTCGGTAAAGTATTACCACTCGACGCTGCGTTATATCCCAGAACTGCGCAGATCTCAAGTGCCAGGGATATCTCCTGGAGGGGGAGGGGGGGGGGTTAGGCGGCCGGTGAGTGCGGCTGACAAACCTACCATCTACATTAGTCGATTTTCTAGAAATTCTGGGAGCCTCAACCTCCTGGAACCCTAAGGGCCTGTCCAGGTTGTAATGGCGTAGTTTTAAGCTTACGCTTCAGGAGAATGATGCATATGCAATCAGAAGGACTAAGGAAAGTGGGAACCCCGCGCCAGTTGAAGAGGTGAAGCGAGGAAGGACGCAAGGATGCTGGGAATCAAGAGCTGGTGGGCAACAGCAACGAACTGGGGAAAGCGGAGGAAACTTCTGACGAAGGACAAGGCACTCTATGGGCTGTAGGGCCGATGATGATGATGATGATGATGATGGTGGTCATGGTGGTGGTGGTGGTGGTGGTGGTCGTGATGATGATGACAAAAATACTATTTCTAACATAAATAAGCATAAAATTGATCAAAATTCTCCACAGATCAGTAAATATTCTGAATAATATTAACAATCATAGCGTCAGTAACTTCAAAATGCGGTGATTTTACGTTTTAAAAGTGTTGTTGATGAAAATTGAAGACTTCTGGGATACGACGTCGTGTCACTTGATATTTAATTACAGAAATTTCAGAATAGCTTGCTGCCTCCAGCTTAAGGGCAGTCTAAGATCCATCTTCAGACGAAAGCACTACAGTCTTTAGCAACGTCAGTAACTTTAAACTCGGTGACACGGCGTAACTTTCCGCGAGACTTGAGTCTTTAATTTTGAAGTCAATTAAACCGTAAACTTTCCTAATACGAATGATGTTCGGAAAGTAAAGATACAAGGTCGGTAGAAAAGGGGAGGGAAACTGTTTGTTGCCTTTGGCTATCCTGAAGTGGCACCTAGGGTCCGCCTCACTGTCAAGAGGTCAGTGCAAGCAATCACTGTATCGCATCCCGTGCACTGCGTATTTAAAATGGCGGTGTTAATTCCTAACCCCGTCAAGCTCGAGGTTCGGTCGGTTATTCGTTTCCTCAACGCAATGATTTTTCGCGCGCTATGAGGAAAACGTGACGATTTTCTGGACTGCATAGTGACAGGAGACGAAACGTGGGTGTTTCAGCATACACCTGAGACCAAGCGGCAATAAGTGCAATGGCGCCACATCCATTCTCCATCAGCAAAAAACTTCAGAACATTGACGTCAACGAGGAAAATCATGGCAGCTGTCTTTGGCGACAGGAAGGGGCTTCCTCTCGCCAATTTCCTGCCTGGAGGAGACACCATAAATGCTGCTGCGTACTCTGAGACCCTGAAAAGGTTACGGCGAGCAATTCAAAACAAACGGCGAAAAATGCTGACACAAGGAGTCTGCCTACTGCACGATAATACGAGACCGCAACAGTCCCGTCACACAGGAGTTGTTGCAAACCTTTAACCCTTTAAAGACGAAGCGTATCTGTTTTATATAAGGACTCAGTGCGTACCGCGCTGTAAACACTCCCCACTTCGGTTATAAAAACCAATCTCTTAATGTTTTATAAGGCAAAAGTTGCTGTTTGTTCTGAGATCCGTACAAAACACATAAACGCAATGTGGGCACCACGTAAAATTTTTTAATGTTAAACCTGGTCGTATGTAAAGTTACCGCTAGGCTTTAAAAGGTTAAGTGGGAAGTTCTGGGCCATCCCTTCCACAGCCCCGATCTCGCACCAAGTGATTATCACTTGTTTGGGAAGCTGAAGCAACATATCGCGGGGAAGAAGTTGGATGGCGACGGTGAGGCCAAAGATGAGGTGCTGAGGTGGCTAAACGAACAGGTGGCAGCGTTTTACGACACACGCATCAAGAAGCTCGTCCCCAGACTCGAGAAATGCATTGAGAAAACGTGGTGACTACGTAGAAAAATAAATAAATGTATGTTCTAAACGTATCGTAACTCATTATCAAAATAAAATGTTTTCAAGATTTTTTCTGGCCATTGCAGCTTTACTTTCCAAATTCCCCTCGTATTATGGGTGTGTTTTA
Organism: Coptotermes formosanus; assembly: GCA_013340265.1. NCBI lineage: Eukaryota > Metazoa > Arthropoda > Insecta > Blattodea > Rhinotermitidae > Coptotermes > Coptotermes formosanus. The sequence continues at coordinate 299,878 of BLKM01011461.1, read as the reverse complement.
GAAGTTTCTGACAACTGTGTGTGGCTGTTATATGCGTGATGGTAAGGCTTTTCAATCAGTAAAATGCCTTATTACCAAATTTCATGAAAATCGATATACCGGTTTTTAAACTCTTTAATGAGAAGAGACGTACAAACTTGTCAACTCTTTATTGAGAACGCGCTAAAAAATAATTGTCTTACGCACTCTTAACGACAATGAATTACCAAGGGAATTTCTTATATATATGTATATGGCTTTCCTTTATGGTGAAAGTTGAACCCATGGCGTAATATATGTAATGTGTACAGCGCCAGGAAGAAATCCACCTGTCCGTTTTGTACGAACAAAATTATTGAACTACATTTCTGACTTATGACATAAATTTCTTTGACCGTATTTACGGTGAAAGTATGTAATGTTCCAAAAGTAGGCGCACTGTTTGTAATTTATCGAACAAAACCTTGCAGTGACTGCGAGTTATGGCAATGCGAATTGTACAGGTGTTCAAATTTCAACCGGTCTCTGTTCACATAATCCTGGTGTCTGTAAACTTCCTGATGTTGAATTGTAGTCTTCTGGAATCTGACGTCTTGCAGTCTAGCACAAATTGACCAGCATTCTGAACGACACACTATCTCGCAGAAGCCTTTGTGCCCATAAAGTTCTGTTAATTGCGTCTCTGACTTACCCTTTAGTTTCGCCCACATTCCGCGGTTTGCAGCAGTACGCTGTGTCCTTGAATACTCCAAAGAAGAAATAAGCCTTTGGGTTGAGTCCGGTGACCGTGGAAGCATTCGATTGCGCCCGCGCGACCTGTCGACCTCTGTGGGAAATATTCATCCGACATTGCACTGAAGCTTGTTGGAATCAGAGCTCAAACACACACACACACACGCGCGCGCGCAGAGGTACGATGGTGATTTCATAAGCCATTCTTACGTACTTTCCTGAACAAAAGAAACAGCGTTACACACAAAAACCAAACGCACCTTTGCCACCTACTTTCCACAAAACATTTCACATGCTTCGTTGTAGCAATTCAACGTTTATCTCCATGAATCCGGAAGTGAAAAATACACATTTAAAACAGCCGATTTTGTTGTTTTACGATACAAAAAATACTGCCTCAAAAAAAACTCACTCATCTTTCAAAGGACAAGTATTTTTCCACATAAATCTTCAAACTTGGGGACTCTATTTAAATTTACGTCAACGTCATTCCCAGTAATCAAAATTCGAACGTCGGCCACGTCGTTGGTACGACACTGCAAGACGTGATGCTCCGTTGAGTTTAATTGCATTCACCTGCTGGTTCAAAGTTTATTTGACGCAGAACACGTCATGGTACCGTGAGCTAAATTACGTTTACTTATTAGTATAAAAGGAAAAAGGGCCCCCGTGTTTAGCTGAGCACCGCGTAATGAAAAGGCGTAGGGAGAGGAAGTATTGTTCCACGAATTCTTAAAATGCTGGGCGGGTCACATAGCAGACATGGTCACAGTGATGATGAAAAAAGTCCGTGCCCCAGCCGGGAACCGCACGGCCATCGTGTAGCCAGTAACCAGTCTCTGTATATTAACTGAGGTACCTGGGTACATACAAAGCAAGGAAAGTGGGCTAATGGTCAAAGAAGAGAAAGTTACACTGTAGGCTTGCGCATTAACTGGACACATTTACCTTATTGCAAAGTTCAACACCGCTGACGTGTTGACGCAAAAAAGTCCCGGAGTGATCACACAGCGTAGTTTGGTAAGTTATCACATATTGTTATTGGGTAGGTGATCACATAGTGCAGTTTGGTAAGTTACCACATATTGTAGTTGGGTAGATGATCACATAACGTGGTTTTGTATAAGTGGTCACATAGTGTAGTTTGGTAAGTTATCACATATTGTAATTGGGTAGGTGATCACGTAGTGTAGTTTGGTAAGTTACCACATATTGTAGTTGGGTAGGTGATCACATAACGTAGTTTTGTATAAGTGGTCACATAGTGTAGTTTGGTAAGTGGTCACATAGTGTAGTTCGGTAAGTGGTCATATAGCGAAGTCTGGTAGGTAATCACATAGTGTAGTATGGTACATGGTCACATAATGTAGTTGGGTAGGTGATTACATAGTGCAGATTATAAGTGGTCACGTAGTGTAGTTGGGTAGATCACACAGCGTAGTTTTTCGCAGGTGGCCACATAACGTAGTTTGATAGGTGATCACATAGTGTAATTTGGTAAGTTGTTATCAGGGCTTCCAGGACACTACTGCCTACATTTCCAGAGCCTACCCTGCACACGGAAGCAGGAATTTCACTGAAATATTTATTAATTACTACAATAAATTTTAGACGCTCATCCCGTCCGGTCTAAGGCGTGAGTCTGCGGTCGCTCGCTTGCTGGAATTGTGAGGGATCGGCCCGTCGCAGAGACCCCTACCTGACAACACACAACAGAGACAGACATCCATGCCCCCGGCGGGATTCGAACCCACGATCCCAGCAAGCGCTCGGCCGCAGACCTACGCCTTAGACCTCGCGGCCACTGGCATCGGCTTTGTTTAAACACATTAATTGATAATGATACCGCAGTCAGAGCGCCTGGTACCCCGTAGCTGTTATGACGACGTTATTCTATACATAAAATACCCCATTAACCTTTTAGAGCCTAGCAGTAACTTTACGTACCACCAGGTTTAACATTAAAAAATTCTACGTGGTGCCCACAGTGCGTTTATGTGTTTTGTATGGATCTCAGAACAAACAGCAACTTTTGCCTTATAAAACATTAAGAGATTGGTTTTTATAATCGAAGTGTAGAGTGTTTACAGCGCGGTACGCACTGAGTCCTTATATAAAACAAATACGCTTCGTCTTTAAAGGGTTATGAACGTTTTAAGTGGCCGGGACAGCTCAGTCAGTATAGGACCTGACTATGAGACGGGCGATTTGCGATAAATGAAAGATTAAAAGCTAAATCTATCCCATTACAGGTCTGGACTGGCCCTTAGGGCTTCAGGAGGTTAAGGTTCATGAAGGTGATAAGGTTGTCAGTCCTACACACCGGCCGCCTTTACCCCCCAGGAGATACTTCTGGTTCTCATTTCTGTTAGAGTCTCATTCGAACCCGGGGCCACAGTGCGGCCGGAAGGATTAAGTAAATGAAAAATCCCAATGACCCCAACGGGAATCGAACCCGCGATCTGCCGGCTTGTAGAGCAATTCCTGAACCAGCTGCGCCACCGCGTTGATTGGTTGGTAGTTACCGACGTTTCGGGACAGCCTGTCGGTCCCATCTCCAAGGATGAAGCAACGTAACGAGAATTATTCTCGGAGTGCTTGGCCCTTGAAGATGGGACAGACTGTCCCGAAACGTCGGTAAGTAAATACAAATCAACGCTGTGTAACATTCCAGAGGAGAGGAGCGGAGGTGTATTTAATATGAAGTAGGTACTGAGATTTAAATATTATTTAGATAAATTTTAGGTTTCAAAGAGATATGTATCAAACGGAAACTCCTTTCCTGTAATGATTAAGCACATTCTACCACCAGTCTATTTATTTGCTTTGTTAGTTTGGATATTAAAACCCTATAATTACTGTAGTTCGACCAAAAATTTAAATATTTACATGAGTAGCGCACAGATCGAGTCCAACATTGCCAGCACCTGATTTTACTTCTGCCCCCCCCCCCCTACACACACACACATACATTGCACAATGTTAGTTCCGCATAGGACGCGTGACTACAAACACGCTAGTCAAAAGAATCAGTTAATGTATTACAGGGCCAGGTATTCCTGCTACATGCAGTGTATGAAGTTTAACTGCACAGTGGAAAACATGTGACACCTCACATTGTAATGACGAAATTTATTTATTTTCCTGTTAATGCATCATTCATCTGTAACAGATGTTGCTACTAACAGACAAACAGACCCAAAAATAGTAGCAGCAAACAACAGAGGCAAGTACATATGCTCCAGTCGGCATTGCAGTACCGAACTTTGCCGAAAAGAGCTATTTTATGCAGCAACGGCGCTTCTAGCCTGGAAGATGGAACCCAAATTTTCCTGTAAAATGCTGTATTTACCTACCAAACTATACGATGTCACACTTACTGTTTGTAATAAATTAAAATTTCGTATTAAAAGCAAAATACTCTCGCTGTGCGCCCGTAGGGAGAGGGACGTCTTCCATTCAATTGAATGGTGACGGAATTTACTGCTACTTTACTTTACAACAAACATTTATTATTCTGCGTGCAGAAGGAAATCAGAAAGGAAAAGTTACCGTCGACTTATAAATTATTCAGGTTTCGCTGAAGGAATGCGCTCCGACCAGAGAGATGCGTGCAGTTAGAAGCAGGCTGCGTTTCATTACGGGTCTGCATAGCAACACGCAGCGATCGGACTGAAGCGTTCATCTCCGCGACGTGCGTACAGCACGACCAGGGGTGTCCAGTCGATCTGCAATGAACGTATGCACATGCACGAACACATCCTATTGCGCCTTGCGTTATTTAACAATGACATTTCAATTGCCTAGGTTATGTAACATCAAATGGTGGAAAAAGGGTATGGACGGTAATAGCTCGGACTTTTGTAAGCTATGACGAATTTTCAAATGTCCCATCCCGTTGTGTTGCATAATGTTAATCAATTTTTCCAGTCAAACACAACTTTTCTTTTAATATTATTAATATATGGATACTACATGTTTCGGCCCACAACTGGCTATCGTCAGGTACACAACACAAAAACTGTACTTTCTACACTTTTAATAACTCTGTTAACATTTACTTGTGTGTAAACAAACGGGAGGCGTCAACCTTGACACCTTCTCTTAGTTTTTGTATTGTGTACCTCATGATGGCCACTCGTGGGCCGAAACATGTAGTAGCCATATATTAATAATAATGATATTAAAAGAAAAGTTGTGTTTCACTGGAAAAAACTGATTACTATGACGAGGAAATTTGTGTTTATGGGTTTAAAAACGACGCAAAAAACAACGAACGTAGATTTGAACAAGGCTGCTGTCCAATAAGAAGTAGGGGCATTGTCAAACCCCGCCCTTCAAACCCCAGGATTAATAAGCTGAAACTATTTTTTTTTTAATATTAAACATCTCCGTTGGCGTGTGTTTCAATCTCACAAAAAGAATCAGTCTCAACCAACTTTAAAGACGAAGGCCTTCCCCTTCTGAACAGCAGAGTTTTGATATTCACGTTTTTTAGAACAGCCTGATGATGGCCTACTGGGCCGAAACTGGTCACTTGAAATCTCTAAATAAAGAGATAAATAAAGTTGGTTGTGACTGATTTCTTTTGTGAGAGTGAAGCTGAAACTATGTTTCTTTGTAGATGTTTTCCAATGCTGCTGTCCTCACGTAAACACGTTACTGCTGCTCACGTAAACATGTTACTGTGCCTCATCTAACACGCTACTGTTCCTCACGTAAACATGTTACTCTCCCTCATCTAAACGCGCTACTGTCCTCACGTAAACACGTTACTGCTCCTCACGTAAACACGTTACTGTGCTCATCTAAACACGCTACTGTTCCCCACGAAAACTTGCTACTCTGCCTCATCTAAAGGCGCTACTATCCTGACCTAAACACGTTACTGCTCCTCACGTAAACATGTTACTATGCCTCATCCAAACACGCTACTGTTCCTCACGTAAACAGGTTGCTGTTCCTCACGTAAACATGCTACCGTGCCTCATCTAAACACGCTACTGTTCCTCACGTAAACACTTTACTGTTCTCACTCCTCACCAAATATTACTAGGTTTATCATATCAACGAACGTGGGACGGATTGGTGTTTTGGTGGAGAAACCTGAAGGAAAGAGACTGCTTGAATACCTAGACATAGATGGGAAGAAAATATCAAAATGGGTCTTACAGGTATAAGATGCAAGGTTGTGGACTGGGTTGGTCTGGCTAATGATAGGCAAGAGTGCTTACTAATGTGAAGACGGTGATAAACACATAGCGTCCATAAAATTCGGGGAAATGTTGACTAGCTGAAAACCTACTGGCTTCACAAGAAGGACTGAGCCGCATGGAGTTACTGACCTAATCACAGTTTATTTTCCAGATCACACAGAAACATAAATATCCCCTGTGGATAAATGCTGTTTCCTATTTCATCTCACACTTCTTGTTGTGTTTTATAGCATTACACATTAATATTTCATTACCTTCAACGCAGTTGTTTATTAATGTTACTAACAGGTCTTTAGAGTATATGGCAACATGTTTCGACCCACATTCAGGCCAATATGTAACATAAAGAATTACAGTTGCATACAATATTGGCCCGAAGATAACTTAAATATGGGTCGAAACATGTTGCCACAGACTCTAAAAATGTAATTGTGATCGTAATAAACGGTTGTGTCAATGGCAGTTACATACTAATCTGCACTTTCTTATGTTAAATCAGATGGTACATATAATAACCACTGTGCTTTAAACAGATTAACCCTTTAAAGACGAAGCGTATCTGTTTTATATAAGGACTCAGTGCGTACCGCGCTGTAAACACTCTCCACTTCGGTTATAAAAACCAGTCTCTTAATGTTTTATAAGGCAAAAGTTGCTGTTTGTTCTGAGATCCGTACAAAACACATAAACGTAATGTGGGCACCACGTAGAATTTTTTAATGTTAAACCTGGTCGTATGTAAAGTTACCGCTAGGCCTTAAAAGGTTAAATGTTCCTTAGAACGCAGTGAAGGTGAATATCATACGGCATGAGCACCGCTAACAATAAAAACGTCACAGACAGGGAACACGAACCAAACTTTCAATACAATCTCATTTGAACGTTACGAAATTTTATGGTTTAGGTACTGGACAGCCCTGAACGGTACGATAAAGTGTTAGATAAGACACGATGATCAAATACAGTGCAGCAAAACACATGACAATGGCGGCCAATGAAGCGCACTGCTGTCGCCGGAATCAAAACAAGCGACTTTGTCTGGTTTGCATATCAAATGGAAAATCATAAAAATGGAGCCGTTAGTCCTTGACTGAGAAGCGTAGGCTAACCTGAATAGATGCGGCCAGGCATCAGGCGCCGGGCCATGCACTCCTTCCGCCACGCTCTGCGTGAGTGTAACAGAGACGCCGCTTCCACCCCTCCTTGCTCCGTTCAAACATGTACCCACAGATAAGATTGGGCAAAGCGAATGACGACCCACGTCATGGTCTGTCCGTCAGCTTGGACGGAACAGCGCGGCTTCCACCGGACGGACTTACGTGTAATTCCTATTAAACCCTTTAAAGACGAAGCGTATCTGTTTTATATAAGGACTCAGTGCGTACCGCGCTGTAAACACTCTCCACTTCGGTTATAAAAACCAGTGTCTTAATGTTTTATAAGGCAAAAGTTGCTGTTTGTTCTGAGATTCGTACAAAACTTATAAACGCAATGTGGGCACCACGTAGAATTTTTTAATGTTAAACCTGGTGGTATGTAAAGTTACCGCTAGGCTTTAAAAGGTTAATATCTTTACTAAAATTTGCAGACAAATTGCGCTATTATCCGTGAGTTCAGGCTTTGATGAGATATCCCAGAAGAGTGCATATCTCAAGTTGCGCTATTGGTAAATCAAAAGTAACGTTACACTCTACGTAAACATCCACTCGCCGTTACTGGTCTTTATCAATGAAACAGTGTTCTCTGTGAGGTACGAGCCGCAGCCCATAAACTTGATCTAAATATAACAAACGAGGATAATCGACTGTGGCACGTTAACGATATATCGATGTGTGCGGGATATCGATTATGATCGTATGTAAAGCTTCCCGTCCTCGATATCTCGACGTTTTTGAGATTTGAATTACATTTTCTTCTTTTCACACAACCAGCTTTAAGCCCAGTTGGAAAGGCCCCTAGATATATTCGTTAATGACATATGATTAATACACAGCACGACACAACAAAATACACGTATTTCCTTACTAAAATGCGTAACGCCACTATTGACACGAAAATAGGCGGTGACATTTTCGAACAGGGGGAGAAAATTCAGTCCAGATTCAGTCCGCAGACTTACCGACAACACCTCACCCCTCAAGAGTAGCACAAAGTTTCGACTGTGGCGTACTAAACCCCCAGTTATAGAATTTTGGTCATCATTACACATTCCCGAACCAACGACGGTTCAACCACCTCGGGCCAAGTCTTCGGTTTAAACCACGTGCGTAAGCGCATACTGATGTAGGCTACGTAAAAGGTGTTCCTTTTCCTGCTTCACTGACAAGGGCCGGCCCGACGCTGTAGTGACTCTTTGTTAGGCTTGCTGAAGGCTATTATCGCTGCGATCGTTTTTCTAGCTGTCATCGGCTGCTAAACCTCCTCGACACGCCGAGTACGACGCAACGCAGGCAGAGCGTCGGGCTGAGCGTTGGTCCGGCGCTTATCAGTCCAGCAGGAAAAAGGACACCCTGTGTGATGTGTCCAAGCACATGACAGTGTGATTCGCGTTTTGTCTGCAACGTTAAATTCAGGGACAAATATGATGTTCAAGGCTCGATATTCACATCTCAAATTTTCCTTAGACAGCATGTCTGCTAATTACACGTGCAATTCTTTTAGTAATTCACCAAAGAGCTAACGTATCTTGCGTTCTTTGTAAAAATCACTTAAAATTAACAGATAGTGCGTTAAGTTAGATCTAATCGTCCGAAGTTTTCTTCTCCTCGAAATTAGATTAAGTTTGAAGGGTTTTCCTTCTGGGATGTGACGCCGTGTAGCTTAATGGATAGTTAACAACGTTTCGGAGGAGTATACTGTCACCATCTTCAGGGCACTCTTATTAGCAGAACTGTGACAGCACGTTCCTCCAAAACGTTGGTAGCTAACTACCAAACTACACGGTGTCGGATTCCAGAAGAAATTAATCTTATTATTAGCGAGTCCACAGATTCATCTCACTTATATTTGAAGATTCAGCTCGTACCGCGCAGTAAACACACTCCGTCTCGGTTATAAAAACCAGTCAGTTAATGCTGTATAGGGAAATAATCGTTGCTTGTTCAGAGAACCACTCAAAGCACATAAATTAACTTTGCGGGCAGAACGTACAATTTTTAATTTTAAGTCTGGTGGTACTGTTTTCTCCACAACTTTTGTTTCATCTTTTTCTTTGCTTTTACAAACACTTAGCAAGTCACGATTCAGTTACCCTGGAATAAAAACGTGTGAAAGTCTTCAAGCAAAGCTTTGTCCGATTATTATCAAAACTGGAATGTGTCCACAAAATTTCAATACAGCTTCCTAATATCAAATTTCATGACAATCCTTCAAACTATTCTCAAATTACTACATACGGACACAGAGACATGACAAAGATAACAGTTGAAATTTGTAACTTTTCACTGAGAACGCGCCAAAAATATCGGTTACCGAATCTTCATCATCATTTCAAGTCACGACTCTACACAAAGCACGCAAATAAAATAAACATTTCTTTGTTCTGCTAGGTAGCACAGATGTCTGTGACAGTTGTTAAACTTCAGTTTATTCTTGTCAAGTCACAAGCATTCATGTCAGCGTCAGTCCTCTGTGTTTCACAACAGTCTCTTCTCCTGCCATTGTCCTCACCAGTTTAAATAACTGGGCTGTAGAAATGTAAAGCCTACACGTTTTTAAAACGAATGTATTCCGCATACTTCACAAACGAAATGTAAACAAATGCTGGATTACTGACACTTAATTTTTCTAGCACATCTCATACCTCTAGGGATTACGCAAATAAAAATTAATGAACAGGATCCTGATTTCAGTGAAACTGTGACAGGGCTTCTGGAAATTTAGGGCGGCAACTTCTTCAGTTATCATCCTGTAGCCTATCCTACGACAGGTCCGTAGTCTCTTCCAAAGCGAGTCCCCCACGGAGAGCGATATCGTGCTTCCTCTTTCAATTTACAATATCGTCTCGTTTCCTTAACGTCATCAAGTAGCTGCTTACGTCTTCTTCCTCGTCTTCCCGTCATTTCTATCCTTCCCTCTTATCTTTCCTTCTATAACGTGTTTATAAGGCAGTTCCTGCGCAAGATGTGACCAATCCAGTTAGCCTTCCTTATTTTTATTGCATGTAGGATATTCCATTCCTTCTTGACTCTGTGTAATACTTCTTCATTTCTCACGCGATTGGTCCAACTATCTTCTCCATTCTTCTCCAGCACCACATTTCAAAACTTTCCAGCTATTTCTGATCTACTTTCCGAAGTGTCCAAGTTTCAGTACCATACAAAGCTGTGCTCCAAATGTAGCACTTTGCTAGTTTGTTCCTTAAATTTAAATCCAATTTGCTGGTGACTAGTCTTATTCTTTTGAATGCTGCTTTTGTCATGGAAATCCTGGATTTAATTTCGGGAACGTCTTAAGTTACAATATAATACTAATGTAATAATAATGGTTTAAAAGTAAATGTAAACATTTTGTGCTGAATATGTCGCGTGTTTTGAACTGTCGTCAAATCAGAACTTTAACATGGTAAATGTAAATGATAAATGGCATTTTGTGTGCAGCCTGCATACCATGAGCGACAGTATTTTGTATGCAGTGTGTTTACGTGACGGTAAGTACACGTGTACTGGTGTATAACAATCTGAGCAGTGCGGGTTGGCGTGGTTTGTATAGTGGAGAAATATGCGGCGAGTAACATTTTTGTTTCAGCGGTAAACTGAGCCAACATTTGTTAAGCGGAACGTGTGTGTGTGTGCGTGTGTGTGTGTGTGTGGAGCTGTACCTCCCTTCTCGCGCATGTCTTCATTGAGTCATGCTCAACTAAGTACAAATGCAGATTTACCTTTACCTTTACCATTTATTCATTGCTACACCTTGCTTCCATATATGCTTTTCTACACTGATCCCATAGAATATGAATACACGCTTTTTTTATTAAAACCCGAGTCCTGGCATAAAGAAATTCAATACATGAAGATTCGAATACATATGTAACCGCATATACTTTAAAAATTTCTCCTCTCGCAGGAAGGGGAATTTATACAGGAAAAGTACATTTCAATAAACGTGATTTCAGGCTTCCGCTTCAATGTAGATGAGATTTGCGCTGTTCTGGGATATTACACACCCTCGTGGTATTTCTGAATTGACGTTTCGGGACAACCTATTGGTCCCATTTTCAAGAGTTAAGAAATCCGCTGCGTAGAGTGGTATTTCTGTACCGACGTTTCGGGACAAATTATCGGTCCCATCTTCAAGGGTCAAGAAGTCCGCAGAGTAGAGTGGTATTTCTATACCGACGTTTCGGGACAACCTATCGGTCCCATCTTCAAGGGTCAAGAAGTCCACAGAGTAGAGTGGTATTTCTATACTGACGTTTCGGGACAACTTATCGGTCCCATCTTCAAGGGTCAAGAAGTCTTGGACTGAGTTCAGTAAACGTCAGCGAAATTTGCTTTCACATCTGAATGACCATTGCGACGATATAAAGACTGACGCTGATACCAAATACGAACAAACAATTTGCTTTGCGTCAAACCCATCGCCTGCTTATTTATCTCGCACAGCTAACACAAGGCCAGTAACTTTTCTTATGGCAGACACACGTATTATTTTCGACACGTGGTTTTGCTCCTTGGAACTAATTCAAGCAAGCACAACTGCGTACGCAGTTTTAAGGTCAGCACAGCTGACGTAGTTTAAGACGCGCTTTAACTTATAATGTTACTTTGTATTGTCGTATTCTGTGATACGCCACCACCTGGTCTCGACAGTGAGCACCGACATTACGCACAACAAACAGCCACGCCCTGACTTCACGCAGTAGTTAGGTACCGGAATGTCTGGCGCAAGTCGAATTTTGCCCAAGACAAGGGAGTCCACTTGCAATCCAAATTCCGACACATTGGAACCCGATCGGCCGCCGTTTGACCGCCCCGCTGCCTGTGTTATCGCCCAGTAGTATTCTACCGCAACGTTCGTCTCATTGCGCTTTCATTCGCGCAAGACAAAATTTGGAGGGTGTTCCAAAAAAAAAGTTACTACTTCAGTTATATTTATTGTTAAAATTGCGTAAGTGTGAAGTTGCGCAACTTTGATGTTACAGAAGACGGGGAATGTCTGCACTGCCTCTACCAACGGGATATCAGCAACCCCATGTTAAGAAAGTGACAGGCCTGCCACCTACCAGACTACATGACGTAACAACCCATAAGACCACAATATGAATCTTCACCGAGACAAATATTTCAAACTTTTTGCTTCCGCACTTATTTTTTAGCCGATCCCAGTGGCCGCACGGTATAAGGCGTAGATCTGCAGCCGAGCGCTTGCTGGGATTGCGGGTTCGAATCCCACTGGGGGCATGGACGTTTGTCTCTTGTGAGTGTTTGTGTTGTCAGGTAGAGGTCTCTGCGACGGGCCGATCCCTCGTCCACAGGAGTCCTACCGACAGTGGTGTGTGTCTGAGTGTGACCAATTAAAAAACAAAACCTCGACACCAACTGTGAGTAGGTAGAAGAGGCAAGGACTAAGAAACAAAAAACTTATTTTTTACATGATTTAAAGAAATTAAATCGTACATAAACATACGGAATTTCATGGCGTTAAGACTTTCGAAGAGAGAAACTCATAAAAATTACATTAAAAATCAATTAATACATCACAGAAAGCACTGTGTCTTCATTATAAAGCCGATTCAGTTAATATGTATACGAAAATGATCTGTTGCTTTTGAAACTCACATGAAACACACTAACAAATTTTGTGGGCAAAATGCAAATGCAATATAATGGCAGGCGGTACATACACTAACCACTGTCCTGTTAAGGGCTAATGATAATTATTATAGTGACTTTAAATGACAAATCGGTAGAACAGATAAAAGAAGCTGTCGTGATTTACTAGAGAGCATTGTTAGACCTACAGACACGTTCTGAGGGAATAAGGAAGAGCGAAACTCGTCAATAAGGATAGCAGGTTCAGATCGAAAGTGGGGCATAGATTTGTACACTGGCGTGTTGTAACCCGTGTGTGTGTTGGGTGGGATGCGAACTAAGCCCGGACTACGGACGGGTCTTAGTGGAAGGATTCTTGAAATGGAACAGCATCCGAAATGTCAGTCCCCAGGATGTAAGATGTTGCCATCTGCTTCAGGGCTTTAACCCTTTAAAGACGAAGCCTATCTGTTTTATATAAGGACTCAGTGCGTACCGCGCTGTAAACACTCTCCACTTCGGTTATAAAAACCAGTCTGTTAATGTTTTATAAGGCAAAAGTTGCTGTTTTTTCTGAGATCCGTACAAAACACATAAACGCAATGTGGGCACCACGTAGAATTTTTTAATGTTAAACCTGGCGGTACGTGAAGTTACCGCTAGGCTTTAAAAGGTTAATGAGGTTTTACGTGTGTCTTAACAGCCACGTCATCAGGGCACGTGGAACAGTGCAGGTACCCCGTTATGTAGTGTTAACCCTGGCACTTCGTACCCTTTGAAAGCTCTCCCGTTGCCCATTGAGGATCTGTGGACCCAGAGCCAGCTGGGTGCGGTGGGGAAGAGAAGAATTTGCGAAAAGCGACTGTTACCTTCGTCATATCTTTCTGTCTGTCCGTCCGCATGGAACAACTTGGATCCCACTAGACGGATTTTCATAAAATTTTATATTTGATGATTTTTCAGAAATCTGTGGAGAAAATTCACGTTTCATTAAAACATGAGAAGAATAACGGGTACTTTACACGAAGACCTATGTACATTTATGATAGTATCTCGTTGAATTCTTCTCAGAATGAGAAATGTTCCAGACAAAAGTTGTAGAGAAAATCAAAACACACATTTTATGTTCAGTAACTTTTTTCCGAAATTATGTCCTTTTAAGAGATAATGTGCAAAAATACGGCAGAGGCGAACAGGCCACATGACAATATAATACGGCGCACGCGCTTTGCATGCTGAATAACTGCGACTGCAGACAGACACTCAGAATACGTAATAGTTATTGCTTTTCCACGGAAACAATGGTTACGCGAACGCGCCTCAATGTTACGTTTACGTACATTACCCGTCTTATTAATGCCAAACCTGGTGGTACATAAAGTAACTACTGGTTTTTAGAGGGTTAGGCAATTCAGAGCAAAATTATGAAGACGAATGGCGGAGTGGAGATATACCTCCATGCTTTCCAACTTCCGCGCTAGATGGAAGGGAGTTATCAGCTTCACGTTCTGGCTGCTTTACTACCGAAAGGGTAGCCCCAACTAACCATTGGATACAAGGGTGGGCGGGTTCCAGCGTCGGTCTGGATGCTTTGGAAAAAGAGAAAAATCTCTGTCATTGTCAGGAACAGAAATTCCATTCCCAGGTCGTCCTCCCTCTAGCGTGGTCAATATACTGAGTTACCCCCGGCCCCGTAATATTAGACGTATACATAAATAAAAGTTTTTGTTTCTGTAGGCAGGGTAGAGGACAAGATAAACTTTTCAACTTTAACCTTTTAAAGCCTAGCGGTAACTTTACATACCACCAGGTTTAAGATTGAAAAATTCAACGTGCTGTCCACATTGCGTTTATGTGTTTTGTACGGATCTCAGAACAAACAGCAACTTTTGCCTTATAAAACATTAAGAGATTGGTTTTTGTAACCGAAGTGGAGAGTGTTTACAGCGCGGTACGCACTGAGTCCTTATATAAAACAGATACGCTTCGTCATTAAAGGGTTAAACAAGAAAGTTTTACTTTACTTGATGGTAACATACCAAACAGAAAATGACATTTAGGAACCCCTGCAAAAGACGGGTGAATCAACGATGTGGACTGCTTTGAATATGGAACAGGAGACAATATGTCGACGATAGTGGTTAACCAATTATCATGATTCCATTAATCAGTTTAATAAAATATAATGACCTTGCAAAACAGAACTTTCCGTTTGCCAGTTAATTATCGCCGCTTTGAAAATTTAACTGTGTACACTACTTCTTGCGCCGTAAGGCAAACACACGGACCGTGCAAACAAGTTTCTGATCTGATTAGTTATGTGAATGAAAATGCAACGCACAGAACTGTGAAATGCGCAGATTCTATTTGTTTGTAATTAAGCGCGAATATTTAAAACATACAGTTAATATACGAGCATTCATAAGCTTTGTAACGCATACGATGTGAGGCACACATACTTTAAAATAAGTGATTTTTGCCTTGAGTATGGAAGCAGTTGATGCTTTCGAAACGTTGGGGTGGGCGGGCGGGTGGACGGAAGAAGTGCTTTAACCTTTTAAAGCCTAGCGGTAACTTTACATACCACCAGGTTTAACATTAAAAAATTCTACGTGGTGCCCACATTGCGTTTATGTGTTTTGTACGGATCTCAGAACAAACAGCAACTTTTGCCTTATAAAACATTAAGAGACTGGTTTTTATAACCGAAGTGGAGAGTGTTTACAGCGCGGTACGCACTGAGTCTTTATATAAAGCAGACAAGCTTCGTCTCTAAAGGGTTAATATGCGTTTCGCAAGGATGTGAACGAACCTTAAAACACGCATTTGGGAAAAACTGAAGTCTATGTTCCAAAGTGGAGTATTCGTTTGAAAAATATTCTTAAATTTGGCTTAGAATGAACAGCCATGAAAAGAAACGAGAGTTTCTTAAGAAGAGAATTCCTATTTTAGTGAAAAATTTACTTGGAAATAAAAAGTGGAAAAAGAGTAAATGTAGGGATCAAATTTCAGAAACAGATCACAATCACACACGTAATGACACAAAGTAACTGTTTGAAGTAAAGAGATCTGAGCTTACACATAAAGACAAATTTCGTGGGACAAACTTTTAACTCGTAAATAGAAAAATCGACCAAAAGTTGCCACAATTTCATGTGACGAGACACTTTAAATAATTACCAATTAGCTGGGACATTTTCTACATTATTCCATTAGTACCAAGACTGCTGTTGACGGGTACTTGCAAACCGCAAGCCATTCCGCTGCTGAAAGGCTTGCGCAATATGACGTCATTACGAACATGACCTCGCAACAATGGCGTAAAGAAAATCCCCTTACTTTATTGCTAGTAAGAACAGTAATCGTATCCTTGCTACTATTTATAATCGCAGTCAACTACAACGATATAAATAGAATTTATGAATGCTTGCTGCTTTTATTGTCATGTCATTTGTCATAATTTGAATGCACTGATCGAAGCTGAAGGCGGTGCTGATAAATACACTGACCGTGGCGCAACAAGGCAGTGGTGGTGACCTTGGATGATGCATTGCTCACGGAATTGTAATTGCAGTGACACGACGGTGGAACATGCGGCGTGCATGAACCAAATGAGCTGCCCCCCCCCCCCCCCCCCCCGCCGGGCATCTCAGTGGAAACGACTGTACGAGACCGAATATTTGAACTCAACTTTTTCCTTCTCCGCAGTAATCCAAAATACATTCGAACTCGGTTATAAAGTCAACAAAGGACTGAACATTTTGTATCGTTATAAACGAGTGTTGTTATAACCGAGGAGTACAATCTTATTGTTAACACTGAGGAATCATATGTTATTCATTTCCGTGCATATGATCAATATAACAAAAGACAGATCCAACTTATGCACAATATTTTCTATTTATTTATCTTTTTATCTTCTCCCCGACATGTTTCGGCAAGTAACTATGCCATTATCAAGGGGGCTATATCAAAATTACATAAGATGTGCATGGATGTGACTACAAAATATCGCATTTTTAAAACTATTTTAATACTTTGTAGTCATATTCATGCATATCTTATGTCATTATGATATAGTGCCCTTCATAATGGCATAGTTACTTGCCGAAACATGTCGGGGAGAAGACAAAAAGATAAATAAATAGACAATATTGTGCATAAGTTCGATCTGTCTTGTTATATTGAGGAATTAATTGGTACCACAAAATACCTAACGTTATAGACGAGATTTCGAACAAACTGATGTTGTTATAACCGGGTTAGACTGCATTTCAACCAGCCAGCCAGCCAGCCAGCAAACTAAGTATCTAAGCATGCAACCAACCAACCAATTAACAAACAACGCAATGAAGCACAGCCCATATTCAGAAGCTAATCCAGATATTTCTTCAAATTTTACGGAACCCGAAGTTTCCTTACCGTAGTCACCAGAACCCGCCATCTGTCCTTATCCTGAGCCACACAAATCCAATCCACGCCATCCTCATCTTAATTCTGTAAGATTCAGTTTCATGGCGTCCTCCCATCTAATGTCTAGATCTTTAAGTTGACCCCTTTCCTTCAGCTTTCCGCGCCAAAACCACGTACTATTGTTTCTTCTTCGTCATACGTGTTACATGCCGCGCCCGCCTTATTCACCCACTTTGATTTGATCACCCCAACAATATCTTGTGAAGATTACAAATCATAAAGCTCAACACTATGCAATTTTCTCCCGTCTCCCGTGACTTCTTCCCCTTAGGCCCAAATATTTTCCTCAGTACCATATTTTCGTAAAATCTCAGCTTGTAGTGAGCGAAGTAGCCATCAAAGTAACATCTTCAGTACGGAATAAACACACAGCCTGTGTTCTTCCCTTAATGTGAGGCACCAAGTTTCCCACCCATACAAACTACCGTAATTTAATCCCGATATTTTTGGTTATCAAATTGCAAAACAAACTTTCTGGTCCGAATGGTGACAGGCATTCTCCGAATTTATTATTTTCTTAATTTCTTTATGCAGTGACCTTACCAAATCTTATCACGCCCCAACACTGAAGATGGAGACAGCAGGTTCCTCCGAAACGTGTCTACCTACCAAATTGCATGACGTCACACTGCAGATGACAGTAGCGTTCAGAGTGATAGATGTGACAACCCGAAGCCTCATTTCGTAGACAAAGGGTCCAATTTTAAAGGACTGATACTTCCTTGGGTATTTAATGACGTTGTTTCACGTGCGCAGATGATAGGTGTATAACGCCAAATGATAGAAAAGTGATCAAGGATGGTAAGTTTCGTTTTGCAGTCCTTCCCTCTTCTACCTACTCACAGTAAGTGTAGAGGTTGTTCTTGTCTCACTTGATCACACTCAGACACACCACAGTCGGTAGGAATCCTCTGGACGAGGGATCAGCCCGTTGCAGAGACCTCTACCCGACAACACACACACTGTACAAGACAAATATCCATGCCCCCCGGTGGTATTCGAACCCACGATCCCAGCAAGCGCTCGGCCGCAGACCTACGCCTTAGACCGCGCGGCCACTGGCGTCGGCAAGAATAGTAAGTACCAGTAAATATTATTAAGTTGGGACATGTACGGACGGATATATGAACACACTGATACCACAGGCCGACGTTTCTTTTCACAGTAAATAAAGTGATTTGAAAAGGTTTAAAATAACGAAAGTGTTACAAATGGTTTGAAAACCATAATTTCAGCAAATCACTTCGGTTCTCTTTTTTGTACCGTTAATATACGGCACAAAGGGTCCACACAGTTTACTAGCGGCAGTTAAATTCAATGTATCGCACTAATTGTCTTTTAAGTACATCACATTACTTAGTCAATAATAGTGCAAAATTAATACTGGGCATTACAGAAAATTCATGGATCCCCTTGAGGTCCCTGGCACAGCCCGCCACTTCCTCGGGTCACAGTTTGCTAACCACTGCCATATAGTGTGTTTACTTCTCCAACAACGCACAACGCTGACACGGGCGGTGGATAATATCACGGTCATAGCGTATCTCATACATTGTTTTCCAATGGCTCAACAGCCCCCTAGTGGGCCAGGGCCTCCCCATTATCGTGGCTTCACGATCACACTCAGACACACCACACCTGGTAGGACTCCTCTGGACGAGTGATCAGCTCGGCACAGAGAATTACAAATCTATGTCACTCTTTTTGTATTGAGCTCAATTGTGTAATAGATTAACCCTTTAAAGACGAAATGTATATGTTTTATACAAGGACTCAGTGCGTACCGCGCTGTAAACACTCTCCACTTCGGTTATAAAAACCAGTCTCTTAATGTTTTATAAGGCAAAAGTTGCTGTTTGTTCTGAGATCCGTACAAAACACATAAACGCAATGTGGGCACCACGTAGAATTTTTTAATGTTAAACCTGGTGGTACATAAAGTTACCGCTAGACTTTGAAAGGTTAATGTTCTTACATTAACCCTTTAAAGACGAATCGTATCTGTTTTATATAAGGACTCAGTGCGTACCGCGCTGTAAACACTCTCCACTTCGGTTATAAAAACCAATCTCTTAATGTTTTATAAGGCAAAAGTTGCTGTTTGTTCTGAGATCCGTACAAAACACATAAACGCAATGTGGGCACCACGTAGAATTCTTTAATGTTAAACCTGGTGGTACGTAAAGTTACCGCTAGGCTTTAAAAGGTTAATCAGACTCAGGATAAGGGTACAATTCCTCTTTCTTACAAAAAGCGGACAATTTCCTAAGTAACTGAGCAACGCCAATTCGGTTTTCGAGGATTTTTGATAACGTGTCGAGATGGTGTGCCGATTTGAGAAGATACGGCCACCGCAATTCGTGGTGCTATATCGCAGGGGCGCCGCGCCGGGTTTTGACTGCATTTCCAACACTGCTGGCTCGGAAACATCGGTACAGCATCGGAAGCAAACGGTTACAATGGAGACAGTATACCCAGACAGGTAATTAGCTAATTCGGATCAGCTGAAAGTTTCCTTCTTCATCCACACACACACACACACACACACACACACACACACACACACACACACGCACACACCTCGTGCTTCCGTCGTCTTTTTCCTACTGTCTATTGCATGACCTTTATCAGCAATAGCTTCCACCGAGGCCACAAGCCAAGTAAAATTTACACCGGCTATGGTTACGTCACAAACAGCACGAGCATCGCGTTCGCGTCTACACGTGTGTCAAGCGTGACTGAAATTCGGAACTACCCGGACAAGAACTTCACTGTAACTACACCCGGCCCCTGTTTTACGCCCTAGCTGTGTTCCTGCAAAAATGGGCATACATAAAAAAGGCGTAAATAAAAAACTATATTTCCTTAAGAAATAACGGAATAGGTAGGGGTTAGCGTAATAAAGCGCAGCCAGCCAAAGGACGTTAAACCAAAACTGAGAGGTTGTAAATTAAGAAGTGACGTATACTGGAAACGATCGTTTAAGGGGAAAAAAGAGGACGGGGCATAATACGTGCGCTGCGTCACATTGTGGGGATTATATCGAATGTAAATTGAGTCAAACGAGCCTTTCAGTAATGCAGAGACAACATACCGGTATAAAAGTCGGCAATACAGTTTTCTGCACTTCTAACCAATGACCTGGGTCAATAGCAGAAGCCACAAATTTACCTGTGCACATATGCGGGGTCAGCCTACGGCTTTGCCTGACCGGTGTCGCTGGACATGAAAATGCACATATCGTTAATATGCTACCGCAATGTTAGGACAACAGGATACATCAGCACTGCTAACAATAGCACCACAAACCTGAAAATACAACCTACTAATTGTCTGGAACAGAGTCCTTAATAAGATGATAGTCACTCAACTACTCAACGAATTCCTCGATCTACAAGCCGGAAGGTCGCGGGTTCGTTTCCCGAGAGTGTCATTGGAATTTTTCATTGACATAATCCTTCCAGCCGCACTATGGTCCTGGGGTCGACTCAGCCTCTAACAGAAATGAGTACCAGGAATATTACCTGGGGGGGGTAAAGGCGGCCAGTGCGTAGGGCTGACAACGTTACCACCTTCATGTGCCGACAGCCTAGAAATCTGGAAGCCTCAACCTCCTGGAACCCTCAGGGCCTGTCCAGGCCTGTAATGGGGTTGCTTTACCTTACCTTATCTATAAAACCTGAAGTTCGTCACCGTATTCACAACAGCCCTCCAAACTGACTCCTATCCTGAGCCACATAATTACAGTCCACACCTAATATTCTCTCTCTTCAACACCCATTTTAATATTACCCCCTCTACACCATTGCCTTCTGTGCGGTCTCTTTTTCTTCTGCTTTTCACACCAATATTTTGTATGCATTAATGATCTCAAACATTTGCCAAATTCTTAGCTTGTTTAGCTCTACCGTTATAACAAAAGTACCGCATAAAGTTGTCCCTTTGCACATCGTGAAGGCATATGGGTTAGTAGAGGTACAGCTCCACTCATTCTTAACCTCGGCACTAAGTGGATACCAGAGATAACTTCACGCTTCGGCCGTTCACCACCGGGGAAGGAGATTCCGGTACCCAAGCCAAGGTGGGTAGGCGTCAGATCCGGTCTGGACGCTTTAGACAAGAGACAAATCTGTACCAACCGCGCTGTCCCAGCTCCTGCTCCTATAACAGTGGTTGTTATATGTTAACACTAATTCATTTATGGACCTGACATCCCAAAGTTTAGTTCTTTGTATTTGGGGTGTAAAAAAAACTACCTGTTATTCTGGTTGGACGAGGAACTTCAGGTATAGCCCTTAAAGGTGAAACACAAAAATTAAGAGGGGGGGGGGGGGCCGAGAAAAGAGCTTCAGGATAATAATTGTGACAGAAACGAAGAAACACGAGGCTACAGAAAATTTCGCGTTGGAGAGCTTCACAATTTATACGCTCCGCCAAATATAGAGTCCTTATTTTATCTGACAGCTACAAATTGTCACTATTTCGGCGCGCGTGGCGTGATCTTCTGAGTGAGTTCGGTTCATACGATAAGCGAGTCGACAGGAAGTGGCAACCGACAGGTGTCAGATAACGTAGTATTATGAGAGTGTAAAAGTGACGATGGACGATATAGTACGTACGGAGGGGAAGAGTAATTGTACAACATTTTAACCTTTTAAAGCCTAGCGGTAACTTTACGTACCACCAGGTTTAACATTAAAAAATTCTACGTGGTGCCCACATTGTGTTTATGTGTTTTGTACGGATCTCAGAACAAACAGCAACTTTTGCCTTATAAAACATTAAGAGACTGGTTTTTATAACCGAAGTGGAGAGTGTTTACAGCGCGGTACGCACTGAGTCCTTACATAAAACAAATACGCTTCGTCTTTAAAGGGTTAATCGAAAAACCCAAAGGAGAGATACAACTTGTGAAACCTTAGCGTAGCTGCAACGACGATATTATGACAAGCCATAAGCAAATAATGGGAACGTCTCTGTACTATCTTGTCTGTGTACGTGCATTGTGTGCTTGTGTACTGTGTTTGATGTGTGTTTCTGTTGCGTACTTGTGTTTCTTGTTTATGTACTGTGCTTGTTGTGTGTTTGTGGCTTGTGTTTGTCTGTTGCGTGTTTATGGCTTGTGTTTGTGTGTTTGTGGCTTGTGTTTGTGTTTGTGTACTATGTGCTGATTATATTTTGCGTCTTTGTTTGTGGCTTGTGTATCGTGGGTTTGTGTGCTGTGCGTTTGTGTAGAGTGTTTGTGGCTCGATTTCAAAATAAAGTGCAACTTCTGTACGTAACAGAATCCATATATTGATCCAAGTAAAACCTGAACAAAGTTCTCGGAACTTAAAAAGTGAAAAGATACTCCTGTTGTTTTATTCCTTAGCAGAACCATAACACACTCTGCATTTCTTAGAATAAAAGTGGGTAAGGCAGAACTTAAAAACACTCGACATATTCATTACTTTCAGACAATGAACAATTCAGTAAGGACTGTCGGCCTATTATAATGACCAAAAATAGTTTCAGCGAAATTAACTTAAGAATTCTTGTAACAAGTACGTAGGTGGAATATTATTTCTGAAATCAATACACATTTTAAGGACTTGTGCTTTCAGTAAAAGCGTTCTCAAACTTTCAAACTGATACGAGGTCATGCGATGCTGCTGCGCGTATAGATTATTCATCCAGGAAGCGGTTTTATGCCCAGTGAACCTGTTCACTATTTAGACCCGACAGAACTGCTGTTCGTGCGTTACCTGACTGACATCCTGCAGCTAACTGCAGCTAAACCTGAGGGTTAAGCATCTATATTAAGCATATCAAAGATGTATCGCGATATTGTACTTCTATCTTCTTCTCGGTCTTACGGTCTGGCATTTTCTACAGTTTCCCCATGAAACTGCAACACCTATTTCAATCACAATATCCTACATCCGTTAATAGTCCCTTAATGTTACCCTTCCACCTCATTTATCTCCCAAGCTGAGGTTTTCTAAAGTACATACATCCACCAATATCCCGCATGTATCTATTAGTGAAATCTTCGTTGAAAATTCAACGGAAAACCTTGACAATTCGTATCTTCAGCAAGGGTTTCCACGGTTGACTCTTCCATTGAAACATTCATATACTATAGACCTCCGGGGATAATTTGATGTAACAGTTTCAATGAATATGCACACGGCGTTAAGTTCCTTTGAATTGTAGTATATATATATATGTGCGAGGGTGGGAGCGCACGTGTCTCTTGTCTTCCCCATCCAAGACTCAGGCACGACCACCTGCAACGTTCTTGCTTTCTTTGTCGCAGCATTCAGGCATGGGCGTTGGCAGAGGCGGAGGGACAAGACAGACATCTGCACCCCCGGGGTTAAAAAAAACAATTAAAAAATAAAAAAAAATAAGGAGTCATACCAAACGTCGATATCATAGATTAAAATTACCATAAAACATTTTATTCCTGCAGCGTAAATGTAAAATTATTTAACGAATCGCTCAATAAAATTGGCCTTATACAACAAATTTTCTGGGTGTGCTTCGGCACATGGAAATAATTCTGACCACGTCCATGATGCTGTGACCAGTATAAAGCACTAAGTGACCCGTATAAAGCACTTACTGACCTGTACAAAGCATTAAGTAACCTTATAAAGCAACAACTGGTCTGTATAAAACACTAACTGACCAGTATAAGGCACTAAGTGACCTTACAAAGCACTAACTGGCCTTATAAAGCACAAAGTGACCCTATAAAGCACTAAGTGACCTTACAAAGCACTAAGTGACTCGTATTAAGCACTAACTGACCTGTACAAAGCATTAAGTGACCTTATAAAGCAATAAATGGCCTGTATAAAGCACTAAGTGACCCGGATAAAGCACTAAGTGACCAGCATAAGGCACTAAGTGGCCCGTATAAAACACTAAGTGACCTTATAAAGCACTAAGCGACCTGTATAAAGCAATAACATGCCTGCATAACGCACTAAGTGACCCGGTAGAGCAGTAACTGACCTTATAAAGCATGAAGTCACCCGTGGAAAGCACTAACTCACCTGCATAAAGCACTCCGTTACACATTAAACCGTGTAACATCATAAAATAATCCTCAGCTCCAACACAGCACAGGTTAATAATGCATTAGACATAGTTAAGAATGCCTGAGAAGACTGTATACCTGCCTTCCCCCATACTTCTTTATAGCTTGCTGTTTAACCCTTTAAAGGCAAAGCGTATCTGTTTTATATAAGGACTCAGTGCGTACCGCGCTGCAAACACTCTCCACTTCGGTTATAAAAACCGATCTCTTAATGTTTTATAAGGCAAAAGTTGCTGTTTGTTCTGAGATCCGTACAAAACACATAAACGCAATGTGGGCACCACGTAGAATTTTTTAATGTTAAACCTGGTGGTAAGTAAAGTAACCGCTAGGCTTTCAAGGGTTAGTTAAGCACAGGGACATCCTTGCTTTAGTGATTACTTTCATGGAGACAGTTTAGAACCTCATCTCCAAAACTGTGCTCCACGCAGCCCAAAATTTCCGCGAAGAGTTTCAAAGTCGTTAACGGGAAGCTTCTGTAGTGATGAAATGTAATTTTACGTATACCCTTAAACATGTAATATTATTAAAACAAATTTGACCCGGGTACAATTGTACTACCTATGTAACTGACACTGTCGTTGATACACTGTATTTAACGGACCCTCTGCAAAGTAATGATTGTTCAAAGAAGATAACCAAAATAAATTAAATAACGTTCCTCAAACCACACGTCACAACCCACTTCACTTCAAATCAACGTATTTAATTCGATGACGCTACGCATCAGCGTATTTCCCTTAAGACTTCATTTCAATTTTGTATTAACGTAATGTCTTCCACCCCCGCCACACCCAACTGTAAATGTTTGTCTTGGGACGCACGAGGATTTTTTTAATTGAAAAGGGCCCGGCAACGAAGGAAGTGTGGGAACCACCACCTAGACGATTGGACAGTAATTAATTGTACTTAAATTCCGTGCGATGTACTTAACTGAAACACGTGAGCGGACTGCAGCAAGATGAGTAAAGCAAGAAAGGTTCCGCCATCTGTTTCTTTTTTCCCCCAGCACTTCATCCGCCCCCCAACTGCTTGCTATACAGTGCATCATCAGTCATGGTAATGTGACAGGCCGTAGGCGTAATCTTCTTGATGAGAAGAGGAAGAAGAAGTGGTAGAAGAAGAAGAAGAAGAATAGTGAAGGTTACTCTGGGAATCACTGTCGAATTATATCATGTCTCAGTTAAACCGCCCGTTTCTCGGTACAGATGGGTGAGTTCAGCTGTGACGTATGTGTGTTCACACTCCACGATTATGCTGTTTTCATGGAACTCAGATATCAGTGCACTCTTCCAGGCACTGTACTAGCCTTAAGAGCGCTACACAATTACTTCACGCGCGACAGGCAAACCTGCACGCAGACTGTATCTATGCCAGTATCTTGTTAACGTATTCTTTACGAAATAAAAAAAAACAGAACCCTTATGCGCAGGCAAGTGCCATTCCTCCGTTTGTGGCCCATTCTCAGTGACTAAACCATTTTTCAGATTTTCATGAAAATTAGTGTAGGATGCATTTTCATGAAAATTAGTGTAGGATGAGTTTTCATGAAAATTAGTGTAGGATGCATGTTCATGAAAACCCGCGTAAGGATACATTTCATGAAAATTAGTGTAGGACGCATTTTCATGAAAATTAGTGTATAATGCATTTTCATGAACATTAGTGTAGGACACACTTTCATGAAAATTAGTGTAGGATGCATTTTCATGAAAATCAGTCTAGGATTTCTTTATAAAAATACGTCGCGCTAACACGAGTTTTGCGACGATCAGCGCACTGACACACATACTGCGCTTCGGGGCTTAAATAAATTTCTATCCATAGTTTGCACATTTCTTGACCGATCTGGGTTAAAGTTAGCATACAGGGTGTTAATGCTCTGCTGTTCATCAGGTCTGAGTTTCTTGAAAGCCGCCACAGTGAGGGCCACACTTTATTTACGGGTATAAATGAAAGTAAGGTAATGTAATGTAAGCAATGCAGTCTGGTACGTGCAGGGCTGGAATAAGGGACGGCCCAGCCTGGGGCACCACCCTCTAAGAAGCGATAAACGTTACTGGAATAATCGGAAATATGGCACTAGTAAACTCATTTTTCCACAAGCGAAAGAATTTCTCCGACCGTTATTCGCAGTTTGGGCATCATCCCTCAAAACTTTTCGCAAGCCCTGTCCTACGTCGAAGAACTTTTAAAGTCTGAAGTGGCGCCAAATTACTAGCGTGCCAAGGGCGCCTACATGTCTCGGGCCAGCCCTGAGTAAGTGGTCACCAAAGCTTTGTTGAAACATACTAAATCTACCCTCATCACTCAAATATCTTCCAATCGTACCCATCTACCAGCCTATACGGCGTCATAGGCCGGGACAACAAAATGCGAATCCTTGTCGCCGTCATCATCTTATATCCTACAATCCTTAATTCATTCGGAATCTACGCCAGTAGCGGTGTATCCGCTCGTAAGGCCACCCATGCCAGACAGGTTTTGGGCGAGGTGCCAGATACATACCGTGGCCGTCCAGGTTGGGGGTTGGGCGTGGGGCTGTCCTCACCTCGTAACGACTCAACTGTATCAAAAAACCGTCAACGGTGAGGCCATGATCCGAAAGCGGGCAGAAGTGCCAAAGAAGATAAAGAAGAATCATGAGGTCGTCAAATCAACACAATGCGGAATGTGATGGGTGAAGTGAAACCCGCGGGTTACGACATCCGAGGAACGTGTATGGTGCAACTTCGCCGTTTGCGACATCCTGGGTCCGCGCTTTGCAGATTTACGTTACGTGAGACCTTGAGTAACAGATCCTGGACCACACCCTTCACAGGGCCTCTGAGCATGGTGCAGGCGGTGTAAAAACCCGTACAGTGTCAAATTCGATGGAAACAAGTGCTGGATGATCGAGAGATTATGTTTGTCGTCTTCTTTACCTGGATAATTCAACGTGGAATTCGAGATGACAGGAGAGGGAAATTCAAGCACGCCTTCTTCTTGGTAGGAGGGTGGAGAGAAATTGAAACAAAAAATAAATAAATGCGGATCTGATCATTATCCCGGACATAACTGTTAGCCTACTCTCTCTTATAAACCACACGTCTTTTACGTTTAATTTTAAAGAACGCTATTTAGGATTTCCCTCTCTTTATTTCAGGTGAAGTGCCCCGCAGCAGACGCTACCGACGCACCGTAGCCTTCACGTTTATTCTGCAACCCTGTGATGAAGATGATTAGTCTTTTTTCGTTTTTCCGTGTAATGGAGCACCGGTGGAATGAAATTGACAGGGGAAAACCGAAGTTCTCTTGGAAAAACCTATGCCACTGCCACTTTGTCCACCACAAATCTCACACGGACTGATCTCGGATCGAACCCGGGACTCCGCGGTTACAGGCCCGCGAATAACCGCCTGAACCATGGCACGGCTCTTCCCTTCTTACACTTTGCAACGTTAGGTTAAATTGTAAGGTAAAGTGAGTGGAATTCGAACGAGCATTCTTGAAACTCTAACCAAAAGCCATACACATTGTTATGATCATTCCTAGGTCGTCCAGCCTTTGGTCTGGTCTGTATGCCGACTGAGCTAACAATATCTGTTGAACAGTATAAATTATGATTCGGCAGTTCTCTCCAGTCTCCTGCTGCGTCCCCGTTCTTAGGTTCAGACGCGTCCGTCCGTAGACGGTCCTCAAACACCCTGTGATAAAAATAACACAAATATTCGCTGAGAGTGATACAATCAGTAGACACGACATTGTTAGTATTTCAGAGTGGACCCAACCTTGCAACATCACGGTCTTATAGCTTCGAATCGCTCTCTCTCCCTTTTTAACCTTTTAAAGCCTAGCGGTAACTTTACATACTACCAGGTTTAACATTAAAAAATTCTACGTGGTGCCCACATTGCGTTTATGTGTTTTGTACGGATCTCAGAACAAACAGCAACTCTTGCCTTATAAAACATTAAGAGACTGGTTTTTATAACCGAAGTGGAGAGTGTTTACAGCGCGGTACGCACTGAGTCCTTATATAAAACAGACACGCTTCGTCATTAAAGGGTTAATGGTACAACAGCCCCAGTGGGCCAGGGCCTCCTCATTATCGAGGCTTCACGATCACACTCAGACACACCACATTTGGTATGACTTCTCTGGACGAGTGATCAGCCCGATGCAGAGACCTCTACCTGACAACACACAACACTCACAAGAGTGAGACATCCATACCCAAGGCGGAATTCGAACCCACGATCCCAGCAAGCGCTTGGCAGCAGACCCACGCCTTAGATCACGTGGCCACTGGGATCGGCAATCTCTCTCATATACTCTCCTTTATTTTTGGACTCTGTCCATCTTCTAATTTTTTAATAAAGCACAAAGTTTCGGATGCCTACTCTGCTTCCATCTACAGGCACAGAAAGAAGCTTAACTGGTGGACCCCTTAGATCTATTCCCAAGCAGCGAGCACTTGTTAAGATAAACACCTGAGAACAGATCTATCCAAGGGTAGTAACAGGAACATGGCTATTAAAAAAATAAAAATGAACTAGAAGACTCAAAATTAAAACATGGACCAATAACAAATCAAAAAAAAACTATAAAAAGAGCCACGACCTCAGACTGAGCGGACCCCAGACACAACACAAAAACCGGATCACACGTGTTTAAACATCTTAACAACACTAACACCATCTGTGAAGAAAATTATGAATGTTCATGGGCTCAAGTATGCTTATAAAACAAGAAATATAAATGTATTATTTAGTCAATTCGTTAAGGATCAGAGGACACCAGACAGGCTCAATTTCACGGCTGGGTTGACTGATGTAATTTTTTAAAACATGACACGCGGTGGTACCTCCTTGCGTATGGGTCGCTTGCACCCTCAGACTCAGTCTCGTCTCCACGACTCGCGTGAACCACATCGACTACCCACGCACATGCCAGTCCTCACCACAGCACCCTGCTGTTGCTATAGAGATGCACTTCACCGTCTCCCTGCGTTATTCCATTAGTTGGCGTCTCGCAGTCTGCGTCGAAGATATAACCCTGGCCCTTGGAATCTTCGACGCTGACCGCGCTAAGACGGGAGATATGAAGTAGCAGAGATGAATAATGGCTGGAGTCTACATTCAACAGTCAGCCGGTCGAATTCATCTCGAATATGGACCACGCAAAACTACGAAGAGGGAAAGAGACAGCATATACATACACCCACGTCGAGCATGCGTTGCCATGGTAACCCCATGTCGGCGATCTCCTTCTGATTGGTGCTTGGTTTTTGTGTCAAAGGGATGCTGCTAGTCTTTTCCGTACTATTGAGCCCCTGTACCTGCTAGCTGTGTTATTTCCTCTCCCCATTTCCCACCCCGTAACGTAAGGGAGGTTCAAAATCATGATACGATCGCAGAGGGGAAATGCTGATAGGTAGAATAAATCACAGAAGACCATTCTTTCCTCCGCTATGCAAGTATTTCCAAGGGATTACTGCTGAAAGAAGAATCAAAGGTTTTCCTACCAAAATCCAGTTGTTCAATAAAATGTACGGCCGATAGATAATGTAGCTAGAAACTTGTGCTGTATCAACAAAGACTCATTCTTAGGCAACATTGGAAGACAATACAACATACCGAGCACGCGCACTTGAAAATAAATGCCAGACATGTGCACGTAGACACGAAGATAGAGTCATATTGTAGTAGGCCCGTAGTGGATTTTGAAGTCGCATAAGCAAATAAGCGAATAACGACATATCAGAAGAAAATATCGCATCCATCTTTAACCTTTTAAAGCCTAGCGGTAACTTTACGTACCACCAGGTTTAACATTAAAAAATTCTACGTGGTGCCCACATTGCGTTTATGTGTTTTGTACGGATCTCAGAACAAACAGCAACTTTTGCCTTATAAAACATTAAGAGACCGGTTTTTATAACCTAAGTGGAGAGTGTTTACAGCGCGGTACGCACTGAGTCCTTGTCTAAAACAGACACGCTTCGTCTTTAAAGGGTTAACCTTTTAAAGCCTAGCGGTAACTTTACATACGACCAGGTTTAACATTAAAAAATTCTACATGGTGCTCACATTGCGCTTACATGTTTTGTGTGCATTTCAGGAAAAAAACAGCGACTTCTGGCTTGTACAACATTAACTGATTGGTTTTTATAATCGAGATGGACAGTTTACTGCGCGGTACGGGCTGAGTCCTTATATAAAATGCACACAGTTCGTCTTTAAAGGGTTAAAGCAAGATATGGAGGTATGTCATTAGCCAAAAGCCCAGAGGTCTGAGGAACTGATTAAAGTGGGGGGCAAACGTACATTTTTGTTACTCGTACTGGCTGAGTCAATCACACGCGTATTATGATATTGGTTCTTATTTGTAACTACAAGAAAATAGTCCCAGAAAATAGACAAACGCACACACATGTATACAGAGGTGTACAAATTTGCCAAAAATTCTACGAGTCACTTCAAAATTCTATAAGTCACAAGGGTGACCGACAAGAAGCCAATTCCCATACTGAGGATCCACAGATAGGCCTATTAGACGCCACCGTACACAACTGCGTCGCCACGGCAACCTCCCACCCGAGATTTGTACACCCCTGTATAAAGGAGTATATATAGAAGGACGTACCAAGAAATTTGTTTATCTTTCTCTTCGGAAACTCAGTTTTTAGGCGCGTTCCCAGAAGTCGCGAAAAGCAACTATTAGTTTCGTCATGTCGGTCCGTCTGTCTGTCTGTCCCGCATGTATCAGGGCGGTTTCCACTGGACGGATATTCGTGAAATTTGATATTGGGGACTACTATAAAAATCGGTCGAGAAAATTCAGATTTGGTTACAATCGGACAAAAATATCGGACACTTTACGTGAAGACCAACGAACGTTCTGTTGTTGCTGGCGACATTAACCCTTTAAAGACGAAGCGTATTTGTTTTATATAAGGACTCAGTGCGTACCGCGCTGTGAACACTCCACTTCGGTTATAAAAACCAGCCTCTTAATGTTTTATAAGGCAAAAGTTGCTGTTTTTTCTGAGATCCGTACAAAACACATAAACGCAATGTGGGCACCACGTAGAATTTTTTAATGTTAAACCTGGTGGTACGTAAAGTTACCGCTAGGCTTTAAAAGGTTAAATCGCCATAAAGGCGCCGTCTTCTAACAAAATGATGTAAGGTTTTTAGGACAGGCGAGGAAATACAAATGTTATGCGAAAGCGCCACAATATTAGGTTATATGTGAATTTCCTGTCTTGTTAAAAACCGTCTCGTCTGTGGAATTCTT
Organism: Coptotermes formosanus; assembly: GCA_013340265.1. Lineage (NCBI taxonomy): Eukaryota > Metazoa > Arthropoda > Insecta > Blattodea > Rhinotermitidae > Coptotermes > Coptotermes formosanus. The sequence continues at coordinate 268,358 of BLKM01011461.1, read as the reverse complement.
CTTTCTTTCTCTCTTTCTTTCTTTCCTTCTTTCTTTCTTTCTTTCTTTCTTTCTTTCTTTCTTTCTTTCTTTCTTTCTTTCTTTCTTTCTTCCTTTCTTGCGGTCAGGATCTGGTTCGCGGGCCACGTTTGAACAAACGTGCTGCAGAATGAGAAGTCCTTAGATATAAGCCACGGACATGACCCACGGTATACATTCTGACATAAGATATTTTAATTCAATAATGCATTTGTCAGGGCATGCGTTTCACAAACCGACACAAATTAATGCGACCTTGTTTACAGTCCTGTGTTATATTAAGATTTATTACGAGCTCGTAAACACGTGCTTGGCTCTATTAATGCCTTTGTGTACTACAAATTGTTGCCATTGCACTGTATATGCCACGGCCAAATGTCACACAGCGCAACTTCTCTTTAATTCGCAGTGTTTTGATTCATCACGAGGGATTAAATACTGCAATAACCGTTGAAAATTCAAAGCAAGATATTTCGTTTCTCACTCCGACGTACTCTTATTTCCTCCTCTCCTTTTGCCATATTGTTCTCCACCAGTTTTATCTGTCCTTCATATCGACATTCCTCTCCCGTTTCTTCCTACATCTCCTTAACGTTAAAACGCTTTAGGTAAATATCACTGAAAATATGCCGTTAGAACAACAAAAACAAGAACAAGAACAAGAAGAATAAGACCAACAACAACAACAACAACAACAACAACAACAACAACAACAACAACAACAACAACAACAATGAGAAATATCCGCCGCGTTGCGTATCACATTTTCCCGAGTGAAGGCATCCTTTGCGAAGACAAGTAAAAATTGACACACACACACACACACGCGAGCGCACGCACGCACACACACGCAAACACACACACACACGACATAACGTATGACTTTATTCCCATTTAAATCACACACATATTCACAGATTTTTGTCAAAAATTCATGCTTCGATACAAGTTGGGTCTTTGATAAAAACTGATAAATGTCTGTACTTCAGTTGATAACGAATTTTACTATTAATTACATAAGGTACAGGTGTTCCATTAAAACACAACACAGCAACAGATGTGAAAGTATGTACATGTCACCGAATTATCCGTCTAAGTCTTCTGGCAGATAACGCGAGCTCTAAATCTCATCGTAATTGCGTTCTCCCAGCGCAAGCACACACACACACACACACACACACACACACACACACACACACACACACACACACAGTAAAAGGTAAAAGCAATCGCATTACAGGCTGAGTCCACCGGAAGGATTACGTCAATGAAAAACTCCAATGACACCATCGGTAATCGAACCCGCGACCTTCCGATTGTAGCGCAGTGGCTCAGGCAACTGCGCCACCGCGTGCCTTACATGTACACACCGTCACTTTCGTAATTATATAACGAGAAAGTATGTACACCTGAACAAGGTTTCCAGTATACTTGCTGCTTACCTTCATGTTTTCAGATGTTTTGGACAGGACTTCAAGGACTCAGTCACTGGTTTTGAACAGATAACAACGAACCTGGAAATTAAATAGATTCTGTATCATCACGTAAGGTAAATATTGAATATATAACAGATCGCATCCCTTCAAGAAAATACTTGGATCCAAGAAATAGGAATGACCGGAAATGCAGATACGTAAAAAAAGAGTTACATAACTTATTTTCATGCAGTATTTTTGGGTGCCTGAAACAAAGATTACAAGGGAAAAACGTATTGCATGCAAGTACGAAAATATACATAGGTGTGGCACACGTACAAAATTTCTATTGGAGAATCTGAAGGAAACATAATGCTTATGACACCTGGAGGAATAGTCGTATGGTAGAATAATATTAAAGAGAATAACATTCGGAATAGAAGCACAGTTGATAATATATCAACCATCTTGTAATTCGATTCTGTATTGCCTTCCATACTGAGAACACCATAAAACAAAATTGTTCACTAATGTGCGCCGCACACAGGCGCATTAATTGTCTACTTTTGATACAATGGCCAATGGCGTCTTCAATATATCCAGCGACAGAAACAATTTCCATAAACAAGCCCATGTCACTAAAGCAAATAAGATCAGACAATCAAACAAATACAAGCGATTTTCAATAGGCCTAGCATGATCTGTGACAATGGCTGTGAACCCACAGACAACACGGAAATTAAGGGAGTTCATTGTTTTCCTTTCTTGGAAGCAAACGTCTAAAAGCTGACTTCCTGCACGACGTGTGAATGAGTGAGACATCATGTGGGTAAATATGACTACGTTATGGTAAATACAGCATGTGGGACTTCCGATTGTACTCAGGCTGTTATGTGTTTGACGTCGTACAACCTAGTTACCGTCACAGCGCCAATATTAGTTCGGTTAAGCGACCGGCGTGTCAGACGACCTGGAAATCTCGGATTTAATCAGCAAAGTATGTTTAACACTCCTGAGGTGCCACATACCTAAGCTAAAACTGTGATGTGCAATGTGCACCTTACTGGCAGAAATTTACGTTTAGTGTGAAGTACCACGACACTGGTTAATGCATCATAACAAAATCACGCTGGGCATTGACAGTCTTCTGTGGTAGCGTGTATTTGATATACACGACGTTTCGGTACGTAACCTATTTTCTGGGGTCTACCAGCTCCGGATAACCTCTGTTTCACCACACACATGCTTACATTCCCCCCCTTTTTCTTGTGAATTATTCAAGGACACTAACAGTATCAAAGGCGGCATTTGTCTTTTGGGCCAGGGCTTCCTCTTTATTAAACATTAAAAAATTCTACGTGGTGCCCACATTGCGTTTATGTGTTTTGTACGGATCTCAGAACAAACAGCAACTTTTACCTTATAAAACATTAAGAGATTGGTTTTTATAACCGAAGTGGAGAGTGTTTACAGCGTGGTACGCACTGAGTCCTTGTATAAAACAGATAAGTTTCGTCTTTAAAGGGTTAAACATTAAAAAATTCTACGTGGTGCCCACGTTGCGTTTATGTGTTTTGTACGGATCTCAGAACAAACAGCAACTTTTGCCTTATAAAACATTAAGAGACTGGTTTTTATAACCGAAGTGGAGAGTGTTTACAGCGCGGTACGCACTGAGTCCTTATAAAAAACAGATACGCTTCGTCTTTAAAGGGTTAAAGCTTCACGATCACACTCAGACACACCACCCTCGGTAGAACACCTCTGGACGAGTGATCAGCCCGATGCAAAGGCCTCTACCTGACGATACACAACACTCACAAGAGAAAGACATCCAAGCCCCCGGCGAGATTCGAACCCGCAATCCCAGCAAGCGAGCAGCCGCAGACCCATGCCTTAGACCGCGCGGCCACTTGGATCGGCCAGCATCGAATAATACGGTGTGTTTCTTTTATCTCCGCGCCGAGCAAGGCAGCTTCATCGCACAGACCTTGTATCCGCCGGCACAGTCTGTGACAACTGCGTTGTTCAGGAGCGACAAAAGAAACGCACTGTAGGATGACTGTTAAATAAACGAATCTGAATTTGGAAGTGTGGGTGCTCTAATCGTAGCAGTTATTACTCCAGCCGGGCGCCAAAAAACGTAGCTACACAACTGCTTTCGCACGTAGCTTTGCCAAGACGTCAGTCTGTTATATCTGTCTTCCAATCTACGGGCGGGGATTACTGTATATCTGCATCTGTCTGCTACACTGCTTATCGAAGTGACTCTCAGATATTCCATTCTTTCATTTTACAATGTTTTCGCTGGAAGAAAAAAATGTTTAAGAACCGGAAGCGTTACGCTGACCACAGTTTGATAATCACTGATGTTGAGAATCACGCCACAACAACACGCTGGAGCCATTCCGGAACCACGTGATTTTGTTATTGTTTTCTTCTCATTAACTTAGTGCATGACTGAAGGGAAGTCTTCACGAGAATGTTATTTACCTCTTGCACAGGAGCCTCTAATTAGACGGAGTGCGTTTTAGAAAGGTTTCCATCATACCAGCTGACTCCATAAGCACAGTCCTTTCTTGTAAAGCTAACATTTCCTCCTCTAATCAAGAAATTCCCCGCATTTTATGGAACCTGAATGATCATTACCGTGTGCACAACAGCCCATCGCTGGTCCCTATAGTGAGACAAATGAATCCAGTGCACTTCCCACTCCATTCGTTTGAGATCCATTTTAATATTATCCTCACATTTACGCCTAGGTCTTTCAAGTGGTCTTCTTCCTTCAGGTTTCCGACCAGACATTTTTGTCCGTACCACATGCCCAACTCAACACATCCTCCTCGATTTCATAATCCTGTTAGTATCCGGCGAGACATAGTGATTACTAAGTCATCCACTGTGCATTCTTTACATAAACTTTTGTCATGACATGGCATAGGCGTAACTTGGCTAATAACTCCAGGCGGGAAGGGGGGGGGGAACTCGAACATGTGTACTAGGAACTATTATCAACGAAGGAGTCACGTTAGGATGAGGGGAAGATTAGTCTGAACCAGTGCTTATGATACCGACACCCCTCCCTCCACTGTCACGCCAATTTTTTTTATTTTCCCATTTTCAACTCATCAGCCAAATAACTATCTTAGGTAGAAAAAATATTGGGGGGGGGGTCATTTGTTCAGCCTTGCCACCCTCCATTTTCGCCTATGATATATGGGAAAAATGATACTCCTTTTTTCATAATACTCTTTCTTCATATCGCACACACGGTGCACAATTATTCGTCAAACAATGCTTCTTCTGCAACCAACGCACTACGTTCTAATAGAATATAGTTCATTGGCTGGGCAAGCATTCTGAAAGGTTTTGGCGATGGTGTATAATATTGTGTGGTGATGTTTTTATGGACTTTATCCATCTTCCGAAGAGTAAGATATTAAAATATTAAAAAATTAAAATCACAACGTTTCGGAAGCTGGCTGTGCTTCCGTCCTCAGGTGAATGAAGAGGGAGAAAAGAAGAACCTACTCTGTTGGGCCCCTTAGACAGAGTAGGCTCTTCTTTATTCCCTTCCATTCACCTGACGACGGAAGCAGAGCCAGCTTCCGAAACGTTGTGATTTTAATATTTTAATATTTTACTCTTTGGACAAGCATCATTTAAGTCATACTTCATTGAAACTTAGTCCAAAACCTTCATTTACACCCACGTGCTTTTCATGTCTTCGTATGTCTCAAATTATCCCACCTAGTTTTTCGAAATTAATGCGTTGTTTTAGTAATAATGCTCGATAGACGTGACAAGGTTTATTTCATGACGCCTAACGCTAGGCTGCTGGCTAAAACTTCCCTCCGTTTCTATGTGATATCGACTCCAGAAGCACGGGACTTATGCACATCCATTTCCTGATCGTTCACAGACTATTCAAGGGAGACAGATGTATACTATTTTATGGGAAAGTTTCGCCTGATGGTCACGCTCAGTAAAATGTCTGAATCTGTCTCCCGAAAATTCTAGCGGAATTATGGCGAGAATATTGGAAAAGTCCTTTGAACTTCAACGGCATTTATTTCACATCTTCATGCCTTCGTTTCTTACTTTATTTTAATACTAGATATCCCCGTTGGTATGCAGATACAAAACTATATTTTACTCTTATCAAACTTACAGTCACAGCCAAGAAAAGTTTATCTTTATCATTCTCGCATCTTTTGCCCTTCCCTTGCTTTTAAATTAACCCTTTAAAGACGAAGCGTATCTGTTTCGTATCAGGACTCAGTGCGTACTGCGCTGTAAACACTCTCCACTTCGGTTATAAAAACCAGCCTCTTAATGTTTTATAAGGCAAAAGTTGCTGTTGGTTCTGACATCCGTACAAATCACATAAACGCAATGTGGGCACCACGTAGAATTTTTTAATGTTAAACCTGGTCGTATGTAAAGTTACCGCTAGGCTTTAAAAGGTTAAGAGAGCGAATTAAGTTCACAGCGTTGTCCTTCAGAACACGCAGTTTGGAAGACAGCGCTGCTACTTACGTGAGAGACATAAACACGCGTACATTCAGAAGTCTACAATCCCAGGTTTTTTCTTTGGCCCTTTAATTCCACAGACTGAAATAAAAACATGAATTCCTTAAATAAAAAATTCGGTCGTGTGTATAGGATAGTAAACGAAGACTGAACTCTCCTGGAATATGACGTCCTGTCGATTGGTAAGTAGTTACCTTTGATAAGTAGCTACAAATAAATACGGCATCATATCACATGATCCTTGGAAATGTCTACTAACAATGCTTAAAAAACCCAGATATTGCAAGGCAGTAAACATTGGGGTTCTACCTAGGGCAGGTAACTTCTTGACTTGCTCATCGAATGTCAGCTTCTGTAGATACTAGGTGTCTTGTTGAAAGAGCTAGTCTTCGGAGAAAACTGAAAAGAATATAGTGGAATAATGTGGACTGGACAAATATGCCTTCAGTTAGCAGACGGTATGATATACACTTCTGGACGAAACATGCAGGATACAGCAAACGAAATAAAATTTTACAGCATCTGAGAATTTACTTTATAACTGACTGTCAAAACATACGTCAGTGGAACAACCTTCAATAGAGGAAACGTTCTACATCAACAGCGGAAAACACCGCTTGTATTTCTTGGAACATAATGACGTATAAATTACAAATGTACATCTATTTGCACATAGGGGATCTGTATTCAACAAAAACAAGTAACAGGTTTGGTGCGTCGAATGGATGCTGTGCATGGAAAATCCTACTGCTTCTCGTTAACGTGTCGTAGCGAAATGAAGTACTTATGTACCACCTAATTAATTTCGGATTAGATCAGTTGGTTTCAGAAAAATTTTTGGCCACATGTCTTACATACAGCATTTTCTCAAATACTATTTTGGCGTATTCCAAGTCTCAAAAAATTCTTAACTAATAAGTTATTTTATTAGGAAGTTTAACCACTATTTACATCGGAACCGCTCAATTAGTGTGACACATGAATACTTTTTTAATATACTTAGGTTCTAAATTATCGCCGAGATGTTCCAAATTTTAGAATATCTCGGCAATGGACAGAAATTCGGTTCAAAGAGGAAAACAACATTGCGCTTCGCAGTTATTAGCGGTTGATAAAGAAATTATCATAAACTGGAGCTCGGACTCCAAAATTTGTTGTCATTATCAATACGATACTGTTCATACTGTAGCTATTGCACTGTGATAAAGACATACGTTACAGTCCTTGACGGGAACTTTGATATCACACCCCGCTGCAGTCATTAGCGAAAGATAAACACATCGATAAAGAAATTATTAGAAACTGACTTCGATATTCCATTATCAATAAGATACTGTTCATACTGTAATCATTGCACTGTGATAAATTCTTATACGTTACAGTCCTTGACGGGAACTTCGACATCACACATTTCACTGAATATGCACGATAAGATATTGCATTTCCACAAAGAGCTACTTTATACTAAGATAGGAACTTCACGGAATAAAAACCTGCAATAAACCGTGCCGCTATCTCGAGGTACTTTACAGAATGAAGAATTCCAGCGTCTGTTCCACTACCATTTCTTGTTCCTATTTTTTGTTCTTATCCATAACTACTAACACACATAAAAACAGCACGTTACCGTTATATATGTATATATCAACATTTCAATATTTTCACAGACACTAAAACCGTCTCGATTGCACCAAGGTGTCCGCGGCCATGCGGCTGGCGACACCTGTTATAGGGGATTGAACTTTGCTACTGGGAATTGGGCTTATCGACGTTTCACGTGTGATTGTGATGTAATGCATGCAGTCACTTACATCTAATATTGTGGCAGGCTAAACGCATAACTTACATGAAAGCAAGGCAAAATACCGCGTCCACAAAGCGAACTCCAATCCTGCGCAAGTATGTAGACAGCATATGGCAAACGTGACATTTCTTAAGGACAGTGCTACAGTCAACAATAGCTGTACGGCAGTTGTAAAAGGAGTGGCAGTCGGGGGATATGTTCACGTTATGTACAAACCATGACTGGATGACAAAGAAACTTGAACCTAGCAACAATATAGTCTGACAGAAATAAAACTAAACTATACCTCGCAGTAGGTCTTGTTAACAAAGTTTTAATTTTGCGTTGTGGTTAACATTTGTGTTAGATCACTATCACCGCCACTTCCAAATATAACATTAAATAAAGTGAGATCTCTGATTAATAAACTATTTTTATTAGAGAATTTTTTTAAAAACAAACACATTTAAAGATTGCAGCAAAACATCTGTGAAGAAATATCGACACAAGTAATGTTAAAAAAATAGATAAGTCATTGAATATTCAACAAATTTCGTTTAATTTGATTTAAATCCCTCTAAAGATTTCCAACACCTGTTGCAATAAAAATTCTTATTCTCCCGCGCTTCTGGAATGTGAAGTCGTACGAACTGGTAATAAGAGAAAGACGCCCTGAAGAAGGTGCCAGAAAATTCCGCGAATTACTAACACCCATCTACCAAACTTGCATTGTCACATCACACATTGTGACCTGAACACTGAACCACGCCTTGTCACTTCTCACTTTCATAATTGGTTCTAGAACAAACTGGAAGTAGTTTACTGCTTCACCAAAACAACGACTAAAAGTACAACACTCAGAAAGTCGCCCATAAGCTCTGTTCAAAGCTGACATGTTTCGATCTTAAAGGTCTTTGTGAAGAGCGACATTATGCACAGTAATGTATGTTGTCACACACTCATCACACATACCAATTTCTACGTTCTGCCCACACAGTGTATTTCTGTGACTCTTTCTGGATCTCATAGAAAACAGCGATTATTTCCCCATACAGCATTAATTTGTTGGCTGTATAACCGAGACGGAATGTGTTTACTGCACGGTTCGAACTGGATGTGTTAATATAATTCAGGTTAATGTTTGTCTTTAAGGATTAAGTACCATGACTGATTTGAACCTACAAACTAAACATACAAGATCCATGAGTCGCTATTTTCACATGGGCTTGTCTACAAAATTAGTAATGTTAAATTCCAGTACAGTCGTGTGACAAAAGTTATGAACAGCGACATTATATCAGAGCCAAACAACTACATTAAAATACCTGTTACTTGAGTCATTTTAGAAGTGTTTAAACAGTGTTATAAACACAAAAAATGAAGGATCCTTCAGATACTGTACACAGAAGCTAGAGACTAACAAGCAAATGTATATGGATTTTAAATATTACAATAGGGGCAGGGGAAACGGTGAATATGTATAAGGTGTTGACAAGTTGGAATAACATGCTAATGAGGTTTAATAATACCAGTGCATGGCAGTCAACCTGAAGGGGAATAGATCACCACTGTAACTGCCTGTCCGTCTGCTTCTTCAAGTGCTACACACCGTGTTTCAGTCGCCATCACGGTTGACGCCAACTATAGCAGTCAGTTTAATTTACGAAGCGGCAATGACTTAAGCACAACACGTCCGTTCTCTGTCCTTATTTTTATCCTTGTTCATGGCCACATGCATTAGCGAATACCAAATCGGATAGCAGAAGTAAAGCGACACGCTGTAAAGGTCACACACAAATCTTTACCTATGCCTGCATTAGCGTGGTTGGTATAGTGACTGGGTTACAGCCCAGACGATCGTGGAATCATTGCTTCGACTTCCGGGAGGAAGGAAAGTTTTTTTATTCTCCAAATTAGCCACACTGGCTCTGGGGCTAACCCAGTCTTCTGTTCGGTGGGTATCGAGGAATCATTCGCCGGAGGGGGGGGGGGGGGTAAAGCGGCCGGGGCGTGGAGTTGACCCTCACCTCCATTTAATACTGCGCGAAAAATCTATATTTCCTAAATAGGATTCGAGGTCACAGCTGTCACTATTAACCTACTGTTGTCTGGTACGTAACGCCGTGGGGTTTTGTATACAGGTATGAAGTTTGACAGGAACCTGCTGAAACATTCTTCTAGGTATGTTCCGAAACGTCGATACCTGTCTACCAAACTACACAGCGTTACATGCAGAGGACCGCAAGTTATTACTTATGCGTAGTTCCTTTGCCACTCTGCACTTCACTCTGTTAGGTAAAGGCTAAACATTCCCTGTACAGGCCTGGAGAGGCCCTGAGGGTTCCAGGAGGTTAAAGCTCCCAGATTTGAAGATAATCTGCAGAGAAAGGTGGTAAGGTTGTCAACTGTACACACCGACCGCCTTTACACGCCAGAAGATACCCCTGGCACTCATTTCTGTTAGAGGCTGAGTCGACCCCAGGGCCATAGTGCGGCCGGCAAGGATTATGTCAGTGAAATATTCCAATAACATAATCGGGAATCGAACCCGCGACCTTCCGGCTTGTAGTGCAGTGTCCCTGCACTTCATTCTGTTACATCCTTCAATCATCAACGCCATACTAATGTAGGCAGGGCAAGAAACCCAAATGGATCGATAAGCTCCACGTCTTTTTTGAGCTGTTACGTCCCTCTGTAGCAGAATACTTCCATATATTCCCCTACAGTCCTTCAGGTGTTTTATTCATGCGACTGTTGGTAGTGACAACCGCGTGAAAGTATGCGCTATTGAGATGCGCTTTGGGCTGGTTGGCATAGGAAAGAAGACGGCTGGAGAAGGATACAAGACTAGGCGGAAATTGGAAGCCGCGATCGCAGTCATTTCCACAACCATCCATGTGACTTTTTTTTCCCCTACTCTCACTGTAATGTTACAGATCGGCGAGGGGATAATGGAACGGCAGCCTTCTGAGGATTTCCTCCCCTGAAGAGCCACGTTTGAAGGTTTACTCCGCCCACTGTGCGATAAATTTTAAGGGAGCAACTTTAATTTGCATGGAAGAGGGACTATGCTACTTTAGAGCTATCCATCCCTCAAAAATGTCCCTTCTGTTTTCAAGGATGTCATGAATAATTCGGATATTATGGGGAGGGTTATCGTGCGGCCTTCACCCCCCAAAAGCTGCAATACCACTTTCGTCATTAGGAAGGCCCTGTATTTGAATGTTGACAACACAGAATCGCCCAGCGTGTTATAATGCAGCTTACATCCAGTTCTCCTGGAGTATCATGCTGTGTTGCTGGCTGTGTGGTTACCGACGTTTCGACGGATCCTAATACCTTCATCTTCAGGGTCAAGCAGTCCTAGAACGCATAGGACTGTTTGACCCTGAAGAATAAAGCACTGCAATCTGTCGAAACGTTGAGAGCGACACAGCCAAAGACATAGCATGATATCCCAGAAGAAATGAACCTGTAAAAACGTCGCTGTGAGAACCTGAAACCTCGGAGTCCGAATTGGCACTATCAGATGTTAACCATTTAATGCCTAGTGGTTAGTATACGTACCGTTAGGTTTAACATAAAACCACGCATTTTTTCCACACAGTGTATACAGGTGTTCTACGTGATTCTGACAAGTAACCATTATTTTCCAATACAACATCCCAAATATTCATTGTGGAGTCTGTCTGACAACAGTTCATTACAAGGATAAAACGGGGCCGCGGTGGCGCAGTGCGGCACTGCGCTACAAACTGGAAGGTCGCGGGTTCGATTCCCGATGGTGTCATTGGAATTTTTCACTGACATAATCCTTTCGGTCGCACTGTGACCCTGAGGTCGACTCAGCCTCTAACAGAAATGAGTACCAGGAATATTTCCTGGGAGGTAAAAGCGACCGGTGCGTATGGCTGGCAACCTTACCACCTTCAAGTGCCGACTGTCTGGAAATCGGGAAGTCTCAACCTCCTGGAAGGGCCTGTCCAGGCCTGTAATGGGACTGCTTTACCTCTACAAAGGTAAAACAGACTAAAAATAGCGTAAAAGTAACGTACCGGGGCCATAAAAGGAATCCGGGCGGGATATGAACCGTGGACGTGAGAGATGAAAGGCCAAAGAAACAGTTAACTCGTGTGGCAGACATTTTGTTAGGGGTGCCCTTATATGCATCCATGAAGGCTGCTGTCTGGTATAATGGTGACGAACGGACACTTGTTCTTGCACAACGCCGAAACTGTCGTGCGTTTACACTGCTTTCTGCATACAGTACAGCGAAATTTCTATACAGGCTTGAATAAATAAAACAGGTTAACATCCATTGGCGCGTTCTTTTAAAAGTTTAAGCATATTTTTTGAACATAAATTAGATAATGAATTAACAACTTAGCAAATGTACGTATAAGGTAATACAGTCTGTGTAATGAATAATATAATGAATTATGACTCCCGGCAGACAGGGAAGGATAACAGTCCGGGCCGGACCGCAGACAGTTCACGCCTCCAAAAACAACGCAGTACACAGTCAACAGCACATTCTCACTCAACTACCCGGACCGCGGAGAGTTCACGCCTCCAAAAACAACGCAGTACACAGTCAACAGCACATTCTCACTGAACTGTAAAGTGCAACCCTAGTGTAACCCGGACCGCGGAGAGTTCACGCCTCCAAAAACAACGCAGTACACAGTCAACAGCACATTCTCACTCAACTGTAAAGTGCAACCCTAGTGTAACCCGGACCGTGGGCAGTTCACGCCTCCAAAAACAACGCAGTACACAGTCAACAGCACATTCTCACTCAACTGTAAATTGCAACCTTAGTGTAACGATACCAAAAAGTTCTCCCTGAAGATGACCCAGCAGGGTCGAAACATGTAGGAGTGTGTTACGATTGATGATAAAACTCTCTTTGTGCATTTGTTGGTGATTAGTGTTTTTGTAAATATTTAATAGTTCGTCGTAGGTGGTTTTTCTATTTGTATTAATTCAATTATGAATGTGAAATGCATTTAATTACGTTTTGGAAAGGTTTATTTTTCCTGTGGTGGTATGATATATTTTGTACTTCAGTAGTAATACGAATAAAATTTAATTAGACATTTATGAATTAACAAGCAACGCACCTATATATTTGTATATGTACATATATATATGTGCGTGTATATATATGTAAGAACATCAGTAAAAATGATGCGTAGACGTTTTATAATTTTTTCTTGTGGTTCAGTTTGTGAAAATTTTACAATTCGATCACTGAGTAAAATTCAGTTTTAGAACGACAAAGCAGGTGAAAACACACAGTAACCACTGTGTCTTAAAAGGATTAATCAGTACTGATGCTTTTCAGTACACATCCCATTTGTTTCAACGTTTCATTTCGAATTAATTACAGCTTGTTAGCAGAAGTCATTTTGCTCATGCAAAGACCTGTGTTATATAATCCATTCAAGGATAAACCGATTTCACGGTTAGTAGGATGAAACGTACACAACTGAAAGCGTAAAAATTTTGTTTCCAATTAAATGAGTTCTCGACGTAAATACGACGTCATATTACGATTGTTTTTTAATTGATTAAAGTGGTTCTCTACACACAAGCGATTCGCTTCGGTTATCAGCAATAACAAGCCAACCATTCAAGCATTTGGTATTCTGATGTCAGTTTAAACCTTTGAAAACTAAAATTAATGCACAATACACAGACAGCACCCGACTGACGCAATTCAAATTACGCAATTTCAGACTTACGCAATTAAAAAAATAAAAATGAGATAATAACATTTTTGAAAAGCGCGTCGAATTTTGTCTTGCACAAATGAAAGCTCAATGACAGGAAGGTGGAAGAAGAATACTGCTGGGCGATAACACAGGCAGTGGTGCTGTCATGCAGCGGCCCTTCAGGTTCCAATATGTTGAAATTTGGATTTCCGTTGAACTCCCTTGTACGTAGTTTGACCATATGTACACACAGTTCCGACTTGCGCCAGACCTCCCGGTACGTAAGCATTGTGTATAAGTCGGGGAGTGACTGTACTATTGGATAAAGATTAATTTCGTACCTTACAGAAGACGCAGTATGCCTCTAATATAAAGACCACACACTTAATGTTGGGTAAGAAAACAAAGTTGTTTATTCTTAGAATCATATGTAACACATAAACACACTATGGATAAAATGCAGAATTTTAGTGCTACGTGTGCATATGGTTACCAGCAGTCTTAAAGGATTCAATCAACCGTAACAACGGCGCGAATAAATCGTAACTAACTAACTAACTAACTAACTAACTAACTAACTAACTGACTAACTAACTAACCAACCAACTAACTAACTCCATGCAGCAGAGTCCTTCTTGAGAAGATAACAGGTCCTCAGAAATTCCGTGCATTTTATTGAACCTGAAGATTCATTACCGCATTCACAAGTGCCCGCCACCTGTCCCTATGCTGAGCCACAGCAACATCCCACGTCTTGAAGTTCCATTTTAATATTATCCTTCCATTTACACTTAAGTCTTCCCAGTGGTCTCTTTCCCTCAGGCCTCCCCACCAAAACCCCGTATGCGCCACTCCTATCTCCAGTACGTGCCACATGCCCCACCAATCTCATTCTTCTTGATTTGATCACCCGAGTAATATTTTGTGAGGAATACAGACCATGAAGCTCCTCGTTTTGTAGTCTTCTCCACTCCCCTGTTTCCTTGTCCCTTTTAGGCCCAAATACCTTCCATCAACGATTGTAACCAACATGAAACGAACGAACAAAGCGATTCTCCAGTCCCGGTTCCTAAACTGAGCAGTGACTGTGGCGACTGACTGGTTGATATTACTGCTTCATATGCTAGAAGACTGAGGTTGTAATCCCACCCCGGAGACAGGCTAACCTGAAATGAGGAGATACGTAATCTTCCTCAGCTCCTCGAGGCAAATATAACTAACTAACTAACTAACTAACTAACTAACTAACTAACTAACTAACTAACTAACTAACTAACTAACTAACTAACTAACTAACTAACTAACTCCATGGAGCAGAGGCCTTCTTGGGAAGCTAAGAGTTTCTCATCTAGTCAGGAAATTCCCCGCATTTTATGGAACCCGGAGGTTCATTACCGCATTAACAAGAGCCCGCCACCTGTCCCTATCCTGAGTCAGCTCAATCCAGTCCATGCCCACCCATCGCACTTCTTGAAGATCAATTTTAATATTATCCTCCCACCTACGCGTGGGTCTCCCAAGTGGTCGCCTTCCCTCAGGTCTCCCCACCAAAATCCTGTATGCATCTCTCTTTTCTCCCATACGTGCTACATGCCCCGCCCATCTGATTCTTCTCGATTTGATTACCCGAATAATATTTAGTGATGAGTACAGGTCATTAAGTTCCTCGTTATGTAGTCTTCTACACTCCCCTGTCGCCTCGTCCCTCTTAGGCCCAAATATCCTCCTCAGCACCCTATCCTCGAACACGAGGCAAATATTGGAAACGTAAACTACAACAGCCCAACACATCTTTCTTCCACATCACTTCCATTCCATCATTCACACTCGTTCTACCAACGGACACTACACAACCCTTCTTCGTATACCAGCGGTCCTATGAGGCCGGCTATCATCGCAGCTATTGTCCTCAGTTTCTCCCAACACATTCCGCTGCTTATTTTTACAACCCTTCCAGTTTATCCTCCGCTAATCATGGGTGCATAAATTTCTCAAAACCCCCAGGAACCACTTCAAAATTCTAGGCGCCAGACGGGTGACATGCAGCACGTTCCATACTGAGGACACACACATATACTATGCGCCACCATACAAAATTTCGTCGCCGTGGCGATCCGGCTCCCGTGATTTTTGAACCCCTACAATAATAGTCTTATAATTAGACCCCATGTGCATCACCTCAAGCATAAATATTCCGTTTGCCTTTTGGATGATTTTGAGTTATTGCGTCCCCAAAAATACGCTATGTTGTGCACTAATATTTAAAGAACAGGAATAACTTTCATGATGGAATAAAAGACGAAGAAATGTGTTCGTGTGTTTTAATGTGATTTAACTGAAAACCGTGTATAATGGATACGCAATATTTGTGCCTTAGAGTAAAGAGTATAAGTGTTCTTGTTGTTAAGGACATATATAAAAATAAAGTACATAAATATAAATATAAATATAAATATAAATATAAAGTACATAAATATAAATAAAAATAAAGTACATAAGTGTATCCTATGATGTAATACCATGCAGTCTTGTAGTAATTTAACCCTTTAAAGACGAAGCGTATCTGTTTTATATAAGGACTCAGTGCGTACCGCGCTGTAAACACTCTCCACTTCGGTTATAAAAACCAATCTCTTAATGTTTTATAAGGCAAAAGTTGCTGTTTGTTCTGATATCCGTACAAAACACATAAACGCAATGTGGGCACCACGTAGAATTTTTGAATGTTAAACCTGGTCTTATGTGAAGTTACCGCTAGGCTTGAAAAGGTTAAGGACGTTTCGAAGGAACCTACTGCCTCTACGTTCAAAGTAGAAGGCTGAGATACATGAACCTCTTTCACCCTCAGGATGGAGACAGTAAGTTCCTCTAACACGCCTATAATCTTCCCAGTAACCGCCCTGAGAACCTAAACTGTCACATTTTTATACAAACCTTCCTAACTCGGTCCCTCTTACTTTGAAACTTAACTCCTCTACTGTAAATGTCAATGTAATTTTTAATGTTCGATTCTCGGTCACGTCGTTACCAACAAAGCGTTCTGTGTGGGAAAACGGAAAAAGAAACCTTTTCGAAAACTATGAATACTGCGAAAACAGTCACTGCGATCGTGAATGTAACAGCTGCGTACAGTACCAAGGACCAGCATGATTCACGCTGCGGTTTGTTTGACAAGGTCATATCAATTGACGCTGCCTGGGATTTGCAATAAGTTGACAAGTGAGATCTGGCCTGTCATCTCCGGTTCTAACCCGATACTGTATTTCTCTCCACTCTGCAGTGAGCTTTACATTTCGTCCAACGGAAACAGGTTAGTTTCTCTCTGGAGAATCTTCCGACGTAACGGCTATTTTGCTAAGCTAGTGTTAATTAACCTTTTAAAGCCTAGCGGTAACTTTACGTACCACCTGGTTTAACATTAAAAAATTCTACGTGGTGCCCACATTGCATTTATGTGTTTTGTACGGATCTCAGAACAAACAGCAACTTTTGCCTTATAAAAAATTAAGAGACTGGTTTTTATAACCGAAGTGGAGAGTGTTTACAGCGCGGTACGCACTGAGTCCTTATATAAAACAGATACGCTTCGTCTTTAAAGGGTTAAAAGCAATGTCACTTGAATCATTAATTGACTAAGCATTTTTAGGAGCGTTCGCGAAATTTCTAAAATCGACTATTAGCTTCGACATGTCTGTCCGTCTGTCCGTCCTTTCGCATGCTACAACCCCGCTCTCACTGGACGGATTTTCATGAAATCCGATATTTGAGTATTTTTCGAAAATCTGTCGAGAAATTCAAGTTTCATTAACAACCTGACAAGAATAACGGGTACTTTACATGAAGATGTTTGTACATTTATGATATTTCGCTCATTTCTTCTTAGAATGAGAAATGTTTCGGACAAAACTTACAGAGAAAATCAAAACACACATTTTATGTTCAATAACTTTTTTTCCGACATTCGGGCCACTGAACAGGTTTTTATCCTTCCAGCACAGAGCACAGGCGGGCCCTGTCTTTATCCACGTTGCCCGTTAGGCATTTACATTTGGCACTTCCACCAACAGCGGCTAAAGGACTTTCCGCAGCATTTCGTACATCTGCATAATCACACCGAAGGCCGCGGTGGCGCAGTTGGTTGAGGCACTGCGCTACAAACCGGCAGGGCACGGGTTCGATTCCGAATTGTGTCAGTGGATTTTTTCATTGGCAAAATCCTGTCGGCGGCACTATGGCCCTGGGGTCGACTCAGCCTCTAACAGAAATGAGTACCAGGAATATCTCCTGGGGGTAAACGCGGCCGGTGCGTAAGGCTGACAACCTTACCACCTTCATGTGCCGACTGTCTAGAAATCTAGGAGCCTCGACCTCCTGGAACCTGAAGGGCCTATCCAGGCCTGTAATGGAACTGCTTTACCTTTACCTTTACCTTTAGCTTTTGCATCAGTATCAGGCCCTCAATGTGATCCAGCAGCCAGTACTGTTCGTAATCCGAATTTCGCGGACTGCCCCTGGCTACCTACACTAAAATAAAAGCAAACTATACACTAGGACGAACTAGCAACCCTACTCAACTTTTGCACAATCAGTGTCACGCAGGCGGGGTAGAGTTACACGCTATTTACACGCCAGTAAAACACGGCGTCCTTGTTTATGCATACAAGCACACACTCACACACAGTTATCTCAGATACCAATATCGGTAATCAATAGTCATGCGGCATTATCCGTGAATGCGGCTGACCTTTAGACCTCTCTAAAGACTAATATTAACCCGAATTAAGCCCTGTATATACAGGCTCAGGGCGTACAGCACAGTGAACGCATTTCGTCTCGGTTGCGAAAACCAGTGAGTTAACAATGCACAGCTAAATAATCGCTGTTTGTTCTGAGATCCATACAAAAGACATAAATACACTGTGCGGGCAGAACGTAGAATTACTGAATGTTAAATCTGGCGGTGCATAAACGGACCTTAAAGGACTAATTATCTCGATAAAACGTACAACTTACGTAAACAGTGTACGAGACACAAAATGTGTCTCGATTTGTTCTACAACTTGTGTTGGAAACTCTTTTAGGCGCATTCACAAAATGGCGAAAATCGACTATTTGCTTCGTCATATGTCTGTCCGTCTGTCGGCATGGAGCAACTCGGCTCCCAATGGACGGATTTTTATTAAATTTGATATTTGAATATTTTTCGAAAATATGTCGAGAAAGTTCAAGTTAGTTAAAATCTGACAAGAATAACGGGTACTTTACACGAAGACCTATGTACATTTGTGATAATATTTGGCTGAATTCTTCTCAGAATGAGAAATGTTTCACATAAAAGTTGTAGAGAAAATCAAAACACACATTTTATGTTCAGTAGCTTTTTCCCGAAAATCGTGCCATTTATGAAATAATGTGGAAACACATGGTACAGCCAGACAGGCCACAGATGACAATATAATACGGCGCACGCGCTTTGCATGCTGGATAACTAAGGCTACAGACACACACTCAGAATAGGTAATATTTATTGCTTTTGCACGGCAGCAGTAGGCACGCGAACGCGCCTCAATATTACATTAAACGTACATTGCGTGGCTTGTTTATTCTGACAAACGCATGTAGGTCTACAAGTAAAGTTGTCCGAAGGTTGCGACTGGAAGACAAGTGCCGTAAAATTATTCGATATCAAACCTCAGGAATGTCCGTTCAGCGGTTCATTAGTTGTACACGCTTACAGACAGACAGACAGACAGACAGACAGACAGACAGGCAGGCAGGCAGGCAGGCAGGCAGGCAAGACGCAACAAGGCCATTTCTGGCAACAATGAATTGTTACCACTGACCTAGCGTCAGTAGGGGACTCACTGCAAAACAAACATTTCCTTGCATTGCGTGCAAAGCAACGACTATTTTACGTTTAATTTCAGGTCAAAATAATAACATAATTAGCAGGCGGAAGAGAAACAGTGTAACGCAAGGAGAGGGATAATAAAAGCAACGAGGCTGAACGTGGCGTGCTGACTGCAAAAAGCAGGCGAGCCAATTCCGAGAAGGGCGAGCGAGCTAGCCAAGAGGTTACGAACTGACCTATATGATGCTGACGAAGCATCCAGCTGCATTATCTCTCTCAGAGACAGTTCACGTACTCGGCAGTTACTGCGAACGCAGCCTCCCGCGCTACGACGGCGTGCACCGAGTATAAATTAGCAAGAGAACTTCGGAATTCAACAAACCCTTCCAGACATAATTCATAAACCCCGTTTCCCATGAAAAGATTTCCCATACTCTATTATTATTATTATTATTATTATTATTATTATTAATCGCCTTTATGCAGGGTATTTATAAATAAATCCCTGAAACAAAGCATCTCTCTAAGGTACATACTGCTGCTGCTATTCTGTAATTACAATTTATGCTACATGTGACGCTACCTCCCACATTAAAAATTTGTGTTTCTACATTAGCACTTCCCGCAGTGTGTGTGCTGTGCCCAATATAGCTGTTTCTGCAGTTCCTTGATATCGCGCTTTCCCGGTACGCTGCTCAAGTATTTTCCGAAGGATTTTGAAATGGTTCCAGTTGCCCCTATTATTACTGGCGTCACCTTTGTTTTTACATTCCACATGCGCTGTATTTCTGTTATAAGGTCTTTATATTTTAGAATCTTCCCGGCTTCTTTCTTTATCACATTTCTGTCTCCTGGGATTGCTACGGCAATTAGCATACATGTTCCTTTTCCATTATCCCGGATTATGGTGTCTTGTTTATTGTTGGAGATGGTTCTGTCGGTTTGCACTTGTTGATTACATAATATGGTGACCTTACCCACTTGACTTGTTTCTATTGATTTTGGTACATCTCCACACCAGAGTTCACTGTCTGATCTTACCCCTAGTTCCCTACATATATTGAAGTACAGTTGAGCACACACTCTATCATATCGTTTGATGTAGTGTTCTTTTGCCAATATTGGGCACGCTGATACGTTGTGGTCTGCCGTCTCCTCAAATTTATTATTATTATTATTATTATTATTATTATTATTATTATTATTACATTCTTGTGAAGAAAGTACAGATTAAATACAAACTATGTCAAATCTGTCGCATCGTCCCTAATCTGAAACTGACTTACAGCCAGCACTTTGCACACCTGCAGGTACGCGGTGGCGCAGTTGCTTGAGGCACCGCGCTACAAGCCCGAAGTTTGCGGATTCGATTCCCGAAGGGGTTTTTGAGATTTCTCATTCACTTAATCCTTCCGGCGTGTAACAGGAGGAATATCTACTGGGGGTAAAGGCAGCCGGTGCGTAGGGGTGACCTTGCCACCTTTACGTGCCGATTGTCTAGAAATCCTGGGAGCCTCAACCTCCTGAAATTCTAAGGGCCTGTATAGGGCTAGTCTGCCTTTACCTTGTACTTCACATACCTACAGTGCGGGGGCACGATTACCAAGTTTCACACAACGCAGATCCAGTGGTTCAGTTACCGCCACACAATCGAAATTTTATTTCACGTACATTACTGCAAAAGTTCAAATTAACAGCACGGCAATATATAATAGAAGACAGTAATGAGTGTCAGACAAATGAATTTGGTACTTGGCACTTGAAAAAGCGTTAAATTGATAGAGAGATACAATATGAAGATGAACGTCCCCGAATTCGATAAACAGTTCCACGTCTATTGACATTCCCCATGTTTTATGATGCACCGCTTGCTGGGATAGGCGCAACTTGGAGGGGGGGGGGGCATTTGTCCCTCCATATTTTTTCAACCTAGGATTTTTTGGTTACTGAATTGAAGAACGGCAAATAAAAAAATAGAAAAAAGAAAATGAAAAACTTACGTTTTAGGGGAGCAGTTTTTCCCTGTTTCAAATTTGGCTCCTTTGTAAAATAAAGTTCCTAATACCCATGGTCAGTTTTGCCCCCCCCCCCCCCCGTCCCAGTGTTATTAGCCAAGTTACGTTTATGCTTATTGACTCAGATTGTTACCCAGTATTGTAATCTACAACAATTAAGCACGAAAGCACACAAAGTGCAGCCTGTCTCGATAAGGTAATAGATTTACAGATAGTCACGAATTTCGACACGTTTGGTAGAACCTAAATTTCATGACCGCGTCAACAACATTCCTTGACTAGTCACTCTCCTAAGCCAGATAAATCAAGTCTACACTCTCCCAGCTTACATCTTCATAAAAGAAACTTTTATTGATCCTAAGGATCTAGAACTCCACAAATTGTGTTCTGAAAATGTACCAGAAACTCCCTGACTTAACGCAATAATTATGTTGCGGAAGGTCCGGCGCAAATCTAATTTTGCACAAATCGAAACTGAAGTTAGATATGCATATTGAAGCAAGAACAGTTCAAATCCGAACTCCAACACACTGGAACCAGATCTGCCACAGCATGACCGCCCCGCCCCTGTGTTATCACCCAGCAGTATTCTTCCGCCACTTTCCCCTCATTGAGCTTCCACTCCAACAAGGAAAGACATCAACGCGTTTCAAAAATGTTATTTTCTTCAATTTATATTACATCTTTTAAAACTACATAATTGTAAAATTGCGTCAGTCGTTCGGTGTCTGCACACTGAGCGCTTTCATATGTCGTACACCCAGTCGGCACGGTTCCGGCCGCGCCACAGCGCTGACGGTCGAACCAGACTGCCTGGTGCCTGCTCCATCGAGACGCTGACTACGTTTCGCAGAGGCTACAAGAATAACTCGAGGCCATCGGCTATATGCGTGCGTCAAACAAAAATCAAACAAAAACGTCGACAAAACTGACTGCCAAAACTAAGAGCTGGCATTTCATTGCTTTTAATAAAACATCTCCATTCCTTACAGTCACTTCCGCATGTCACAACGTTAAATGCAAGCAACATCGGCATAAATTCTCAAGACGTATGTCTTTGTCTCTGTGTTTATTTATGTATTTTTTGTGGTAAAGGTCTCCGCAGCAGAAGCTATGGACGCACCGCAGCCTTGAGTCTTATTGTGCAACACTGTGATGAAGATGATTAATTTTTCCGTTTTTCCGAGTAATGTACCACCGGTGGAATGAAATTGACAGGGGAACACCGAAGTCCTTGGTAAAAACCTGTCCCACTGCAACTTTGTCCACCACAAATCCCACATGGGCTGACCTAGAATCGAAACTGGGCCTCCACGGTGAGAGGCCAGCGACTAACCGCCTGAGCCACGGCACGGCCTATTTATGGGCCACTTAGATACGGCGTCAGTGGTTCAATGAACAATGAATTGGACACAATGTGGAAGAAGGCAGTCATAAACTAATTTGTAGCTCCATCCTGGAATTTACGTGCAGGGACTAAAAAAAAACACGAAAATTCTGTCAGGACAGCGGGCGTCGCGGCAAAGATTCAGACCACATACCACCGGAATACACGTCAAATCGCTGGTGCTTGTGCGAACTCCCTTAGTGTTTGTCCCTGTGTTTGGCAAATACCGGAATAGCCGTACACAGCAGAACGTACAACATCCTGCTAGCATTAACCCTTTAAAGACGAAGCGTATCTGTTTTATATAAGGACTCAGTGCGTACCGCGCTGTAAACACTCTCCACTTCGGTTATAAAAACCAGTCTCTTAATGTTTTATAAGGCAAAAGTTGCTGTTTGTTCTGAGATCCGTACAAAACACATAAACGCAATGTGGGCACCACGTAGAATTTTTTAATGTTAAACCTGGCGGTACGTAAAGTTACCGCTAGGCTTTGAAAGGTTAAGGATGTTTGGGAATCTGGCCTACAAGGGAAAGATATAAAGAAAGTGATAACTAACTCCATGAAGCATAGTCTTTCTTGACAAGTTAATCATCCCTCAGCCAGTCCAGAAATGTTCAGCATTTTATGCAACACGAAGGTTCATTACCATATTCACAACAGGCCGCCACTTGTCGCTATCCCTGAGCCAGATCAATCCAGTCCACGCCCCCAATCCAATTTCCAGAAGATTAATTTTAATAATATCCTCCCATCTACGCCTAGGTCTTCCAAGTGGGTGTCAGGGACCCTGAACCATACAAACAACTCACATTCAAAGTTTTCAACCTCATGTCCATTTTCCATTGCTTGTGTCGTTCTAAAGGTTTTGTCCAGGTCCGAGGCTTTTTCCAACAATTCGTAACGGGTAAATTTTCTCGGCGAGAGATTGTTAGCCCCTAACCCAACCCTCGAGCTGGAGCACCTACCGTTATCGGCTGTCCGCGGCTGCTTATTCAGTGTATTCGTTTTCACAGCTACCCTACAAGGGCTCTGACTGGAGGAGCTTCATGATTTGTATATCTAACTGGAGGAGCTTCACGATTTGTGGATCCAACTGGATGAGCTTCATGATTTGTGGCTCCAACTGGAGAAGCTTCATGATTTGTGGCTCTAACTGGAGGAGCTTCACGATTTGTGGCTCCAACTGGAGAAGCTTCATGATTTGTGGCTCTAACTGGAAGAGCTTCATAATTTGTGGCTTTAACTGGATGAGCTTCATGATTTGTGGCTCCAACTGGACAAGCTTCATGATTTGTGGCTCTAACTGGAGGAGCTTCATGATTTGTGGCTCTAACTGGAGGAGCTTAATGATTTGTATTCCCCACAAAAGATTAAATGATCAAACCAAGGATAAGGACTACAGCACGCAGAGATGAGACATGCGTAAGAAATTTTATTTGAAAACACTGGAGGAAAGAGACAGGGCGTAGGTGTGAATAAAATTAAAATCACTTTTATAAAGATGGGTTTGAGAGGGTAAACTGGGGTCATCTGGCTCAGGATAGGGAGTACTTGCAGTTGCATGCTTAGTGTGGCAGACGGTAGCCGCTTCCTCAACACGCGGTGAACTAAAGAACTTGACGTCTAGAGGCAGAGGGGAAAGGCTGCCACCTGTCAGGACATTGACATCGCCTTTCTGCTCTACAGATGTCCAACATTAGTAGCTTATGCTGTAACACTGCACCTTTCAGTACCTTATCTACTCTGTCTGGAAGGCAGTACGAAGGAGAAAATTAAATCGACGAAGAGGCGACTGTCCTTCAACCTACACACAGTGAGTGGGCAAGCCCTAAATTTGACATTAATTTTAATAGGGTGTCACCAACAGTTGCTAGGCAATTTGCACAACAGCGATGAACGGGTTCAGTGATCATTGGGATTAAGTGGAAGAGTAGCGCCCATATCGCGCAAGCGCACTGTGCTTACCCTGTTGGGTCTGATTTGAAGTGCCTTGTCACATTAACGAACTGACGTCAAAGATAGAAACTACGACAAAAATAAAAAAAAAGTAAAGGACAAACGGAAAACATAGAAAGATAGAAAAAGAAATGTTACAAGTAGAGAAAGAAAACAGAAAAATATAAATTGGAAAGGAATCGCTCAGAATTAAACCAATAAAAACTTTTCTAAGGACTTCAATTTTTTTTTTTTTGAGTTTCGTCATGACATATATCTACAGATCATGATTATAATGAAAAAGTACATAATATATACTCATGTCCAAATATATTTATATGAAGAAGTGAAGGGGGATGAGATGGGTAGGAACTTGTAGCCAGGATGGGAATGAAATGTACAAAATTTTCAGTGGAAAAATCTGAACGAAAAAGACTTCTTAGAGGACCTAGGCTTAAACGGCAGGATAATATTAGAATTGATCTTAAAGACGAAAAGAGGGGGAGATAACAGGCTGGATTTATCTGGCTGAAAATGAAAACCAGTGGCGGGTTCTTGTAAACATGGTAATGAACCTTCCGAATGAAGACTCCAAGACTCAAGATCCTATGGATAAGTTTTTACCGAAACGTCGGTAACTTGTTACCAATCGACAGGGTGTCACATCCCACAAGACATGGATCTTTACCAACGTCGCCGCGAGAACCCTGAGTGTCGCAGCCAGGGACATGGCTTGATTAGCCGCACATTTGTTGGTTTCTGATGCAGCACTGTACTTCTGGAGTTAGTTACACCATACCACTGACTGTAACCTGCTCAAAGAAGGTCCCGTACCATGGAGACAATGCAGTTCAGTCCCCTCTCTCCGTGATTTGAGAAGCACGAGAGTAAGAAAGCGAATCAAATTTGTCCAATTATATAAGCAGCACAAAAAACATGAGAAATTTCGTCCATGAGAAAGCGAAATTTTTTTATGTTTGAATGTTCTCTACCCTCTGAACCACAGGCCACAGCGTCACATGAATTATCAAATGGAGTCGTCTTGAAAACGACTTTCACCTGCTAAAATTTCAAACCATTATTTTATAATAACACAGGACTCAACAAACCAACTGTTCCTCTCGTCCATCATAAGCGAAATACGAAGGCCGACAAATGCGAAAAATCTTTGAGTCAACTCGTCATAATTTGCTGCCACTATTTTTTCTATATTATCGACTCTGCACAGCGTCTATTAACCTTTTAAAGCCTAGCGGTAACTTTACATACGACCAGGTTTAATATTAAACAATTCTATGTCGTGCCCACATTGCGTTTATGTGTTTTGTACGGATCTCAGAACAAACAGCAACTTTTGCCTTATAAAACATTAAGAGACTGGTTTTTATAACCCAAGTGGAGCGTGTTTACAGCGCGGTACGCACTGAGTCCTTATATAAAACAGATACGCTTCGTCTTTAAAGGATTAAAACGCTCAGTGCTTTTGTCTGTCCTTACAAAAGAAACGCAGTTGCGTGAGGCACTGCGCTACAAGCCGGAAGGTCGCAGATTCGAATCCCGATGGGGTCAGTTGGATTTTTCATTGACTTAATCCTTCGGCCCGCACTATGGCCCTGGGGTCGGCACAACCTGTAACGGAAATGCGTACCAGGAAAATTTCCTGGGGGCGTAAAGGCGGCCGGCGAGTAGGGCTGACAACCGTACCACCGTCATGTGCCGATTGTCTTGAAATCTGGGATCCTCAACCTTCTGGAACCCTCACAGCCTGTCCAGGTGTGTACAGTGACTGCTTTACTTTTAACTTACAACTTAAAAGAGTGGGGTTTCGATACGGACTGTCTGTTCGACATGCTGTTTGTGATGTCGACAGGCTTGGATGGACTTGCAAAAAAACAAACGTGTTCTCCTACATGAAAGTCAATGTCTGTCATGCAAGCGAGAAGTAATTCCTTATTTAGACATACGGCAGATGGCCTTTATAACAGAGCATGTGTGTGATGTACGCCTAGTTGCAGTATATTACAAACAAGAAGGTGAACGGGCCACCGGTGCGTGAACGCGTGTAAAAAAATATAAGGGGAAAAGAAGAGGAGGGGGGGGCCATTGAATATGCATGAGTGACTTTACACGACACACAAAAGGGGAAGTAAAAGTATTCTGAAGTTGTTACCCTAGGGATCACAAACCCTACGCCAGCGAGCACCACCAAGCTCTCTCGCGCAGGCTTTGGGGTGCATGCAGACACAGAGGGGGACTACAGGTACAACACTGATTATTCCTAACCTCGGTTGTAGATGAGGGTGGGTGGTGAACGCCGCGCCCGGCCGCATTAGCCCGCGTATAGAACAGTGGTATCTGCTGCACAGGAGGTTGGGTGCGTCTCAGGGCCGGTCTGGACAGCTATGGAGAAGAAGAGATGTTACCCCACTGGGGTTCAAACCCCAAATCGTCTGGCCAGTAGCGAATCACTACAACGGCTACGCTATCCCGGATAGGCTTGGTATATTCGGAAGGATTTTAAATTGTTCATAATTCACTGGCGCTTTCCAGCTAAGCACAAAATATAGATTATTGCCGATTCTTACTTTGCTTTACTTAGTCCTTCCCTCTTCTACCTACTTGTTCACAGCAGGTGTCGAGGGTTTTTGTGATTCCATTTGACCACACTCAAGCACACATCACAGTCGGTAGGACTCCTCTGGACGAGGGATCGGCCCGTCGCAGAGACCTCTACCTGACAACACACAAACACTGTACAAAAAGCAAACATCCATGCCCCCGGTGGGATTCGAAACAACGACCCCAGCAAGCACTCGGCCGTAGACCTACGCCTTAGACCGCGCGGCCACTGGGATCTTATTGCCGATCTATGAACCGAATTTCTGTCAGATTTCAGGCTCTCACCGCGTTATTAAGAATTCGGTCTTTCGGGACGCAAACCCCAAGACTGGCACTGACATTTTCACGTTTGTCGTTACCCACCTACCAAACTACACGGCATTACGTCCCAAATCGCACTTTTAAGTCTGCAAATATTGAACCTCACTCTGGTTCTCAGACAAATCAAGCAACGTTTGCTTCACTACTTATACCAGACGAAAAAATGCTTGGATATCACCGAGTTGCTGTGGTCATGTGCAGTTTGTTTTACTGTAGTAATGTACACCAAGAGATATGGCTTATAATGCAGGTGCACCTGAACCTATGGGTAAATATGATCCTATATTGTTATGGTAAAGACACTGTAATTAAGATAGCCCCCCCCCCCCAAATATTGCAATTTCCAGGCGCTTTCGCAAAATTGCGAAAAGCGACTATTGGCTTCGTCATGTCCGTCTTTTTGTCTGCATGGAACTCGACTCCCACTAGACGGATTTTCATGAAATTTGATATTTGAGTGTTTTTCGAAAATCTGTCGAGAAAATTCAAGTTTCATTAAAATCTGACAAGAATGACTGGCACTTTACATAGAGACCTATGTACATTTATGGTAATATCTCGCTGAATTCTTCTTAGAATGAGAAATGCTCCAGACAAAAGTTGTAGAGAAAATCAAAACACACATTTTATGTTCCACAACTCTTTTTTTTTTTCGAAAATATTTCCGTCTATCAGATAATGTGGAAAAACATGGTAAAGCCAGACAGGCCACAGATGACAATATAATACGGCGCATGCGCTTTGCGTGCTGGCTTACTAAGGCTATAGACACACACTCAGAATATGCAATACTTATTGCTTTTCCCAGCAACAATGGTTACGCGAACGCCCCTCGGTGTTAGATTATACGTACATTGCCATTCTTGTTCCAACACCAGGTCACTTTATCAGCATTGGTTATTCTTTGTTCGCCCCAGTGACACTCCTCATCACGTCCAATTACAAGGTCGAGCTTGCCTTGCTCTGTAAAATCTTTTGTATATTAAGTTGACACATTTAACTTTTCTTCACTATTTGGCGATCGCCCTTCGGACCTGCCGGACCCTCTCGTTAAGTTTAATTTCAGCAGCTGTACCTGTAATTACACCTTTTGCTTTCATTGCCTAGCATTACCTCCCACCTGCAAATGTCCGTGAACGTTCATATGGCAAATAAATCGCATTCCTGCCAGATGACGTCACACATTCCAAACTGGTGGGAATGTCCACCGAGAGTTTTTACACTTGTATACCGTAAGAGTGACGTAGCGGGAATTGCTGCGGGGATTTCCCCTCACTGTGCACACAGGCTGATCACTTGTTTTACTTATTCGTAGTTTATTTAAGGCTAATTCACTTATACAGGACTGTGTCGATCCGTGGCCTTCATGAAAGTCCGCGTGGTAGCCGGAAAAAAAAAATTCGAAATGCTAATTCACATGGATCCTCTGCTTTGACGTCTGTTTTATTTCTGACTAATAAGCATCCTGCAAACAACAATCTTGAAAGTTCGCGCGGTAGCCGGAAGAAGCCTAACCTTATGAGAACGCCATGGCGGTCTATAGGCAGCCCGCACGCCGATAATAGGCCGCCGTATTTCATGTCACACGTACAGTGCACTGTAACGCGCTGTGGCCTTCATAAATAACCTTCAATGAGGTCTATGACGCCACCGTTTCGATACGGTCTTAGGCCAGTCCCCTAGGCGTGAATTAGCCTTTGATGATACTGTCAACAGCTAAAAATACAGGCCGTTTGCTTTCGCCAGGGTATCCGTGTCGTTCTTCTACATATCTTATACTAAAGGTACCCCTAGATGGTCAATAATATTGCGCAATAATTAATACTGCACAATATCATTGACCGTCTAGTTGTAATATTGAAGGCTTGCATAATATACCGAACAGTCTGTGGACAGCATTGCGCAGTATTCATTCAGTCACCGTCTGTCTGCCGAACAGTAAACGTGTCTCCAGCACAATAAATAATTCCAGTTGACTGAGATATAACTCTTATGAATTTTTCTTCAAAATTATTTCCAGTGGCCAAATAGCGTGTCGTAATTGATAAATGCTGAATGTAAGTGACTGATTCTCGCATGTTAGTATTTATTTAGCAATTTTAGGGGTAACAGTTTTGAGTATCGTATCATACGCTGGACCGTCGAATAGCAAAAAAGAAAAAAATATATATATTTTAGTCATTTTACTCAGTCAACATTAACCCTTTAAAGACGAAACGTGTCTTATTTTATATAAGGACTCAGCGCGTACCGCGCAGTAAACACATTCTGCCTCAGTTATAAAAACCAATCTGTTAATGTTGCCTAAGCCAAAAGTCACCGTTTGTTCTGACAGCCATACAAAACACGTAAACTCAACGCGAGAAACACTTAGAATTGTTGAATGTTAAACCTGGTGGCAAGTAAAATAACCGCTAGGCTTTAAAAGGTTAAATCTGTCATGAGGTTTTCGTGTGTGTATTGTGGTCTTCGTCTGTACCACTCTTTGATTCAGGGGCGATTGTTTCCCTTTTTTTAAAACACACGGCTAAACCAATGGTCACATCAGCAGCGTCTGTATCACTCAACATATTTACTCGTTGTAACCTACAAGCGACATGAAATATCACACAATAATACTGAGTCGCCTAGGGAGAAACATATTGCGCAATATTACTTCAAGGCAACAATATTGGTCGATAATATTGACCGTCTAGGGGCCGCTTAGCTGTTACAGCGCAGTTTGCTATTCTGCCCTGATGATAGAAGCAGCACATTCCTCCGAAATGTTGGTAAATTTCTACCATACCCCACGGTGTCACATCCCAGATGACAACATGTTTAGTACAATATTCCTTTGTAACACATAAATTACGTAATATTTTTACTTAGTGGACAGGTAGTTTTCATAACGGCGAAAAAAAACCCATTCTGGGAAGTATCAATGTCCGGATGAGCCCACGTCGCCACCAGACCGAGTGGCTACAGAGTGAGGGAGGCTAGGGCAACGTGACCAGCATGTCAGAAGACAACTGGAGGCTATGCTGTGCTACTTGGCTGACCATGAGTGAACACAATGCCCCCGTAAAGAGAAATCCATCGAAGATGCCACGCATCAACCTTGATACAGTGCATGTAATGACAGCTGCACCAAAGGCATCAAATTCTTCGCCAAGGAACGTCATGGTACCTATCATGATCCTTGCATCAGATCTACAAAAACTTTCTTATAAAGTGAAACTTGTCTAACCGGAAACTGGACTGAATGTAAATCCGCCTTTATCGAAGAAATCTCCTAAGAGTAGAAAAGGAAAGTAACTTTAAAGTAATTTATAATATCTGACCGCGGTGTTTCAGGTTTGATTCCAGGCCACTCCATGTGGAATTTGTCGGTACAGTGCACTGAGACAAGGGTCACTAACATTCCACCATTGCTCCATACTCATTCACTTGTCTGTCACCCACATTATATAACTTTAGCAGCTATAAGCCTAGTTAAATAACGCGTTTAAAGATAATTTCAAATAAAAGTGAAGGGTATAATATGAAATTGGAAAGGAAACATGAGAGTGTAACTTAAAGTATTCAAAAGCTGGGATCTCTCAGTCGGTATAATGACTAGGCTGCGGGTTCGACAGCCAATAAAGCGTGTGTCAGTTCTCCACAGCGTTCAGATCGGCGATGTCTCCCAGCCAGTCCCCTAATCAATCGGTAGCGCATGCTGTTTCCCCAGAAGGGTAAAGTGGCTGAGGCGTAAACCTGGTCTCTCACCTCCATCTAGTGCCGAGAATTAGTGGAGCTATACTTCTGCTCTACCATACGCATTTAGGGCGTGCACAGGGGCAAATTTATTTTACCTTTTATTGAAAATATTCTCCTTGTATATTGCTGGTTTGTGTTCAGATAAATTTGTTTCTCTTGGACCGCGCCATGGTCCACGTGGTTAGCCGCAGGCCTGCCACTGCGGAGGCCCGGGTTCTATCCCGGGTCAGTCCATGTGGGATTTGTGGTAGACGAAGTGGCACTGGGACAGGTTTTTCCCCCAGTACTTCGGTTTTCCCCTGTCAATTCCATTCCACCGGTGCTCCACTACTTGGAAAAGGATAAAAAATCATCATCATCATCATCTTCATCACAGGGTTGCACAAGTAGCCTTAAGGCTGCGGTGCGTCCGCAGGGTCTGCTGCGGAGCCCTACTCCACAAAAAAAAAAGTTTGTCTTGGAGTTGCAGAAGTGAACCTGTAATAAGCAACCAGGACGTGCCAGACTGGCATTAACCTTTTAACGCCTAGCGATAACTTTACATACCGCCAGGTTTAACATTAAAAAATTCTACGTGGTGCCCACATTGCGTTTATGTGTTTTGTACGGATCTCAGAACAAACAGCAACTTTTGCCTTATAAAACATTAAGAGATTGGTTTTTACAACCGAAGTGGAGAGTGTTTACAGCGCGGTACGCACTGAGTCCTTATATAAAACAGATACGCTTCGCCTTTAAAGGGTTAATCAAGAGATCACCTAGACATGTACATATTTTTATCCACACGAGTCTCTCTGTGGGATTTTCACTGCCTACTTTTCAACAGCAATTTATACGTAATACTGAAATGTCACGAACGATTAGGTTTAATTGAGGTATGGCGGCAGATGTATCTTTCATTGCCTTGAAACATCCAAATGAAACTGACCAAGACATCCAACCGACATACGTCGTACGTAACACGGAAATACAGTCACAGACATTTCCTAGTACACCGTCTTCACCTTATAATGTGAAGTTTCTTGGACACGATATTTTTAGGGACGTACAACACTAAACACAAGCGTGATTCAAAACAAGTAGCAGACACTGGAAAGGTTTCAAGAAAGGAGTTTTAAAGATAAAGCGAGGTGCCTGACACCGACAGCTTTGTAGAGTTCCGGGCTGCTTCACATAGCTAACAGCGTTACAAACATCGCAATTACTTGCGAGTAGGTCTACGTCGGAGTTTTTCTTAGAATAAAGTGTAAATCACCTTCGTAATTAAGAATTCTCAGTACAGGGAAATCGTCTGAGGGTTCCTGCATGTCAGCGATTCTCTTGCTTCGGGTGTTTCGGCTCAGGCGGATTAACCCTTTAAAGACGAAACGTATCTGTTTTATATAAGGACTCAGGGCGTACCGCGCTGTAAACACTCTCCACTTCGGTTATAAAAACCAATCTCTTAATGTTTTATACGGCAAAAGTTGCTGTTTGTTCTGAGATCCGTACAAAACACATAAACGCAATGTTGGCACCACGTAGAATTTTTTAATGTTAAACCTGGTGGTACGTAAAGTTACCGCTAGGCTTTAAAAGGTTAAGGCTCCAGATGATTACGCTGTGGAAGATTCAGGCTTTCAGAGTTCTCACGTGAAGTAGACTGGTAAAAGCCTACCGGCGTTTGGAAGAATCGTACTGCCTTCATCTCGTATCGCTGGGTTCTGAATATCCTTCGAAATGTCGGTAAACACTTACCTAGCACCCAGGTATCATATTTCAGCATAGTTGAAGCATCAGCGACACCACTGTGAGAACCTCAGATCTCGGACTGCACAGTACTTGTGCTAGAAAATTTTAAGAAGCGATTCAATTTAGTCTCGTGGCCCTCTGAATTATGACAATGTTGCTGTTTGGCAGTTAGGGTCCTCCTTTATTTGATATTTGTAATGATATTTGCTGACAAGTTGAAATTATGAAGTTGCACATTTTGCGGTTTTATGTGGACTTAACAGTGGTTCCTCCTCCTTCATTCTCTCCGCTCACTGATTAAGAAGTTCGTACCAGTCAGTCTATTTTCTATTTAGAAGATACTCACGTACGCGTAAAATTAACATACGTACTTAGAAAATAATCCTTACATACATAACGTCTACAAAAGAATCGCATTAATTCAACTTCATACTTTTTTGTTTAATTTCTGAGAAAAAGAAGTAGACTGAGAAGTGACTGGATGAAAATTTCTGCAGAAGAAGCATAAGATGTGACTGTAATTTTGCCTTAAGTTATTCTATATTCCATGCAGTAATAAAATTAATAAAAATGTTTCTGATTCTTGTTAGATATTCTTTACATTATTAGAAGAGGCCCGGAATACGTTGCGGGCCAGCCGGGCAACTGCCCGGGGCGCCAACCTATAGGGGACGCTAAGACGTCTCTGGAATAATCGGAAATACGGTGCTAGTATAATGAGGTTTACCATACGCGGAAGCATTTCTCCGAAAATTATCCGCAATCTGGGCGCAGGCCCTAAAATAATGAACGCCAGGACTGTCCTAAGCCGAAAAAGGTTTAAAGAATATTGGATTTAAGGGTCACCAAACTATCAGCCAGTGAGGGGTGCCAAATTATCAGCCTGCTGGCAGCGCCCACATGTCTGGGGCTGGCCCTGTTTACAGTAGCCGTGTTTGTGTTCCTGTGCAGTACGTCACAGCGACAAACACGAAGCAATACGAAAATACACGTTTATTAGTAATCAGCAATTTGTGGTCTTGAAAGCTGGCAGCGGCCGATCCCTCGTCCAGAGGAGTCCTACCGACTGTGGTGTGTGTCTGAGTGTGATCAAGTGAAAATAAAAAATAACCTCGACACCTACTGTGAGTAGGTAGAAGACGTAAGGACTACGAATGAACGAACGAACGAACGAACGAACGAACGAACGAACGAACGAACGAACGAAAGCTGGCAGCGTTAGCTGCTCAGAATTATGTCCGCTTAATTTATTAGACAGAAATGAAGAAATGGATATGAGATTGGAACGCTAGGTTCATGCTGTGTTAATTGGGTTCCTAGGAGTGTTGAGACAATGGAAGATCATATAAATAGGGGCAGAAACTACGTTTTAGAAACAGGTAGACGCACTAGATCACTAGAAAAGCACTGGGGAATGATTTATATTTCATGTTTATTTGTTGAGTCAAACTATAAAGAATACTACGTCCACTGACACCGGATTGGGAAATCAGCAAAATATATGGCTACTGTACAGGAAATTACTGCAAAACACTTAGTAATTTGTTTCTACATGATTGTCGTTGTTAGGAATGACAGTTAAGACGTTATACGAAACCGAGAACAGTTTCTTTACGCAGTGCGCTGCAGATAAATTCTAGCCGCCACCTACCTACCTACATAACTAACTAATTATCCATCCGTCTGTCCGTCCATCCGTCCATCCGTCTACCTACCTATCTACCTACCTACCTGTCTGTCTGTCTATCTGTCTGTCAGTCAGTCAGTCAGTCAGAGTTTCAAGTCTTTCATGCAAACGTGTTTGAATGCCTGGCAATTTAGCCGAAAATCATAAGAGAATTGCAATTCTCAAGGCCGTGTGCAGCTAACCAGGGTATTTTGGGATGTGACGCCGTTTCGTCGGTAAATACGTTTCGGAAATGCCTACTGCCTTCGTCTTCCGCATATACAGGCAGCAGGTTCTCCCGAAAAGCTCGTTTCTGTCTTCCGTGCTACACGAATTCATATGCACCAGCGCTATAACATCATTATATTTTTAAGTTCTACCGTCGAACGTTGGTCAGCCCTGTTCTTCTGGCTGCACGCCCACAACTTTCACTTCTGACCCGCAGAACCTACCAGCTCTACACGACCAATAAAACAATGACGAAACAAAGAGAGCACCGATGCACCTCCACTTGGTTTGGCTGCCACAGTTTTCGATTCCCGGAACGCAGTACATCGCTACGTGTTTGAGAAGGTTCACGCTGATTTCCTGGGCATTTACACTGTTACAGTTGGCACACATTATGGTCTCGATTTCGTCGAAAAGTAAGTTTATTTTGGCAGTAGGAAGTAAAACGTAAAATGACTTCACACCTGTGTAAGAAATTACCGAATATGTTTTACGTTTATAAATACATGACTTTAACGCAGAGCTCTGACTCTGCCTTGTGCGCACTAGCATAAAAAACGCACAGTGGGCAAGACATGTCTGCGCGCTCGTTAAATTCTCTCTTTTCGTTTCCCAAACGAATAGAAAAAAAATTTGATAATTTGGGATCTGCGCTCTTCTGGGATATTATACAGCAATGAGTGGTAGATTTGTACCGAGGTTTCGGGACAACCTATCGGTTCTTGACTCTTGAATATGGGACCGATTTGTTGTCCCGAAACGTCGGTAAAGGATTACCACTCAACGCCGCGGGAAGCCTGAAATCACGCATTGATAATTCGTGGTTAAGGTTGAACGGCGGTAAGAAAAATTCCATTTTGTATCTGACATTGAGGCCGTCACAGTGGTGAGTGTGGATATTAACCTTTTAAAGCCTAGCGGTAACTTTACATACCACCAGGTTTAACATTAAAAAATTCTACGTGGTGCCCACATTGCGTTTATGTGTTTTGTGCGGATCTCAGAACAAACAGCAACTTTTGCCTTATAAAACATTAAGAGACTGGTTTTTATAACCGAAGTGGAGAGTGTTTACAGCGCGGTACGCGCTGTGTCTTTATATAAAACAGATACGCTTCATCTTTAAAGGATTAAGGCCTTCTGACATATGTCCCCATGCTGGTTGCAAACAGGGAACTACATTTCGCAGCAAATGCTGCCTCCATTTTCACAGAATACCCTGAAGATGCAAAAAGCAGGTTGTTCCCAAACTGCCTACCAAACTATCCGGAGTCAAGCTCCATAAGAGCGTAATCTTCAAATTTTATTTGCATTCATGTCAGTCAAATCTAACCTTATTCTTACCGAAAGCTGAAACTGCACTATAGACTTCACAGTCAACAGCTCACTGTACAAACACTGCGTCCCTTTTATCGCGTCCCCGGGCACGGCAGCTTTATCGAACAGAAAGCTTGCATCTGCCGGGACAGCTATGGCACCGTGGGACACAATAAAAGGGACAACCTTTTATTTCAGAATATAATGACGAAGTGAATATTTAACGAAATATAGAACATCTCTTTATTTAAGATGCTATCAGTGTAAGATTACATAGGCTCGAATGACTGTACGATGGTAATGAATTGGCACGGACAAGGAAGGAAGCGGCCGTTGTCTAATCTGAGGTACTGTTTTAGTATTTACGTGGAAAGCGTAAGGAAAACTGTAAAAAACTTTAGTCCAAGTAGTCCGTGTTACATCCGACAATTAAGCCGGACACTTGCCAATACAAGTCAAACGCCTTGTCGTTTGAGCCAGCTTTCTGTGTCTTCGTAATTTAACAAGTCATAAACAAATAATAAAATAAATAAACTTTACACTTCTCAATTTAGTAGCTACATCACTACTTCGAAACGTTAAACTCGAGTGTCAAAAAAACTGCAGTATTTCTGTTGTTCCAAGCAAATCATTCACAAGTCAGTGCACTCTGTTATCGCGCCCGGCATACGAGTATGTACAGTAGTGACCACACTGTCTGCCAGCTTGGCGCTCGGACTTTCTAAAACATTTCACAGAGCTGCAATCGGCACGGCATGGCCGCTGCTGGGCTCAGGGCGGCGACACCAGGCGGCCTTATAACTTTACCACAAACACTTAACTCTGCTAGGAGTCTATTCCTAATTTTGGTCACTGCGGGCGTTTGGGAACCGGATAGAAAACGCTTGGTGCTGTGTGCGAAGTATTTGCCCTCCTACCGGATTGCCTCTTCACTCCTGAGCCCAAAAGTAACAACTAATCTGGTTGCTACCATCCACTGTCACTGACAATTGTCCAAATTTCATATGTTCTTTGAATATTATATTTGGATGTTAATTTTTCCCTTATTGATCACAACCAAGTCACCATAGCGGTTGGCTACGGGCTCAATTTCTGGCAGAGTAAAGGGACGTTTCTGTTTACCGGCTTTGAGCCTCAACTACCCTCTTACCCAATAAATGCAGAGGCACATCCCGTGGGTATAAAGAGACGAGAGTGAAGCGGACGGATCGTCTCCAGCTAGTGCCTAGGTTACGAATGCATAGAGTTATTTCTTCATTCCTCCATACATCTTAATCAATCATAAGGACAACAAGGAAACAGAGAAGCAAGAACGGGCAGAATCCATAACAAGAGAACAGTTGCAAGGGAAAGACGAAGAAATTAATGCAATTTAATTATCTGCACAGGTCAGGGGATGTGCGATGC
This sequence comes from Coptotermes formosanus, assembly GCA_013340265.1. Lineage (NCBI taxonomy): Eukaryota > Metazoa > Arthropoda > Insecta > Blattodea > Rhinotermitidae > Coptotermes > Coptotermes formosanus. Next base: position 230,670 of record BLKM01011461.1, on the reverse strand, counting down.
GTTCAGTACATTTATATGTTTATAACACACAAAGTAGACGAAACAGATCAGTCGGTAGAGTGGCTGGACTACAGGTTGAACGACCAAGCAATGAGGGTTTGACAGACGGCAGGGGCCAAATATTTGTCTTCTCCGTAGAGTCCAGACCTGATCTGGGGTTCAAACAGCCTCTTATCCAATGGGTACCGACGGCCTATTCCCCGGGGGTAAAGCGGCCGAAGTGTGAAGCTCACCTTCAACCAGTACCAAGGTTGAGAATGTGCAAAGATGTGCATCAGTGGTTCCCAACTTGTGGGCCGCGGACCCTCAAGGGGGTGATGCAGTCAAAACTGTTCTGAGATTTTAACAGCTTCTGTTATTAGGAATGCTGTCAATTAGCGAAACCTAGAAGTACAGCTATTGGCATGTTGGGGCTTGCGAACTGTTTGTCGGCTAAGAAAGGGTATTCATACTTGCAAAGTTAGGAACCGCAGCCTTAACAGCTAGCAGCTTCACCTGCCGTTTGTATCAGACAGACGCACTGAGGAAGGCTATAGGTTAGCACGCTTCTGCCAGTGCAGGAAATATCCCAGCTGGTTTGCTTCAAACCTCCGTAATTAGATCTTGAAAGAGGTCAGTTGAACCAAACCACAAGGAGGTCATGTGTTCCACAGCACAGCAAGGACTCTTTGTTCGTATTCGCGAGAGTTATCAAGAAGGAACTTTAAACTCCTGCAAGGCATAATTACATCGGTGCAGGAACTATGGTTATTATGTAACGTTCCTTCAATACATTCATAACACAAGTTTCTCTGTAGACGTGTTATACGCATCACATTATTAACACAAGTTTGTCTGTAGACGTGTTATACGCATCACATTAATAACACAAGTTTGTCTGTAGACGTGTTATACGCATTACATTAGCAACACAAGTTTCTCTGTAGACGTGTTATACGCATCACATTAATAACACAAGTTTGTCTGTAGACGTGTTATATGCATCACATAGCAACACAAGTTTCTCTGTAGACGTGTTTTACGCATCACATTAGCAACACAAGTTTCTCTGTAGACGTGTTATACGCATCACATTAGCAATACAAGTTTCCCTGTAGACGTGTTATACGCATCACATTAGCAACACAAGTTTCTCTGTAGACGTGTTATACGCATCACATTATTAACACAAGTTTCTCTGCAGACGTCTTATACGCATCACATTAGTAACACAAGTTTCTCTGTAGAGTGTTATACGCATCAATTCTTAACACAAGTTTCCATGCAGATGTGTTATACGCATCATAGAACGAACAAAAGTTTTTTTCTCTAGACGTGTTATACGCATTTGCGGTACTTCTAGGAACTCTGCAGCGAGTACATTTACGTTATTCTTCAGTTCTCATTACGCTAAATGCATGTTCTCGGAAATGGCAAAATGGACTCGAGCCAGCGCGTTTAAGAACGGTTTGTGCCAGGGATGCGCAAAGTTTTCATTGTCAGCCTGCACTGACAAGTACCTCAGCGCCAGCAAAGTTCAGCTACCTTGCCAAGCGATTTAAATTATCATTCCTTATTATTTATCCAAATTCTTGACATATTAATCAAGTAATTATAATAATGATATGGACGTTAATTTAAATAGTTCATCCACATGTAAGAATGAGTAATGCATAACAGGTTGCTTTTTTTTTCTGCAATATTTTCCTATCATTGTACGGGGGGAAGCTAATATTGCTAGTAGAGTTGATGTTACAAAAGAAAGAGCAAGAAAGGGAGTGAAATGCATTCAACTGCTTTAGGACTTGGGTCAACAGCAGATTCCTTTGAAGGCCGTAATGGAATTTCGGTTTTTTTATTAACTGGGAGACTAATAGCTTGTAAAAACGGACTCTGCCCCAAGGAGTTAGTTAGTTACAGCATTTTAATGGCTAATTAAATAATTGTAATAATTTTTAGTAAGCGAATATGATTAGCCCATCCCAGTGGCGGCGCGGTCTAAGGCGTAGGTCTGCGGCTGAGCGCTGGCTGGGATCGTGAGTTCGAATCCCACCGGAGGCATGGATGTTTGTTTCTTGTGAGTGTTTGTGTTGTCAGGTAGTGGTCTCTGCGACGGACCGATCCCTCGTCCAGAGGAGTCCTACCGACTGCGGCGTGTGTCAAAGTGTGATCTAGTGCAAATAAACAACCTCGACACCTGCTGTGAGTAGGCAGAAGAGGGAAGGACTACGAATATGATTAATGGGAAGTTATGGTTAATAAATAATATCTGTACGTTAAACAAAAATTATTCAAGGATGATTTTTTAGTGAAGCTGACACTTTGGTTAAGGCTCACAATTGTCATTACTCTTCTATGAATTTTAAGCCAAATAATAGTATTTGGTAAATAAATATCTTATTTCAAAGTGTTAAAACATTTCCACAGAATTCTATTCGCTGCCAATCGATATTGAACAAAGACACACTGGCTCAACTCTCCATACCTCTTTCACTTGATTCCTCTTTTTCATCTTGTCACGTATCAGCGGTCTATTCTTTGCCGTTTTATATTGGATCTACCGTGGACAAAGCTGTGCTGACGAAAACATCCTCGTCCTTTCTTCGCCAGTCCTCCAATTTTATTTTTCCTCTTTCAGTGGCAGACGTAGAGCTTTAACTTGGCCTTCCAGGGTCCCACTCTTTGTCGATCATGCCCCAGCCAGCACTGTTATTGAGAAGATGGAAGAGAACCCTTGCCGAAGGGGGCGACAAATGGTTCCAGTACAGAACGCGGTACACGCCAGTGTGGGTTTCAAAAGAGGAAAACCAAAAAGTAATTCAAACAAAAATTCTCTTAAAATGGATCACAGATAATGCAGTTGGCACAGCGCTTAGGATGCGGACTGGACGACTTAGGACTCGTGGTTCGATTCCCTGTAGGGTCAAGAGATTATACATGTCTTCCCTGAAGCAACCAGACCGACTCTGGGATCCGCCCAGCTTCCTATTCATTGGGTAACGTGGGTGTTTCTCTGGGGGTACTAGTGGTGAAGGGCCCCGCAGCAGAAGCTACGGCTTCTTGTGCAACCCTGTGATGAAGATGACGATGATGATGATTATTTTTTGTCCTTTTCCTAGTAATGGAGCACCGCTGGAATGAAACTGACAGGGGAAGACCGAAGTACTCGGGGAAAAACCTGTCCCAGTGTCACTTTGTCCACCACAAATCCCACATGGACTGACCCGGGATCGAACCCGGGCCTCCGCAGTGGGAAGCCGGCGGCTAACCGCCTGAGCCATGGCACGGCCTATCACGGAAGATTAATATCTTATGGGACATGACACTGTGTATTCTGGGAACTATATTACACTTCCATTACAAAGACCAACCCCTTAACACTACTAACGAAATAACTGATGTTTATAATGTAAATCTTACGTAACGCATAAATAAACTCTGTGGAAAAAAAATTCAGTTTTTTAAATGTTAAAGATGGGGGGTGGTAAAGATAATACGCATCGTACTGTAAAATGTTAAACTGAAACGAACAGAACCAATTTTTCTTCACGGATGAAAGGGCAGATGTAATGCAATAGAACCAGCTTCAGGCAAAAGGAATATATTTTCCCAAGCTCGTCTTATTTCCCGAACAGAATTGCAGGTCAAAGAAAAACAATGTCCATTCTTACAGCGGTATCTGGCATTTACTTTGCAGTGTTAGAATTCTTTCAAGTTTTGAACCCTTTCGTACTTGAAATAGCCTGCGAGAGAGGACCTCGCAAAGTTCAACATTTCCTGCGAGCGTCAGAAAGGCGAAGAACTGAAATGTTTGGACAGGGAAGAAAGTTTGAGAGTGGAACAAAGAGAAGTGAATTTCTTTTAAAAGATTACGTAGGAAGGACAAGAATAAAATTAGAGAAAGCTACGAAATAACACTGAGATTAGGGAGCATGAGGCAGATGGATTATATATATATATATATATGTATAAAGAAAAGCAATGCGGAACTATGAAGGAAAATAGGAAAGGAATTAGGTAGAAAACAAATAACACGGTACAGGCAGCACAAACACAGCATAAAAGAAAATTATATCTATAAAGGAAAGAAAATTAATAAACTGCTAATAAAGTAAAAGAAGAAACAGAAGTGGGGTAAGGGTGCAGCGATAGCTCAGTCGGTAAAGTGACCAGGCTATGGGTTGGATGTCCGAAGGCTCATGTTTCGATTCCTGGCAGGGGTAGTATATGTCTTCTCCAAAGCCCCCAGACAGGCTCTGGAGCCCACGTTGTCTCTTAATCAACGCGTACTGGCGGTAAAGCGGCCGGATCGTGAACCTGACCATTCGCCTTATCCAATTCCGAGGTTAGGAACGAGCTGAAGTACCTCCACGCCCCCACATGCCTTCACGGAGTGCACAGAGACAAGTTTACAATAACGTGAAGAGTTCTAAAGTTTTCTCACGCTGGTATATTGACAAAATATTACTGGATTTCTGAATCTTGCCCACCATCCATTTTCCGAAAGGAATACAGTGTTTAGAAAACTGAACCTCTTTCTGTAATTGATAAAATGGTGGGGAAACACCTACTGAATTAGGTGCGACAGAAGAGCTGCACTGGAAACCCTACGTCAGTTAACCAAATCCCAGTACCGACGAGAGGGTGGGGAGAGCCTGTAAAAATTACCGGGGCCGGTGGTCCGGGGCCCAACTGCGTTGCATATGTTATCGTCTTGCTCGATGGTATCGTTATTTGTCGATTGTACAAATTAACCGTTTCAAGACGAAACGTATCTGTTTTATATAAGGACTCAGTGCGTACCGCGCTGTAAACACTCTCCACTTCGGTTATAAAAACCAGTCTCTTAATGTTTTATAAGGCAAAAGCTGCTGTTTGTTCTGAGATCCGTACAAAACACATAAACACAATGTGGGCACCACGTAGAATTTTTAATGTTAAACCTGGTGGTATGTAAAGTTACCGCTAGGCTTTAAAAGGTTAACCCTTTCCGACCAAGCACCATTCACTCTGCAACTGACAGTGTTTCCGATTTCGTGTAAAGATCTTTAGCTGGTCCGACCTTAGTCGGGAGGCGCCCGAAAAAATTTTTTCATCCGCACTCGAACCCACTCTCGGCGGCCCTGCCAAATCTATATAAACATGTGGGGTGAAATATAATTACAAAAAGACAAGAAGACATAAATGTAACTTTAGGTCACACGACCCCGATATGTACATACTTTCACCTACATGAGACTGTTGGATTTTCAACGAACCTTTTCCGCCAGTATAATATAGTATATTATTGGAAGCACAAAGTTAAGCCAAGTAAAAGTTTTTTTTTCCACACCCCCTGGCGTAACAGCCCCTAGTGGGCCGGCGCATTCTTATTATCGAGGGTCAACGATCACACTCAGACACACACCACACTCGGTAGGGCTCCTCTGGACGAGTGATCAGCCCGACGCAGAGACCTCTACCTGACAACACACAAACACTCACAAGAGACAGACATCCACGCACGCGGCGGTATTCGAACCCGCAATCCCAGCAAGCGAACGGTGTAGACCCACGCCTTAGACCGCGCGGTCACTGGGGTCGGCGGAGTACAAGCGGTTCCAAGTTCAACTATGACGAGAAATTGGCAGAGATGTCAGATGTAATGAGAAAACCCAATGGCTGAAGACAAAACACACGTTACGCACTTCAGTACTTCCGTAGAAAAGTCATATTCGGAGCGACGTAGCAAGAAGGTTACCAACGCAGCAAGAGTGACAAATTTGGGGTGCGAGCAGCGGTACTTCCAAATTTGAATACGCATAATGTACCGTATTTAACCTTTTTAAGCCTAGCGGTAACTTTACGTACCATCAGGAGTAATATTAAAAAAATTCTACGTGGTGCCCACATTGCGTTTATGTGTTTTGTACGGATCTCAGAACAAACAGAAACTTTTGCCTTATAAAACATTAAGAGACTGGTTTTTATAACTGAAGTGGAGAGTGTTTACAGCGCGGTACGCACTGAGTCCTTATATAAAACAGATAGGCTTCGTCTTTAAAGGGTTAATTTCGCAATGTCTCGCGTTTTGCCCCCTATTTTTAACACCGAAATTAAGATGGGGTGCATAATACGCAGATTGTTCTTATGACACTTTCTGAAGGATGCTAGTACGTGACAAAACTATGACACTTAGAAAAAGATGCAGAAGAATAAGATGATGGAAAACGAAAAGGAGAAAAGCAAGCTAGGCGTTTCCACGTTTGTTGAAAATACGATAGCTCTATAAGCACTGACGTATTCCAGTGTGAAAGAAATACAAACAGCAAACAAGAAAATGCAAACAAAGTCGTGACGGTTTCCTTTGCTAGACCGGAGACGTGCCAGAGCAGCCTAGATTCAGGTTGTACTCCGTATTTAAGGACACCTAAGGATAAGCAGAGCAAATATTTGAACAGTTACCTGACGACAATAAAAACGTCTATCTGAATGTGACCCCGATTTCCGCCATTGCTTCATGCCAAATGATCCAACATCCGACGAAACACAAATAGTCTACTTCAGTAGTCTTCTGTGACCCTGGTACAAAGAGGTGTGCTACTTGAGCAAGGGGCGTGTCATGACCCTCAAAACATTAGCCCTACAGTGGCGGCTCGTACATTAACCTTTTAAAGCCCAGCGGTAACTTTACGTACCACCAGGTTTAATATTAAAAAAATTCTACGTGGTGCCCACATTGCGTTTATGTGTTTTGTACGGATCTCAGAACAAACAGCAACTTTTGCCTTATAAAACATTAAGAGACTGGTTTTTATAACCGAAGTAGAGAGTGTTTACAGCGCGGTACGCACCGAGTCCTTAATAAAACAGATACACTTCGTCTTTAAACGGTTAAAATCTCCAAGGAGCATTGTTCTTCTTTAGAAACTGATCATCTCTCATCTGGACCAGAAATTACCTGTCTTTTATAGACCCGAATGTTCATTACAGTGTTCACAACAGCCCTCAACTTGTCTCTATATTCAGCCTATAAATCGAATCGAAACCTTCCCATTCTAATTAAGATACGCATTACAGATTGAAATATCAATGGTTTATATATGTGAAAAAAAACTATTTTACCCCGCTTGGATACGCCACTGAATTCTCACCTCAAAGGAATGACACGGATGAAAGGTGTCGGGAAACGATGCTAGCGAGAATACTTGGACCCCAGATACATGAAATAAAGTGAGGCCGGGAAAAACAGCATAATGAGACATACAACACATATTCTGAAACCTAAATGTCCTATGGCATAGGCCTAATTTCTTTCACTTTCGACAATTAAACTGCAGTTTGCATGTGCAAAGGTACAGCGTGTGTCTAGCACAGTTGTGACTAAAGGCTTCATGGTTCATGATTCTCCCATTACCATCTAAAACTTGCAGTTGGCGTGACGATTTTTGGCATACTAATTGTTAGTTCTGTTAGAGTGAGAGAAATTTCTCGGTGCGTGAAAGACAACCTCATTTAAAGGACACGAATTTTAGTTATACTTTCGATCCTATAGCAGTATACTGGCCTCGATTTGGGTCCTTCACTTTTTTACAAACCCCTCATTACGTTCCTCCAATTTTCATGGCTTTGGTTAATTGGAACCTTAACCTGATAGTCCTTCACGTTAAAAGCAAGACGGGCAATGTATGCATAACGTAACATTGAGGGGCGTTCGCGTAACCATTATTGCCGTGGAAAAGCAATAAGTATTATATATTCTGAGTGTGTGTCCGTAGCCTTAGTTATCTGGCATGCAAAGCGCATGCGCCGTATTACATTGTCATCTGTGGCCTGTCTGGCTCTACCGTATTTTTCCACATTATCTCGTAAACGGCACGATTTTCGAAAAAAAAGTTATGGAACATAAAACGCGTGTTTTGATTTTTCTGCAACTCTTGTCTGAAACATTTCTCGTTCTAAGAAGAATTCAGCGAGATATTGTCATAAATTTACACAGGTCTTCATGTAAAGTACCCGTTATTATTTTCAGATTTTAATGGAACTTGAATTTTCTCGACAGATTTTCGAAAAATACTGAAGTATTAAATTTAGTGACAATTCGTGCACTGGGAGCCGAGTTGTCTCATGCAGACAAGGGGACAGAGAGACACGACGAAATTAATAGTTGTTTTTCGCAATTTGGCGAAAGCGCCTGTGCCTAAACATGGCGCCATGAAGGCGTATGTCGGAGTGGAAGTATAACTCCTCTTAATGAAATGAACTTTAAGTTTTACGCTCCGAAAAATTCACCTCAGCCAAAGCGTTGCGCCTCCCTGGCACAGCTCTCCTTCAGAAATTGACATATAATCATATGGTCATAAGATTTCCTGTCTCTGTGGAAACGGGCGGTTCATTCATATTTTCACAACAGGCCGGAACTTGAATTAACGTCTCTGCAGTCAGACCAATATCCTTATTGGAAAGTTACCAGCTGCTGGTATAGATGATAAGAAATTACCTGCCTTTTATGTAACCTGAAGGTTCACTGCCGCGTTCACAACAGCCTATTACAGCATGACTCTTTATAACATGTTCAATATTTTACGATAACAATATATCACCAACCCTGCCACCCAACCACACAGACGGAGAAGGCCACGTGAACCGTGTGCGCATGCGTATTCAGTATACAGTCGAGTTCCCATGTTCCTGATTAACGGGAACCGATAAAACTGTCATGAACTTCAAAATCACGACACGTTCAGAACCCATTTTCAGTGTAAAACACCTATTTGGTTCCAAGAACTTACGAAATTGCAATAATAAAATATAAAATAACCCCAAAAAACATACAAACCTTGAAATCTTTATAGACTGCATACCGTTGTGAGACCAGAAAATTAACCCTTTAAAGACGGAACGTATCTGTTTTATATAAGGCCTCAGTGCGTACCGCGCTGTAAACACTATCCACTTCGGTTATAAAAACCAATCTGTTAATGTTTTATAAGGCAAAAGTTGCTGTTTGTTCTGAGATCCGTACAAAACACATAAACGCAATGTGGGCACCATGTAGAATTTTTGAGTGTTAAACCTGGTCGTATGTAAAGTTACCGCTAGGCTTTAAAAGGCTAAACACATGACCGTACCGTCAGCAGTGACCCTCAAATAACATACATCGATAACCTCATATACGACACAATGCATCAAAGAGCTACGTAACCTTCCGGGAACTGAAAACATCATCATCCAACTACTGACCCAGAGTCAAGGAATACTCACATACGTAGAATTTATTCGAACTGCTACTTAAAAAATTCCACACCTACCACACACAATATCCAAATTTAAATACTGATTCTAATCTTACAGCTAAAACGCTGTATTTTAAAAACTGGAAAATCGTTTAAATCTTACACTTGGTACCAACTCTATTGTATACACAATAAGTTTCACAATTCGTAATGTCAAAATGAGATATCACTGACAATACTATTCTTGTACTATATTCCGTAACGAAGCCTGATTATGACCACCTAGGTGGTCGAAACATGTAGCCTAGTGTAATATAACCAATATCAGTCACCAACAAATGCACAATTTCTATGTATTTCTAGTATGACGTAAAAAGTGTCTCTATATAGAAATAGTACATTTGTTGCCGACTGATAATGGTTATAGATATAGAAATGCACGGCAAAAAAAGTGTAAAAAATGTGGCCTAGTATTTTATAAATAATAATTTTAAATTGAAGTTGTGAAGACAGTATTTGTTTGTGTTTAATCAAAGCTTGAAAGTTTATTTTAACAAAATGCTCCTTTATGGGAGAATAAAATGGATTTAATGATAAGGAGAGTCTTATTCGATAAAACACGAACGCAGTCAACTTTACTTGATGAAAGGCAGAGCCTGAATGAGCCAAGAGTGATATGTGCAATAGCACGGGACTGCGGGAGGGCCACTTGCCAGACAAGTTGTCTCACTGCGATTTGTAGGAACAAGTCATGGAAGGTCGAGACTATGGTATTACAATGGATGCTCACGATCGGTCGAAATCCCGAACAACGAGACTGTAATTTATTCTCGGCTATTCTCCATGTCTGGAGGTCGTCTGCCTCTATCCACAACATGAGA